>JARHVA010004714.1:0-600000 GCA_037957365.1 Torreya grandis
TTTTTGTGTTGTGACTTTCTCATTTTTTATTTATTAGCTTTAAAAATCTTGTCTTGACCAATAAATGTTTTAAAAACATTATATATTTTAGAATTAAACATTTTTTTATTTTTTTTGTAATTGTACTAACTAAATTTTTAATTTTAAGTATTTTCAAATACTCTCATTATAAGCTTGATCCCTATAAGATATCATTTACTATTGGGATGGTCTTGAATATTGTGGTGAAATAAGGTAACATAATCAAGTTGCATAGGTTTGAATCTTTCAAGGGAAAATGATCACAAACCCACAACATCCATGGGCTTCGAAGGAGCATGGCATCAATTTGTAACTATGACAATTTTGATTATTTTCCACTAATAAATATTTTATCTTGAATTTTTAATAATAATGTCATTATTTAATGTATTTTCATTTTATAACAAGAGATGATTATGGAAAATTCATCCAACCTTGGCACAAGGATAAATTTTGAATGTTTTGATATGTTTCTCTCTAAACAATAAACGGCATTGAATGGACCGATAACCAAAATAAGTACATTGTTCAAATTGACTAGAAAATATATGCTTTAATTTGATTTTATTTTATAATATTTTTAGTAATGATTTTATTGTGTTTTATGTAAGCAAAGCTTGAAATCAAGGTCAATTTAAAGTGGATGAGAACTTCAAAGTATACATGGCAAGATGAAGACTTCTAGAGTGGGAATGGGTCTAAACCTTCTAGTGGGGGTATTGACATTATAGGTGGTGACAATGGGTGTAATGATGCTCAGTGTTAGGGAGATGCCAATGTGAGTAGCATTGGTTGGACAAATTATAGTGATCTTAGTTGGGATGATGTACATGCCAATGATGCTCCTATTAAGTGGAGTCAATCATAGCCAATACTTATGCCTTTATTCATAATTATACTATTATGAATTCTAATTTATTGTTATACTATTATTTTAGTATCATGTTTAATTTATTTATTGTAATTTTATCATTTATATAAATGTGTGTTGACTTAAAATTTGCATGTTGTAAAAATATTGAATTTATTACTAATTAATATTAATAAAATAATTAAAATAATTTTAATTAATATTAAAATATATTAATTAATTAATAACTATTATTAATTAAACACAAATACTATTTTTTTTTAAATATTATTTTATAAAATAAGTTAGACTGAAGTCACATTTTTTAAGTCAACTTCTGGACATACTTAAGTTGACCTAGGGATGATTATTTACATTTGACCTAAGGATGGACACATAAAGTCTACATGGGGACATGTCATTAAAGTTAATATAGGGATGAATTCTTAAATTTAACTTAAATATGGGTTGTTAAAGTCAACCAAGAGAAATATTTATTTATCTCAAGGTTAATTTGAAAATTCATCCCTAGGTTGACTTTAGGGGTCATCCCTAGGTCAATGTTAGCCTAGTATTATATGTCACATCCATATTTTATAGTCATAATATTTATTTATTTATTTTAAAATAGGTGGCATTGTGTGCCACATGGATTTGATCAAGATTTGATATGGGTTGTTGTATATTTTCTTATATAGTTATTATTTATTTATTTTAAAAATATGGACTAATGAATAGTTAGTGGATATCATTAATTTTTTTTATTTATGGAATATGAATTATGATTAACATTATATATATTTGTCATACTCATACTAAATATTATCATCATATTATTTTTATATTCAAACCTTTTTAACGACTCATTTAGTTGTGATGAGTGTGTGTTTTTGATTGCAAGATACGTTGTTCCCTAGTAAATGGAGAGTGTCATCAAGGATATATAATCATAGAGCACTATATATTGCATGAAATAGAATGTTTTTTATATAGGGTTTGAATCTTTGTTTAATAGTTAACCTAATTTTAAAACCCTCATTGCCACATGGGAATGTGTCGGTATATTATTTTTGATCATCTTGTTTTGTTACTTTATTTTTTTACACACTTGTGATAGGTGTTGCTAAGTTTCATGTATATATTGAACACTTTACACAATTTTAAATTTCATAATCCCTTTACACTTGTGAATTAGGTTTGTTATTAAACCTTGTTTTACATTTCTTTTGGTATGCAGTTGTAATCTTACCCTGCAAAAACTATCACTAAATGCTTGTGCATATTCGGAATGCATTGCATGATTTGATAAACTTGAGACCAACATTGGTGCTCTGATCACTTTATGTTGGCATTAATATTATATATTAATATATTATGTACTTATAATTAAAATAATTTTTATGTTGATAAGGCCTAATGGATTGCAAACTTTAAAGTTGGTTTACTAAAAGAAAATGTATTAAGTTATAAAAATAAAAATGTTTATTTAATGATTTTTTTTATAAAAATACAAGTGTATTAATGATTCACTTTTCCTAGTCTTTGATGTAGACACTCCTTTGGCCTATAAATAAAAAAAATCAATCACTGTATACAAGATATTAGTGCAGTAGAATGGGAGAGTAGCAACAAATAAATTTCTTCAATCAAACTACAACATGATTAAACTCTTATTTATTCATCCAAAACAAATTACATCAAATCCTTTATTTTATTCTTCTCTGCTGCTCTCTCCAAAAACATGTGTTTTACTCAATCCTAAATAGGTAACAAGAAGTAGACTCCTAACGTGAGTGACCAATTCTAAAAATAGCTAGCAACTCTAGTTGTTCCCCTAACTCCACCAAAATAGGATAATTAGGAAAATGGATATTATTAGTAAAAAAATACGTAACAAAATCCTAAATAATGACTCCTAAAAACACTCTTAATTATTCCACTAAAGCAAACAAGATTTAACAATCAGTTACATCATTCTCCCCTTCTTTAAAAATTTTGAACTCCTGGTTCAACTGAGTTGAGTTGAGTTAACTTCATGATATCCTCTTATGTGATCTAGGTGTTATTAGAATTTGGTAATCCCTTAAATTTCACTAAATACATATTATAATTATTGGCCCTTGTAGTAGTAATCTTTTTGTTCACTATCTTCTCAATTTGCTCTCTCCTTTTCTTTGGTAAATGTTTGGTCCATTATTCAAATCTACTCTCATCTTGAACTTCTTCTAGGATTGCATGATAGAATAAAGATTTACAACATTGAATATAGTGTTAGGTTGTGGAGCTAAAAGCTTCAACTATGCAGACATGGAAGAGGTTGCTGAGTTCTAGGGATACCGGCGTCGGCAGTGTAACCGACGTCGATCATCTATAGTGCAGAAGGGAAACCAGCATCGGCAGGAGGTCAGTCGATGTCGGTCATCTCCAGGCAGACAAGGACCGATGTCGGTCGCTTGTGCGGTTCCAAAACTATTCGTTGCATCAACAATTAGTTCACTGAACCGAGTGTTTGCATGTAAAGGCTATTTTGAGTCTTGAGCTGTGTGTCTAAATTAAGAGTCTAAGTTATGGTTTAGTCTGGGATCTATTTATAGACCCATTGGAATGTATTGTAAGGTGTGTTAGATAGCCAGTGTGCTAGTTAGAGTTGAGCAAGTGTAGCTCCTTCTAGTTCCACATATGAGCAAATAGAGGAACGCAAGGAAGATCCTTCCAATTGTAAGAATAGGGTGATTTGTAGGTTGTTGCAAGATCAAGGAGAAGTTCTACATGTGTAAGTAAGATCATTTGAGTTGAAAGTTGTTGCAAGCTTATGGGAGATCTACTTGAAGTACTTTGAGTACTTGTGTACTGGCAGGGTTATTACTGACTAGTTGGAGGTGAACACCAATTCTGTGTTTGAGTTGTGTGTTGGAACCATTTTTGGTAGGAGAGTGAACTCCTGATTGAGAATTACTAGGAGCCCTTGAGGTGTGGGAAGCCTCACAGAGGTGGAAGAAGAAGTGGCATCTTCTTTATTGTATTTTCTTTCTGGATGAGTATTAATACAAGATTGTGTATTGTCTCTCATATTCTGTGTTATTTGTGAATTCTAGTTACTTATTGCTTCTGGTTAATTTTCCATGTTTAGTTGCTAATACAAGGTAATCATATTGTGCTTTTATTGAGGAGCAAGATCCTGACAAGTGGGATCAGAGTTGTTTGTTGTTCTTGATTCCCCATCAACTGGTATCAGAGCTTTTGGTTGGGTTACTAACAGGTGTTTCAAATCTGGTTAGTGTGTGTTGATTGCAAGTTACTCACAGGGGTTTCTATTTGAGTGGGAGTATAGCAATGACAGAAGAAAGTAAGCTATGAATAGAGAAGTTTAATGGCAAGAACTATCAATTATGGAAGATGTAGATTGAAGATTATTTGTATCAAAAAGATTTGTACTTACTGTTGGGTGGGGTTGCATGCAAGCCCATGGATATGAAGGATGAAGAATGGGAGGTTCTTGATCGGAAGGCTCTGGGATGTGACTGGCATCGGTCACTGAGATGGATTTTGGGTGGATAGCAAGCTATCAAGGAGTCTCAAGCACCCATATGGAGGACTTAAAGGGTAAGTAAGCCTCAAATTCATCATTTCCCTTCTTTACACTACTTGTTGCTCACTGATGGTCAAGAACCAAGAAGTTATTAAAGAAGCAGAGCAGGTAGATCCAAGAAACAATGGGAGCTTGGCATGGATGAAGGATGTGATTCCTTGGAGAAGAACCAAAAGGGAGATTTTGGGTGGAGTTGCCAGATGGAAGAAAGCACTGAGAGATGAATGGATGTTCAGGATAAAGAAGAGCGGGAATGGACACGTGAGATAGAAGGCTAGGGTATATGGTCTTTTGTAAGCTACAGGACAATGGAGGTTTGACCATTGTGTTTCTCTTTACCAGGTTGGATAATATTAGCTACATTATCCTGTTACTGTATTGTGTGCTTGTTGCAGGGTTACACATACAGGGAGTTGCTAAACTAAAGGTAAAGCTAGTTCAGAGGTGTGTCATGAGGAATCTGGGAGCAGCAAGATTCTTTGGCATGAGTGTGTTCTAGGGACATGGAAGGTCACAGGTTGACTTTGTCTTCAGATGATTGTGTGAAACTGGTTAGCACGCCAATGGTTGGACAGTTCTATGAACAGTGTCTTGATTCACATAATGAGGTTAAGTGCATGGTATGTACTAGACCTGAGTTTGCCCAAGTAGTGGGTGTTGTCAGAAATTTTGGAGCCAATCTGGGAAAGAAGCACTGGAGGGCAGTTCAATGGATTCTCAGGTATCTGAGAGGGACCAGTAGCAGGTGCACATGCTATGCAGGGTCAAGTTATTTTCTACATGGATTTATAGATGCGGATGTGGCAGGTGATTTGGATGATAGGAGGTGCACCACAAGATTTTTGGTGGTTGGTCTTCAAGAGTGATCTTGAAGAGGGATACAAAGCCAGGGAACAAACTAGATGATGTACAGGTACAGGTACAGTTACAGCTATTTATCTCCAAGTGGGAGATTATTAGGTTGTGGAGCTAAAAGCTTCAACTATGCAAACATGGAGGAGGTTGCTGAGTTGTAGGGATACCAGCGTTGGTAGTGTAATCGACGTCAGTCATCTACAGTGCAGAAGGGAAATCAGCATTGGCAGGAGGTCGACCAATGTTGGTCATCTCCAGGCAGACAGGGACTGACATCAGTCACATGTGGGGTTCTAGAACTGTTCGTTGCACGAACAGTTAGTTTGCTGAACCGAGTGTTTACATGTAAAGGCTATTTCGAGTCTTGAGCTGCATGTCTAAATTAAGAGTCTAAGTTATGGTTTAGTCTGGGATCTATTTATAGACCCATTGGCATGTATTGTAAGGTGTGCTAGATAACTAGTGTGCTAGTTAGAGTTGAGCAAGTGTATCTCTTTCTAGTTCCACATATGAGCAAATAGAGGAAGGCAAGGAAGATCCTTCCAATTGTAAGAACAGGGTGATCTGCAGGTTGTTGCAAGATTAAGGAGAAGTTCTACATGTGTAAGTAAGATCATTTGAGTTGCAAGTTGTTGCAAGCTTATGGGAGATCTACTTGAATTACTTTGAGTACTTGTGTAATGGCAGGGTTATTACTGACTGGTTGGAGGTGAACACCAATTCTGTGTTTGAGTTGTGTGTTGGGACCATTTTTGGTAGGAGAGTGAACTCTTGATTGAGAATTACTGGGAGCCCTTGAGGTGTGGGAAGCCTCACAGAGGTGGAAGAAGAAGTGGCATATTCTTTATTGTATTTTCTTTCTGGATGATTATTAATACAAGATTGTGTATTATCTCTCATATTTTGTGCTATTTGTGAATTCTAGTTACTTATTGCTTCTGGTTAATTCTGCATGTTTAGTTGCTAATACAAGGTAATCATATTGTGCTCTTATTGAGGAGCAAGATCCTGACAAGTGGGATCAGAGCTGTTTGTTGTTCTTGATTCCCCATCATATAGGATTAATGTTAAATTATTATAGCAAGTCTATTAAATATGGATTATCATTAATCCTCTTGAGAATCTTTCAAGGACCAATTTTCTTTGGTTTCAATTTATTGTAAGTGCCTTGAGAAAATGTTTATTTATGCAAGTACACCATGACTATCTCATCCTCTTGGTATACCTTTTCTCTTTGATGCAAGTGTGCATGACTTTTATATTGTTTATTTTTTATTTGTATCCTTTTCTTCACTTGTTGTTGTACTTCATGTATATGTTTCACAAAGTCCTCTACATCTTGGTTGTTCTGTTTCCCCACAGGAAGTTCAATTAAATCCACTACACCCTTTGGATTATTTTCCAAAACAATATGAAAATGAGATTTACCTATAGACTTGTTGACATTGGAATTAAAAGAAAATTCTACATGTGAAAAGACTAAGTCCCATTATTTTGGGTTATCCCTAACTAAGCATCTCAAAAAAATTCCCAAGTTTATGTTCACCACCTTTGTCTACCCATCTATCTGAGGGTGATAGTTTGAACTATACTATAATTTATTGTCAATTTTTTTCCAAAAATTTCTCTAAAATTGACTAAGAAACTTTTTATCTTGGTCACTTGTGATAGTAAATAAGAGATATGTAATCTCACTAGCATCTGCAATCTTCTTACATGGAATAAAGTGGGCCACTTTAGATAATCAATCCACCACAACCAAATTGGAATCATTACCTCTCTGATTATGTGGTAATCCCAATATTAAAATATAAATCCATGGTCCTTTAGGTAATTTTAAAGGTTTATACAATTTAATGTTTTTTTGTCCACCTTTAAACACTTGACAAATCACATCAAAACCTTTCTTTTATTATTCTTTGATACTCTCTCCAAAAACATGCATTTTCTTCAATCCTATATAGGTAACAAGGTAACAATAAGTAAACTCCTAATTTGAATGACCAATTCTAAAAATAGCTGGCAATTTTAGTTGTTCCCCTAACTCCACCAAAATGAGGTAATTAAGAAAATCACTATTATTTGTAAATAATTCCTAAACAATGACTCCTAAAAATACTCTTAATTATTCCACTACAACAAACAACATTCAACAATCAGTTACATTAGTCTATTATCATAGTTAATTTACCACATGATGGATGTGGGATTTTGATCCCTAATAAAACATTTATTAACTCGTAGTCAGCTAGTATTAGATAACAGTTGTGATGAGCATATAGGTAAGTGCAGAGGTGAGTTGATAAAAAAAAATATGATAAAGAGGAGTTGGTTTTGAGTAAAACTCTAAGTATAGAAAAAGGAGAAGATAAATAGAATAAGACTTCAGTCTTCATAAGGAGAGGAATCCATGAGCTAAGAAAAATAAATAAACTATTGCCATTCTAATTTAAAATGGAGGAGGAGATACAAGTTTTCACATTGGTAGTGGTACATAGATGGAATGAGGATTTGAGTATATGGAATGAGTTAAAAAAGAGACGCAGAGGAGGAACATTATAACCAACTTCATCATCAATGAATATCATAAGGTTTCAGGTAGGCTCATGATTGATCACCTTGTATAAATATGGAAAAATTTAATTGTTTGTTGATATGGAAAACTTGTTATCAAAAATAACAATGATTGTTAATATCTAAACTATCTTTAGTTAATTTTTTCCTACAAGCAATTTGAATTAGTTATATTTTATCTTATTGAATGCCTTGTTGATCATGTTATAATTTTTATCACCTATCCAAAATCCATTATGGACCCATATAGCTATTAAAGAGAATATGTTATAGCCATTAGGTAGTTATTCCTTCTCACATTCAAATAACCATAGCAGAGTTTCGGAGCATAGTTTGAAATTGAACTCTTTATTCCATATAAACATCAATAGTACTTCCACTATGCTAATCATATTAATTTTCAATTGAACTATTTATTCACATAAAGAGTTAATAATATCTTAGGTTGAATCTAAAACATAAGTAGGGATCTACTGCCTATACCTCCACTATACTAATCAGTGAATTTATTATCTACCGTTATGGATACTTCAATTGCTGGTAGGATTTTGAACTTAGGTTATACAATACAAATGCATTGAATTTAACCATTACACCACAACCCATAGGATAATAAAATACATTTTAATTTCCTCTTTATAGCATAACCTCACTTCAGCTAACCAAGGTTACAACAGTCTATAGTTGAGTTTCTTATAAGGTGGATTGTGATGGTTACCTATGCCTTAAGTAGCCTATAACAGATAGTGGCTAGTGGTATCACTTGATTTATGAACATAATATTAAAACATGGATTAATTTCAAAATAAAGTATGAATATAAAATTGGGACTTAATGATATGGTGGAATATGATTAAAAAACCATGATACAACTAAGGTCATTGTTAAAATATGAAAAACAAAAAGGAGCTAGATGGGATTGAGGTTTTACACTAATTTGTCCCCACACCTTACTTAAAATGGAAAACTTATAAAACCTTTATTAATTTTATACTAATAGATTAATGTCTCACACATGAATCATAATACTTTTATTTACAAAAACCTTGAAACATGAAATGAAACCTTTTGAAATGATTTACTGTAAAAAGTTAATTAGTGTTCAAAATAGCATTGAGCGTAGATTTTTGCTAGGTTTATTTTAAACCTTCTAAACAACTCTTGTGAATTTATAGTATTTTTAAAATGATAATAATATTATTTCTCCTTTTGTTGAAATTAAACTCCAATTTTTATTTAAGACTCCTTTAAGCTTGTTGCAAAACCTTGATGAAGTGAGAGCATGATGACATTTTGCATTGGTGGTATGAGATACCTATGTGATATGTTACCATCCACAGACTTCGTAGTTATTGATCTCTTTAGAAAATTTGAATGTTTTTTGTTCTTATTTTTCTTATGTGTGTTGAAAATATTTAGTAAAGTGAGGGGTGATGATGATTTATGTTCGTGATATGGGACACCAGTGCACTGCATCATCTTTCATACACTTCTCAAAGTTTTCCTTCATGTTGAGTCATGATTGATGATTGTTTTGTATGGATATCATTACACTATATAGTAATATTAGTATATATGGGTTTGGATACACCTTATACATTGTGTTGTGGACTAAGAAAAGTGAAAACTGTGTGTATTATGGAAACCATTGGTTTCATATTAACTCTATAATTGGGAATAAATTACTGAGTCTAGATATAATAAGATGCACTTATTCACTTCATATGTCTTATGGCCATAAGCTTGTATACTTAGTATATATTAGGAATTTATTTTTTCATGTTCATGTTAATTGTATAAACTTACCTTTTTTGTGTGAAGATAGCAATAGTATACCTTTTATACACATTTATCTCTTCCTTGGTGTTAGTTTCGTGTATGTATTTATCTTGAAAAGTAAGGTGACTCTTTATGGATGTAAGATATGTGGGGGATCTAAAATTTTATATTATTGGAGGTAAAGCCTCCAATGATATTCTCCCTCTTCTTATATAGCTCTCAATTTTAGTATTGATCTCCTACTTTTTTGGTGTTCATAATGAGAAGACTTGATAATTTGAATGCTTGTCATGTATAGATGAGTGTAATCTAAAAATATATTATTTGTTATATATAAACATGTAAACTATAAACATTGATGTGATCATAAGATTGTTACATATTTATATGCTATTATGAAGTTGTATTTTTATTTAATGAAAGAGAAATGTTGTTTTATCTATGATTAGTCATTTTATTTTTGAATAGATGCATAACTTGATTATATTAAATAATGTATTAAATGAAAATGTGTATTGAATCATATGATGAAATGAAACTGGAATAATTTATTAACTCTAAATATGTTAACATTGGTCTTATGAAAATCAAAAAAATTTAATTCTGATGTACTTTAAAAAAGTAAGTTGTAGTAGTTTAAATTTTTCACAAGTGTTTTTGTGATTAGTTAATAAAACATTTGGAAGTATGATTTGGAATTTCATAGAAAAAAATAATTCGGGCATTTTTTGGCATTCAATTAGAAGAGTTTTTACATTAGAAAAAATTGCAATATAGATACAAGATTTAGTGGCTAATTAAATGTAGGTATATGTCACTCAACCAAACTTTAGACATGAAATATTGATTTATAAAATGTCTTGTTTTCTAATTTAAATTTGTCACTAAAATTAATTTAATGTTCTTTAAATGTATCCCTAATCAATCTAAACATTTTAATAGACATAGTGCATGAGATATACTTAGACATAAACTCTATCATTTTATAAAACATGAGGAACATATAGAAGCAATAATATGATGGTAAACATGAAAATGTAATATGGATTCAATAAAATTTCATGTTAATAAGAAATCCAAATCATTTTTCTCCAAAACTAGTTTTTTCCTATCTATCATAGAAGATATTTTATACAATTGAAACATTGATTTACAAAAATCAACAATAATTCCTATAGCCAATACCTAAGTTTATGAAAAATATGAATCTAAAATTTAAAGTGAAACCCTAACAAGATAACACTATCATGGCACATGAGCAATCATATTAAGGTTTAAATCATTTTTTAAAATTAAAATAATCTATTTCTTTGGATCAAGATAATCAAGAAAAATGAATCAAGGTATTTTAGATGTATGAATATGCAATGTAAATAAACTTAATAATTATTAAAAATAATAACATAATATGTTGTAAATATAACCCTAGTAGGTGTGAAACAATTGATATCTAACATAATATAAGGTATATCTAACCATAAGAAATGTAAGATAATGCAAATACACCAAAATATAATTATAAAAAATGGATTACAACTAAGTGTTACACAAATATATTAACATCTTATTTAATTAAACATCAAAACACATTTTACTTTGATAAAATAATAATGTCTAGTTAATTTTTCAAAATCAATTGATGGGGTTTCCATACATATTTTGAATAAGTCACAATAAGAAGACAACCAACACAATTTGAACCTAAAATTTATTGTGAGTCTTATCACAAACCTCTCCCACACATTTAGACCCTATTTGAAATAGTTAAAAATCACTCTAAATGTGCTAAGGGTGTTATAAATGTGTCAGAAGCCTTGACATTTTTGGTTAAGTGATAACGTTTTTTAAATAAGTTGATAATTGGGTTCATCTAATTTTAATCAAATATTCCCTCACCTTAATTTGTGTGTTACTAATCTTATGTACATAAAAATATTTTGCTTCTTTCTTTAGAATGGCTTCAATGCCCTTATAATATTTGAAAACTTTAAGGAAAAATAGTGACTTTAAGGGCATGTGTCAATCCTGGTGAATAGTATCATCATCTTGTTAATTTTTAGCACCCTAAAGAGTGAGAATCGCAATATAAAGAATTTAAAAAATAGTAAATTGTATTTAATAAGAGAAATAACTTTGAAAATACAAATTTTCTAAATAAAACCTAGGTTATCTACCAAAAGTTCTCTATGTGAAATATCAGTTTCAAATAGTGATAAATTCTCTAATGATTGTTTGATCTCTGTTAAATTTTTATGAGTGCTTAATAAAATATTATAAATTATGTCTTCATATAAAATAAACTATAATGCTTGTGTAATTATGAAAAAATACATTAAAATTAGGACCTTATTGGTACACAACCCAAACTCAAATGAATAGAATTGGAAAATGCAAGATGAAATCTAAAATGAGTATACTCTAACTTAACTGAGATGAGAAAAAGAAAGACCAAAAGCATCAATTCTTCTAGCATCCAACTCAGAAAACATGAGGAAGAGAGAATGAGAGGTCTAGGGTTCAAAAGAAGGGGAATGACTATCAAAAGTTAGAAAATACCTCAAGAACATTTAATTTGGATCAACAATAAGAAAATAGATAAGTGCCTAAAAATATATGAATTAACACTTAATAAATGACTTTACCATTTTCAGGTGTTTAAACATTTTTAAGAAGTGTATTAAGTACACTTAATATAGACCAATAATAAGAAAATAGATAAGTACTAAAAATATATGAATTAACACTTAATAAATGACTTTACCATTTTTAGGTGTTTAAACATTGTTAAGAAGGGTACTAAGTTACTTCAAAAGTATGATTCTTTACCAATTTATCAAGAAATAAAAACTATGATAAAGTGGACCAATATGATGATATGTATAGAGTTTAATTATATATGTGAAATAATTTTTTGAATTTTTTTGGGGAAAAAATGTGTAGGTTATTTTTAATTGATATTTTAGAACACACTTTATGATTAATCATCATTCATTCCTTGATAATAAATCATAAAATCTGATCCAAAACATAGATTAAAAACATATCACCTACTTTCTCTCTAAGATTTATTTTCTAATTATATAAGTTGGGGAAGAGTATCTATCAAAGACTATAGTGAACATTTTACATATTTTTCTATTTGATAGTCCCTTTATGATTACAAGGTAGGTTTGTTGTGAAACTTTATTTTGCAATCAATGCTCTGATCACATTATGTTGGGATTAATCATATACATATACATTAATATAGTATTGTGTAGAGACCACCACTCTGATACCACAATGTAGAGACAACCGCTCTGACACCACAATGTAGAGAACCCACTTCCTAGATTTTATCCTAAAACACATAATTTTTTATTTATTTAATATTTGTATGTGAATATAAATTAGGTATAATTTATCCTATCAGGCATCCTTTGTCAAATAGATAAGCATCTAACCAAACGAGTTAGGCATTCATTTGTTAAATAGGCAAGCATATAACCATATGGGTTAGGCATTCTTTTTCCAAATGAGTAACTGTCTAACCAAATGGGTTAGGCATCTACATATGAGTAGGTTATGCTCTGGCCAAAGACTTGACTCATCAGGATCAACCAAATCTTGAGTCACTCATTGTTCACTACTCATCTCTACTAGATAAGCATTGAGGTCATCATGATAATAGCATATATAAAACATATAACAAAAGTCATATTTTTCCTCAGAATTTGGCCTAAAGCCTCAAGAACTATGATGATCCAACCAGGATCCTTCCAAGTATATCATAAAAAAATTTATCTTTATTTTGTTTATCTAAACTAGGGTCTTATTATAATGGTCTTGCCTTTTCATTTAATTTAAATCTTGTTTAGTGCACAACCCCAAACCTCATCCTATTCACATGCGTAATGGAAGCATCCTTCGCTTCCCAGACTACCTACATACCTGATTCTGAATAGGATCAAGGTGTAGTATGCATGTCGTTCTATTTTTTTTTAAGTTTCATGTGAAATATGAATCTGGGTATGCATCCCTTTCTAGGGCCCAGTTTTCCAGACAATCTCTTTGTGATTGCTACCTAAACGGGAGTGAAAAGTATTAGTTAAAGTGACTGAATACTTATTTAACTAAACTAACCATAAATCTTGAAATAGAAATGAACATTCACAAGCTACATCCCTCCTTTCTAATTTTTATTTATATCAACAATGTTTTTTATTCTTGCTTTAGACAACTAATTCATACAATTATTGTTGCTAAAGTTTCATTATCTGAGAGCCATATAGTTGGTGGTTTCTTGATAATAACTAATTTAACACTCTCAATCCTAGTTTTTATTGCTTCTTTCTAGTGGTATCGAGTTTTGAGTAAAAAATGTACTTTCTCCATTATGTTTTATAAGTTCACAAGTCAAAAATGTCTAAGGTAGTTCAAGTTGTTTCCTTACCTTAATTAGTGTTATTGACCAAGAGGGATTATCCCACCCCTTGGTTTTAATGGCACGACATAGTCCTTATTTATCCTTGATAGTTTACAAGGATGATGCCTAGACTTTGTTATTGCAGCTATATTAGGTTTATGAATGTAGTAGCTCAAACGCAATAGCATCACCCGTAAATATGAACTAGAGGCACCGCTTAATACCGAACATTGCATAGTTTTGTTTAACCTTAAATTCTTTATCTAAGTTTGAGATTTAAAAAATAAAGAATACTTGAAATAAATTAATGCATTATATTTCAAAATCAAATTCTTTAGTAGGAAAGGTAGAAAGCAAATCCGTAACATGATCTTCTAGTTTAGTCCTTATGTCAATTTTCAAAAATGATATTTTGGATAATTACATCTTTAGTCTACTTAGGTAAAGTTTTCTAGAAAATAACTTATACACATGGTGTTTAAGAATGTTATTTTGAACTTAAATTTTAATGTTAAATAAATCTTTTATACGCTTGAAATGAGAGTTCAACCCTAGAATAAAAAATATTTATTTTTATACTATTCTTAATGATAATCGAATTCATCATCAAATCTCAACAACAATCAAAGTAAGGGTCCACTCAGAATATTGTTTATGACAACTTAGATTGATCTAGGTTTATGTATGTAACTTTACAGACTAGATCAAATGTACTTCATAAATTTATAACTAAGTACATAGAAAATAAAATTTATTTAATGTTATATTTTACTCTTTTCACCGAACCGGGTATATAGATCATGTTAATGTTTGTAAATAAATATATAATGTAAAAATCATTCTATTTTAGTCTTCTAAAAATAATTACATTATATTTTCCTTATGATTTTTAAAAAATAATATTATATTCGTCTTACAATTTAAATAAAATTAAATGTTTCTCTTACAAATAAAATAAAATAATTTATTTAACTTATAATTTAAATAAAATAAAATATTTATTTTACAATTTTTAAATAAAATAAAATATGTACCTTATAATTTAATTAATACAAATTATTTACCTTCTGATTTCAATAAAATAAAATATTTATTTTAAAATTTAAATAAAATAAAATATCTACCTTAAAATTAAAATAGTACAAATTATTTACCTTCCAATTTAAATAAAATAAAATATTTATTATACAATTTAAATAAAATAATATATTTATCTTACAATTTAAATAAAATAATATATTTATCTTACAATTTAAATAAAATATAATATTTACCTGGACCCTGTTGAAAACCTTGACTGAAATGGAAATATGGTTCCGCTTGGATTGAAATAGCTGAGAAAAAGGTGCGGTGTTGATCTTGGCTGAGTTAAAGAAGAGAAAGGAATATAACTTGATAGCCCTCCACTTCTGCATTTTCCTTTCTCTCCCCCTCCTTTTTCTACGTCAATCCCCTTTCATTAATTTTATATATATAATTAATAGTGATTTATTAAAAATAATTAATAATCTAAAATTATATAGAATAATATAATTTATTGAAAATTTTAAAATCAACAATAAAATAAAAACTCTATTAATTAAAACCACCTTTGGTGATTTTTGATATTATATGTGTGTATCTATATGTATGTATGTATGTATGTATGTATGTAGAATAGTGGTTTATTAAAAATAATTAATAATTTAAAATTATATAGGATAATATAATTTATTGAAAATTTTAAAATCAACAATAAAATAAAAACTCTATTAATTAAAACAACCTTTGGTGATTTTTAAATATTAATACATAAACATTAAATTCATTCATTATAAATGCAAGTATTAAAATAAGACTAAATATTTATTTTATTAAATTTTCTCTCGTTCACAATTGTAAACATTGCATATAATATTTCTTCAAAGGAATTAACTTTAATTAAATTATACTTTGCTTTCTTGTGAAATCCCATCGATAACCTGATAGAATTTTGAAATCAACACAAAATTTAAGTTAACTAAAAAATAAACTCATTCCGACAATAAAATATTAAATGAGGTCCAAATCCACTTAAAGTATGAGCATGAGTCCATAGTACGGGAAAAGAGGTCATGACATCCTCCCCCCCTTAAATTGTGCATTGTCCCAATGCACTAAAAAAGTTTGATTAAGTTCATAAATTTAAAATAAAAATGGAAACATGTTTTTAATTTCTTTAGTGTCATCCCAAGTTGCATTTTCTTCACCATATTGATCCCACTATACCTTACACTGATCAACATCTTTGTTGCATACTTGGTACTGACGCCTCTCCAGCATTTTGTATGGCTCTATTATTATTATATCAGGCTCTTGGACCTATAAAGCATTCCAGTTTAAAATGTGTTTATTATCAGACACATTTCTTAAGAAGTGACACATGGAAGACATCATGAATACAACTCAGCTAGGGGGGTAAGGCCAATCAATAGGATACTGGGTTGATTCTCTCTAAGATCTCAAAAGGTCCTACAAAGCAAGGAGCTAACTTCACCTTTTTTCCAAAGGTTATGGAACTTTGTGCAGTCTGACCCTTAAAAATACCTTATCACCAATTAAGAATTCTCTCTGAACTCTTTTCTTATCTACGTTGCTCTTCTGTCTATCTGATACTTCCTTCAACCTCTTCCTTATAACTTTCATCTATTCCTCCATGTGTTTCAATATTTTAGGACCAATTACTATTCTATCCTCAAGATTATCCCAACTAAGTGGCGTTCGACAGCTCCTCCTATATAGAGCCTCAAATGGAGCCATACCTAAAGATGTTTGAAATAAGTTATTATAAGAAAATTATGCCAATGGGAGATAAGCTTACCATTTACTTTTTTGATCCATATAGTACATCCTTAGGAGGTCTTCTACAACTTGATTTGTCCTAACTATTTGCCCATCTGTCTTAGGATGAATGTGGAACTAAAGTTCAATTATGTACCTAAAATTGATTGTAGGGTCATCCAAAAACTTGAACTAAACATAGAATCTCTATCTGATATGATCTTTTCTATAAATCCATGCAATCTAACCACTTCCTTCACAAATTGGTTGGCTAAGGTTGGTGCATCATCAGTCAAGTTCTTGGGTATGAGATGCACTACCTTAGTAAGCATGTCGATTACCACCATAATAGCATCATGCCTATAGGGTGTCATAGGTAATACTTATATGAAATCTATACTGACAACTTGTCATTTATATTTTAGAATGTTGTGTGGATATAAAATTCCTGTAGGATGATGGTGTCTTGCTTTAACCCTCTGACATTCCAAGAATCGTGATACATATAATACTATATCTCTTTTCATCCCTTACCAAAAGTATAATTTTTTAAGATCAGCATATAGTTTGTTTACCCCTAGATGACCTAAGTAGGGTACATTATGAGCTTCAGTCAGAATTATCTTCCTTAAATCTTATACATCTGGAACATAGATCTTATTCTTATATCGAAGCAAACCCTCACTGTCCAAAGCATATCCTTCAGTTTTTGGGTCTTCTGCATTTTCTTCTATCATTATTTTCACTTGATTATACTAAGGATCTTACTTTTTTCCTTCCATTATTTGCCCTTTTAGATTATATCTAAGCATTTTTATATTCATCAGGGGTCTTTTCCTACTCAAAGCATCGACAACCCTATTCTCTTTTCCCTTGATATACTCAATTTCAAAATCATACTCACTCAAGAACTCTAACCACTTTCTTTGCCTAGCATTCAGATTGGATTGAGTGAATATGTATTTTAGCCCTTGATGGTCAATTTTTAGTTTAAAATGTTTCCCAATAAGGAATGTCTCCACTTTTGTAAGGTGTGAACAATTGCCACTAATTCTAAATCATGAGGGGCATAATTTAATTCATGGGTTTTTAATTTCCTAGACTCATATGCAATTGTGCCATCATTCTAAACGAGTATTCCTCCCAATCCTTTGATGGATGCATCTATTACAACCATGAAATATCCATTCAGATCAGGTACCTTCAAGATGGGTGTCATCAACTTTTCCTTCAGAATCTGGAAAGCTTTATCACACTGCTTTGTCCATATAAACTTCTTACATTTCCTTTGCAATGTCATAATCGGGTTGGTGATCCTAGAAAAACCTTCAAAAAATCTCTTATAATATCCTATTAACCCCATGAAACTCCTTACTTCTGATACAGTCTTAGGAATTAGTCATTCCATTATTACCTTTATCTTGTCTAGATCTACTATAATTCCTTATTTGGATATGATGTGGCCTAGATAATGAATTTCCTTCTTAAAAAATGCACATTTGGACAATTTACCATATAAATTAAGTTCTCTCAACCTCTGAAGAACCAATTGAAGATGTGATAAGTGCTCTTCCACATTTTTAAAGTATATCAAAATGTCATCTATGAATACCAAGATGAATTTATCCAGGTAATTATGGAACACACTATTTATTAAGTTCATAAATGTTAAAGGAGCATTTGTTACCCCAAATGGTACTACAATAAACTCATAGTATCCATATATGGTCTTGAAAATAGTTTTTGGAATATCCTCTTCCTTAATTCTTAACTAATAATATCCTGATCGAAGGTCTATCTTAGAGAAAACTGTTGTTCATTTCATTTGCTCAAAAAGGTCTTCTATTCAAGGTAAGGGATATCTATTTTTAATCATAACCTTATTCAGTATTTTATAATCAATGCATAATCTTAGAGTTATATCTTTATTTTTAACAAAAAATACTAGTGCTTCCCAAGGAGACACACTTGGTCTAATCAATCCTTTACTCAAGAGTTTCTCTAACTGAATTTTAAGTTCCATCAACTCAGTTGTGTTCATTCTATAGGGTGCTCTAAAAATTGGCTTAGCTCCTAGTACAATATCAATTAAGAAATCAAATTCTCTCTTAGGGGGCATTCTAGGTAATTCTTTAGGAAACACATCCTCAAATTCCCTTAGGAATGGATACCCTTCCAAGGTTGGTTCATCTTTGCTTTCATCCTTATCATCTATCGTTACCATGAAAATTAGAGCTCCCTTCCTTCTCTCCTTCTTTAACTGCATAGCTAATATGGTTTCTACTTTTATGGGCTTATGACCACCTTAAATCATGACCCATCTCCCCTCGTCACCGTAACACCTAACCAACTTGCTATAACAGTCTATTTCAGCTTGATGTTGGTGATCCAACTCATCCCTATTATTACATCATAGTCTCCTAAAGGTGCTACAAACATGTATAAGCTTGTCTCAAAATCTAAAAATTATATTTTTACCTTGGGCAGACATTAATATACTTCCTTTAATTCCTTATCCCCATACTGGATAGTCCATGATGAATTCATGTGATTCACTGGAAGAGACATTTTTCTTACTAATTATGAAGAAATGAAACATTCTGATGAATCGGTATCTATGAGAATTAAAATGGGTTTACCCAATAATTTACCTATAGCTTCAACTGGTACATTCTAGTATCTATTTTGGTGATTCCTTACTATAGTATTGATCCTTTGTTGTGGTCCTCTCTTAGGCTGATTGGTCCTTATCTATCCGTACATCCTTGGGCACTCTCAGGCAAAGTAATTTCTTCCACAAGCAAAATATCTTCTTGGTGGGCCTTTTGTTACCATATTTCTTCTAGTGATTGTAATTCCTTTGATCATTCTTGTTATTATCTCCTCCCTTGTTTTTATTCCTTCCAAAATTATTTCTCTAGTTTTTATTGGTTAGGGGTTCTCTGCCTGTTGGATTTGCTCTTGGGTTTTTATCCACAACTTGCTCTCCCCTGAAATCTTGTTTCCTTTTGAAGGCTCTATTTATGTCATCATTAAAGTTTTGTCTTGTCATAGCTAGGGCCTGCAACTTCCATTCCTATTTGAGGGATTTTTATAGCACTTCATTCATGTTGTTAGGGCCATGCGTATCTATTTCTGCTCCTATGTTTGCATTCAGTCCTAGGATGAACTTTATCATCTAACCTCTTTCATCCTTCTGGTACATGAGCATATACTTAAGTAATTTGATGAATTTATCCCAATACTATTGGAATGGCATACCTCCCTACCTTAGGTTGTGAAATTTAGTTGTCTTATCATCAAAGAATAACTGGGGTAACCATCTCTTCTTGAAATGGTGGTCAAATTGATCCCAGGTCAAATTTTCCTTGGTTATTCTATTTAATTCCTTCATATTAGTCCACCAATTAGCTGCCTCTCCTAGTAGTTGATAGGATCCCCACAACACCTTAGTTGCATCATTTTAGTTTATTAAGTTGAATTACTTCTCCATCTCATTTAGATAATTCTCATCTCCTTCACCTAACTATTTCCCCTCAAACTTAGGGGTGAAATCTACTTCAATTCTGGGAGCTACAACCTCCATTTCATTGACTGGTGGTGGATCTTCTTTAGATGGATTATCATGGTTAAGTTCCATTATGTTTTCTATATTTTTTTGCCTTGTCCTAAGATCATTAATCACCTGCTCAAGTGAGTCCATTTTATCTCTTTTCTCAGTTAATAAATTGATGAGGACTTCTATCACCGGTTCTCTATTTTTTGGACCCTGTTGTTCAATATTTTCATTATTGGGTTCAGCATATCTCACATTTTCCCTTCGATTCTTAGTTGATCATCTTACCATTTAGTTTTTTTATATAAATAACACAATCTTCTAAATTTTCATTTAAGACAATTGATATCATTATTCTTTTTTGGATAACTCTAATTTTTCTCATGCATTCTATTATTGATCACAGTTGCACATAGGATTGACAAAAAGTAAGCATTTGATAATCTTATTCAAAATTTTATTACATAGAGTTATTAGCTTTATAGAGGATAAGCTTTATGACTATAACATATAGATGTCTATATAACAATGATTCAAAATTATTCTAAATAGAATCTTCTTCACCAGTTTCATTTCTTTGGGATCTTCATCTTCTAAGTGAACCACATAGTAATGGCATCAGTTATATTATTGATCACAGTTGCACATAGGATTGACAAAATGTAAGCATGTGATTATCTTATTCAAATTTTTATTACATAGAGTTCTTAACTTTATAGAGGATAAGCTTTATGACTATAACATATAGATGTCTATATAACAATGATTCAAAATTCTTCTAAATAGAATCTTCTCCACCAGCTCCATTTCTTTGGGATCTTCATCTTCTAAGTGAACCACATAGTAGTGGCATTAGTTATATTCCTTATACACTTCAAGGATTATTTAGGGTGCATCAAAACCTATTCTAAATAGAAAATCTCTTATCATTGAGGGCCTCTTAAATGGGCGTTTGAATATAGGTTCCATCATAGCTGCTTTTTTTTTAACTAGCTCCACTTTCAAAGATTTGAGTTTACTCTGAATTGCAGCATTGTATCCAAGTCAGAAATGTAAATGGATTCTTTCGAAGTAGAGGGATTTTTTATTTTCCTCTTGTTCTTTATTCTTTTCCCTTTTCCTTTCCTTGAAGTTTTTCCACGAGCTATGTCTGAACAACTAATTTTAACCAAATTAATTTCTCATAGTTTTTAGTTTTCTCAACAAGTTAACATCAATAATTAATCTTTTACTAAGCGTAGGTTGTAATAGGATTAAGGCCTAGATTTCAAATCTAGGCTCTAATACCATAATGTAGAGACCACCACTCTGATACCACAATGTAGATACCACCATTTTGATACCACAATGTAGAGAGCACACTTCCTAGATCCTATCATAAAACACATTAAAAAAAATTATTTAATGTTTGTCTGTGAATATAACTTGGGTATACTTTATCCTATCGGGCATCTTTTTTTAAATAGATAAGCATATAACCATACAGGTTAGGCATTCATTTACCAAAAGAGCAAGCATCTAACCATATAGATAAAGCATTCTTTTTTTAAATAGGTAAGCATCTAACCAAATAGGTTAGGCATCTACACATGAGTAGGTTATGCTTTGGCCAGAGACTTGACTCATCAGAATCAACTAAATCCTGAGTCGCTCACTATTTATTTCTCATTTCTAATAGATAAGCATTGAATTCATCATGAAAATAGCATGTATAAAACATATAACAAAAGTCACATTCTACCTCAAAATTTGGCCTAAAGCCTTAGGAACTACGATGATCCAACTGGGATCCTTTCGAGTATATCATAGAATTTTTTATATTTATTTTGTTTATCTAAACTAAAGTCTTATTATAGTGGTCTTACCTTTTCATTTAACTTTAATCTTGTTTAGTGCACAATCCCAAACCCCATCTTATTCACCTACGTACTGGAAGCATCATTCACTTATCAAATTGCCTTCATACCTACTTTTGAACAGGATCAAAGTGTAGTCTGCACGTAGTTCTATTTTCTTTTCTAAGTTTCATGTGAACAGTGAATCTGGGTATGCAACCCTTTTTAGGGCCCAATTTTTTAGGCAATCTCTCTATGATTTCTACCCAAATATGAGTGAAAAGTATCAGTTAAAGTGATTGAATACTTATTTAACTAAGCTAACCATAAATCTTGAAATAAAAATGAACATTTACAAGCCACATCTCTCATTTTTACTTTTTATTTATATCAACAATGTTTTTGATCCTTGCTTTAGAAAACCTAATCTATACAATTTTTGTTGTTAAAGTTTTGTTATCTAAGAGCCATATGATTGGTGGTTTCTTGATAATAACCGGTTTAATACTCTTCATCCTAGTTTTTATTGCTCATTTTTTGTGGTATCAAGTTTTGAGTAAAAAATATACTTTCTTCATTCTGTTACATAAGTTCACAAGTTAGAAACATCTAAGGTAGTTCAAGTTGTTTCCTTATCTTAATTAGTGTTGTGGACTAAGAGAGATTATCCCACATCTTAGTCTTAATGACATGACATGATCTTTATTTCTCCCTGATGATTTATAAAAATGATGCTCAGACATCATTGTTGTAGCTGTGTTAGGTTTATGGATACAATAGCTCAAGTGTGATAGCTTCACCCATAAACATGAGCCAGAGGTACTGCTTAATATCAAATGCTACGTAGTTTTATTTAACCTTAAATTCTTAATCTAAGTTTGAGATTTGAAAAGTAAAAAATACTTGAAATAAATTAATGCATTATATTTCAAAATCAAATTCTTTAGTAGGAAAGGTAGAAATTAAATATGTAACATGATCTTCTAGTTTAGTCCTTATATCAATTTTTAAAAATGATATTTTAGACAATTACTTCTTTATTCTACTTAGGTAAACTTTTCTAGAAAATAACTTATACACATGGATTTTAAGAATGTTATTTTGAACTTGAATTTTAATGTTAAATAAATCATTTATAAACTTGAAATGAGTGTTCAACCCTAGAATGAAGAATATTTATTTTCATACCATGCTTAATGATAATCAAATTCATCATCAAAGCTCAAAACAATCAAAGTAAGGGTCCACTCAGAATATTGTTTATGACAACTTAGATTGTTTTATAGTGATTTCATGTATCTAATCAATATTATCATAATCTAGGTTTATGCATGTAACTTTACATATAAGATCAAATATACTACAGTACAACATGATGTTATTTTAATTCTCATGAGAAATCTGTAGTGCATAAGGAAACAATTTTTGCATAGTTATGTGCTAAGGAGAAACAAGTCAATTCTATACCAGAGCATGTTGTAGAAATTCAAGACAACAATAAAGAGAGAGTGATCACCATAATGAAAACAACATATTTTTTTTCCAAGAAGATTTATCATTGTCTAAATATGAAAAGCTATACAAGTTTCTCTTGTATCTAGAAACACCTAATATCCCAAAGTCCTTTGAATATGCTTTATATACAAATCATTGTGATGAAAGTAAATTTATATATTGCATATCAAAGTATCTTGAAAATATGCAATTTGATAACATGTTAAACAACGCTTTCTTTTATTTGATGTTGGATGAAAGCATTGATCATAGTCTTGAACAACCTCTTGTTCTCTATGCTATATTTATAGACTCAAAAGGGATTGGATATCAATTTCCCAATTTATGATAATCAAGAATGTGGCCCATGGGAAAGGAAAAATAATAATAGGATAATGTGCATGAAGTAATAAATAAGCGAGGTATTTCAATGAAGAGGTTGATTTTTTTTTCTATAGATGGGGCATCAACAATGGTAGGACACGAAAATGGGTTTGTTTCATATTTAAAAAAATATGTCCCAAATTTGATCATAGTTCTTTGTGTAGCACATCGAGAGTCACTAGGAGCAGCAGATGCTTCAAAAAAGGTTCTCAAGTTGATGTATGTGGAAAAAATTTCAAATAAGGTATATTGATGGGTAAAAAATTCTCCAAAAATAAATAATGAATTAACATTACTACTCAAGGTGATGCAAATTGATGTTCTTAATGTTTTTCAAATACATGAAATTAGATGGTTATCTAGGGGAGAGGTCATTCAAAGTCTAGTAAAGATTATGCCAACAATCTTAACACTATAGAATAATGAAAGGAGTAGCTCATCATGCTATGATAATGCACGAAGTTATTTCGTATAGTTTTGTTTGCATATGATTGTAGATGTTTTAGGTGATCTCAATATTGGTGATGGAATGCTTTTTGAGGAAGCTTAGTATGACATTTGCTATGCAATCCTTGAAATTTTTAGCATTAGTGTCATAGATATGGTAGTCAATTGCGTACATTGGACTCCAAGAGATGGGTGTTGCTGTAACACTAACCTCTTTATTTTTATTCTCAACATCCAATAGACATCCACTTTGTTATTCTACTATAAATGTCCTTCTAGTTTGGTATTTAGTAGCAAATGTAGGTATTGAGTAATTTAGAATAGTGATATTTTCATCATAATAACTTACAACATTTTAGTTTTCACTATTATGAGATTATGCATCACAATATAATAAAGCTATTTCAGGTGTACCTAGGGTATCTAATTCATCAAGAAGGCACAAGCTTGTGTCTTCCCACACCAACGAACTTCTAGTTTTGTCATCTATAGAAAAATTAGGAGTTTGATTATCTAGAATAGTGGCATGTTCACCAGAAGAATTAACCATGTCTTTGTTTTTCACTTTAGCAGTTGTATCCTAGCTGGCTAATTTCTATCTCAGCCATTTGTGTTGCTGACAAAAGCCATTGGGAACTTTCCTACGTCTTTGGATCAAAAAATATTGCACCTTTGTAATCAATAGAAACACCTAGTAATGGAGTTATCTCAAGCGTACCAAGGATATCCCCTTCATCCAATGGGTCTAAATCCTCCAATTTTGATTCTTCTGACATGGTCAACATGTTGATGACAAGATTATTATGAGTTTCTACCTTTTTTCAATTGTGTATACCCCAAGATCAGACTCTTCATATAAAATCTCATTCATTTTATTGTAATCTATAATCATTTAGGTCATATTAGGCTCTCTCTCTCTCAATTATGATCTGATTGGGTATGCCATGCCATGGGAACCACATGTGAGAGAAGTCAGTTACCATGTAACAATTCAATATTATTGATCAATATTTTTCTCAAAAGCATAATGTAAGCATCAGATATATCCACTACCTAAATGTCAATAAATTACTACAATATAGGATGTGAGGCCAACTGCATGTGGATATGATTCAATTCACTAATAACCTTCACCTTTGACTTGTCCAACTAAAAAACTTTTCTATTTGACTTTGTAGGTGTCAAACCCAACTATTGTCAAACTACATATGGCATCATATTGCTATAAGTACTTGAATCCACCAAATAATTATATAAGTTCTTACTAAAAATATAGATTGTTAGGAGGAAAGGAGTTTTAGTCTTTTCTTTGTATATTATCGCATGAGCATCGACTATCCTATCAACTTCCTTCTATTTAGGAGCAAATAATTATTTCATTAACATATCTTTCTTTTTAGAAATATGGAGCAAGTCAAACATTTTTATGTTAGCCTTAATTTTATTCAAGTCATATACAATGTTATATCCATGTTTATATAGTTCAACTAGTTTTTTAGTTTGCAAGGGTCTAAAATTATTCTTGGGTTGATAAGATGTGCTAGGTCCTTTTGGTGGAAATAGGTTGTTTCTCAAGTCCTTATCAGGTGGAACTTGAGTGTTGTTCGGAGGAAGAGTCATAGTTAATCGACTTTTGAACTTTATCCTCAATTGGTAGTTATTTCCTTTTGAAACTTTTTTAATGCATGGACCTCATCTAAGTTATCTTCAGGTTCATTTTCATTCTTGAGCGAAAAATTATAAGTTTTCAAGGCTAGCATTTTACCTATGTTTCCTCCACCTTGATTAGAGTTGTTATCAGGTACGGGCACTATTTCAAGGTTGTCCATCTCTTTTTAGAAGATGTTTGAGGTTAGGGTGAACTAGGAACAATTTATCTCAGCATGATCAACCATGTTAATCAACCTACAATGGGTAGGAAATGCAAAATTAATAATTTCACCATGTTTGAAGCATTATTGTTATTGTTCTGACTTTTTATGTCAAGCAAACTAGGCACACCTCCATTGTTGGGCCTCATGTTACATTTCCTATTAGTTCTCTAGAAGTCAAAATTTCTATTTTGTGGTGATTTATTCATGTTTTGTTTAGTATTCTATGGCACTTGTCTACATAAGTTAACCATGTCATTTGTTAACCTTTGAACCATTTACTACAAGTATACAACCTTTGCATTCATGCTAGTATTTTGTTGATTTCCTGTTTGCAGTTGTGGGTTAACCAAAGGTGAAGAAGCATTCATAATTATAAGGGCAATAGGTGTGATTGGTTATGGGCATTATTGGCAAGCATTTTATTTTTTATAAATAATGGGATAACCTATTGATTACTAGTAGAGGTGGCATAACCACTCATGCTAGGAATGAAAACAATGTTGTATGCAATGGGAACTAGTTGTCAATTATTTTCCTATGGTAAAACATGATTTTGAGGCATATAAGGTTGATTTTTAGGCATGAAATTCATAGGGATTAGATCATACACTAGATTTGGGCTAACATACATGGTACCTGATATTGGATTCATCAGTGGGGTGTTGTGTTGAAGACCCTGATTGATCATTAGAATTTGATTATATAAGGACAAGGATGTAAGTGTTACCAGGGTTCTTGTAATAAACATGGGATTCATTGAGTCCAAATCCCTTAGGTAGGTTTGTATGGAATCCACTACCTAAATGTCAATAAATTACTACACTCTAGGATTTGAGGACAACTGCATGTGGATATGATTCAATTCACCAATAACCTTAACCTTTGACTTGTCCAACTAAATGACTTTTCTATTTGAATTTGTAGGTGTCAAACCCAACTATTGGAAAACTACATATGGCATCACATTGCTATAAGTACTTGAATCCACCACATAATTATGTAAGTTCTTACTAAAAATATAGATTGTTAGGAGGAAAGGAGTTTTAGTCTTTTCTTTGTATATTGTCACGTGAGCATTGACTATCCTATCACCTTCCTTCTATTTAGGAGCAAATAATTATTTCATTAACATATATTTCTCATTAGAAATATGGATTCAGTTAAACATTTTTATGTTGGCCTTAATTTTATTCACATTATATACAATGTTATATACATGTTTGTATAGTTCCACTATTTTTTTAGTTTGTAGGGGTCTATAATTATTCTTGGGTTGATAAGACGTACTAGGTCCCTTTGGAATAAATAGATTGTTTCTCAAGTCCTCATCAGGTGGAACTTGAGTGTTGTTTGGAGGAAGAGTCATAGTTAATCGACTTTGGAACTTGCTCCTCAATTGGTAGTTATTTCCTTTTGAAACTTTTTTAATGCATGGACCTCGTCTAAGTTATCTTCAAGATCATTTTAATTCTCAAATAGAAAATTGTAAGTTTATAAGGCTAGTGCTATACCAGGTTTCCCTCCACCTTGATTAGATTTGTTATCAGGTATAGGCACTATTTCAAGGTTGTCCATCTCTTTTTGGAAGATGTTTGAGGTTAGGGTGAACTAGGCATAATTTATCTCAGCATGATCAAGCATGTTAATCAACCTACAATAGGTAGGCAATGCAAAATCAATAAGTTCACCATGTTTGAGGCATTATTATTATTGTTCTAACTATTGGTGTCAAGCAAACTAGGCACACCTCCATTTTTGGGCCTCATGTTACATTTCCTGTTAGTTTTTTGGAAGTTGAAATTTCTACTTTGTGGTGGTTTATTCATGTTTTGGTTAGTATTCTATGGCACTTGTCTATGCAGGTTGACCATGTCATTCGTTAACCTTTGAACCATTTGCTACAAGTTTACAACCTCTGCATTCATGCTAGTATTTTGTTGATTTCTTGTTTGTGATTGTGGGTTAACCAAAGGTGAAGAAGCATTTAGACTTATAGGGGCAATAGGTGTGATTAGTTATGGGCATTATTGGCAAGCATTTGATTGTTTATAAATGATGGGATAGCCGATTGATTACTAGTAGAGGTGGCATAACCACTCATGCTAGGAGTGGAAAAAATATTGTATGCAATGGGAACTAGTTGTTGATTATTTTTCTTATGGTAAAACGTGATTTTGAGGCATATAAGTTTGATTTTTAGGCATGAAATTCATAAGGATTAGATCGTACACTATATTTGGCCTAACATACATGGCACTCGAGATTGGATTCATCAGTGGGGTGCTGTGTTGAAGAGCTTGGTTGATTATTAGAATTTGATTATATAAGGACAAGGATGTAAGTGTTACTAGGGTTTTTGTAATAAGCATAGAATTCATTGAGTCTAAAGCTCTTAGGTAGGTCTGTATGGAAGCCACTTCCTACTTTGTATAGGGATCCTTCAACCTTTAATACCACTTATGGAAACATGCATTAAAGCCACTCATTGGCTCATTTGGTTCCCTTCGGACAACTATGAAGTGATGGTACAAGATACCCAGATCAATGGGCAGCCTAAAGTGATTGAATAATATTGTTTCTAGACCAGCCCAAGATGTGATAGACCCATTTGGAAATCCTAGATACCAAACATAAGCAACTTCCCCTAAGGAGTAAAGGAACAAGAGATAAGCCAGATCCTCAAGTTGAACCTGATTTCAGATAAGGGCATATTTGAATGCCTAAATATGCTCTTCAATGGTTTGAATCCTATTAGGTATGTATTTTGGGTAGAACTTGTCAGGATTTTTTGGTAAGTCATGAGAGAACCCTGGTTCATTCACAAGGCATCCATCTCCACCAAGACAAGTGGGATTAGCCACTATTTATGGGTTATAAGGGGTAACAAATAGAATGATGAAGGAAACTACAGCCATAAGTGAGCTACTAGCTGAGTGGATTTGTCAAGTTTTCAGTTTTCCTTTGTTTGCTCTTGGTTTTCGATGTTTAGTAAGTTCAAGTAACTCAAAGTTATCCCCAATAGATTTTAATCTAGTGGGTATTTGTCTTCTTTCCAATTTAACTTTTAGAATACCTGAGCATGGGAAACAGTCCTAAATGTTAAAGTTTTAATTATTTTTTTTAAAAATTTAGTTTTGAATTTTTTGGTGGCCCTCTTAACATTTAATATTATATGTAAAAGTGATACCCATTATAAAAATATACAACAAACTTCATCAAATCCCCATGTATTGTATTATGATATTCTCGAGTATAAAATGTATGTATGTATTTATGTATGTATGTATGTATGTATGTATGTATGTATGTGTGTGTGTGTGTTGGGTATATTTTTTACTTTCCATATTAAATATACCACAGTTTCATGTTGCACTTTTTTATAACATTAAATAATATTAATTTTGAATAATTATCTAAATAATTATAATATTTTAAAATTCATCTTATTAATTAATAAATGCACCATATCTTATAACAATTATCTCAATAATTATAAGATTTGATTATTTTAAGGGCATGCAATATATTATCTAATGTTATGCATATATGAAAAACCTTAAACCCTATCTTATATATTATGTTATCATTATAATTTAAGTAACATATTTTTACAAGGGAATTTATAAACCAACTTGCATCCTTTCCATTCAAAAATATGTTAAAAAAAAAATTGATGAAATTCAAAGGCATTCTTCCAGTATTTGTTCGAGATGTTATGAAACATATTTTTACGAGAGAATTTGTAAACTAACTTGCATCCTTTCAATTCAAAAGCGTGTCAAGAAATTTGATGAAATTAAAGGGCATCCTTCCAATAGTTGTTCAAGATGTTATGGGGTGCATTCACTATCTTACATTCTCATCATTTAAAGGGGATAAAAGGTATTCCTATGAGGCATTTCAAGAATTCATGAACATCCTCGCTAGATTTATGACAAATTTTAGAATAATTTATAACCTTGAAATCTAATAAAAAACCGTTTACTCTTGTCAATGAAATTTGGCATCATGTATATCATATTTGGCATACATTAATGTTACGGCACCCACAAGTACACATCAAATTTCATAATCATGTTTTAGGGTTTTTTTTTGTTTTTGTTTTCCTATCAGGGTGTTTATAAGTACACATCAAATTTCATAATCAGGGAATTCACTTTTATAATCATGTTTTAGGGTATTTTTTATAGTTTAAGGATTTATACCCAAAAAAAAAAATTATTTTGAGAAGGGAGTTGATATAATTTTTAAAAAATTGAATTAAAGTGTCACGTATAATTTAAATATCGTCAAAATATTTGTGTTTTCTTATATTTTATTGTACTATCCATCTCATATTATTTTACTTGTTTTTGTAATAATTTTAAAAATGGATTAAAAGTGAAGGGTTGACATAACTAAAAAAATGATGAGTTAAAGTGTCACGTGTAGTTTAGGTACATCGAGTGTTTTTTCCCTCTCATGATTTATTGTGTTGTCCATGTTACATTCTTTAACTTGTTTTGTAATGATTTCAAGAATAGATGAAAAGTTACTTTTTATTCACTTTTCATAAACATTCATTTGATTTTATATAAAGAATGTTGTAATTTTAATTTATTAAAAAATATTTTGAAAATATTTGAAGAAAAAATTTATAATAAATTATATGAAAAAAAAATTAAAATTTTTAATGTTTATTTTTTATAATAAAATATTAACATTTATAAATATTTTTATAAGAATAAAAAACATTTTAAAAAATCCTTAAAAATAACTATTATTAGAAATTTAAAAATAGATATTAAAATTTCACTCAAATATCATAATGCAAAAAACATTAATTCATCCTATAAATTCATAATTAAAGAGCTTCACGATGAAAAAAATATTAAATTAATAAAAGCAGTTAAACTATAGTTTTAAAAGATTTTAAGGGAATAAGGAATAATTAAGCATTAGGATATCTTTTTAATATGGTTTAAATTTAGATCCATCTAAAATTATTTACTTTCATAGGATTGATTTCAATAACCAAAACTTAAATGTGTGTGTGTGTTATGGAGCACAATTTTTCCATGTATGGTTATGTACTAAAATTTCAAGTAAAAATATCTGTTTAAATGGTTATATATATATATATATATATATATATATATATATATATATATATATATATATATATATTGGAGTTGTATATTAACGAGATAATGAACACGAAAATGAAACTTGATATTATAGGAGTTATATTTCAACAGAATAATAAACATAAAAATGAGATTTGATATCATATAAGAAAAGGAATAATATGAGGATAAAAATATGAAATAAATAACATAATTTAATTTAAAAATAATAAAAGATTATAAATTATTAGATAAGTAAATAAATAATTTTAAAAATATTATGAAAAAAAAGATATCAACTCATGATAAAACAAGTTGTAGAACAATTAAATGTACTAGAAGGAAATGGGTCAAGATTTTTTGAAGGAAAAGACAAACCATAAATAAAACAAATCTAATCCACAATAGCAACCATGGAAATAAAGGAATATAACTTGAAAGTTAAATTTAGGAGGCCAAGTCTTTGGTATAAGTAGTAAGAAGACTATCAGACTATAAATGATATTTATGAATTATTTATCATTTGTACATTTGGAAAACTAAGACTATGATTGTTCATCTCAGTTCTTAACTTTTTCTACTTTTTAAAGTATTGCATCTACTGTATCTTGTGTCTCTTGGCCTATCTCTTGGTCTAACTAGTCTTATGTTGATGACTTAGACTTTTTATCTTGCTCAGAATACTCAAAATATGCTTATATTATGCCCATGTAAGTTCTAAGTGTGTACCTATTTTCTAACTTGTAAGACATAAGCGTCAGTCCCAGACCCTTGTGTTAACACTAGTGTCTTACCTTGATGTAGGTGTACAGTGTCCTAAAGTCATCTAATATGAAAATGAAATGAAACGTGATGGTCGGCCTAAGTGCTTTAATGCAAGATATTTTCCGATAGAAGCGGTATATATTTAAAATCACTCTTCATTCATTCCTCACTTAAAAAGACCTAGCAATGACCAAGAAAACTTATCAAATCATTCAATCAAGCACTCGATAAAGCAAAACTTCTCTATTTTCATATCATTCATAGGGATAACATATACACAAGTCTGAAGTACTTAAGGAGCAACATAAGAGCCTAAGTTTTCAATTTACAAGCTAGGTCATTGTTGTTCTTACTTTCTACATATTGCATGATTCACACATAAGCTAACATATAGGGGAAAACTACATAAGTCTGAGGTGCTCTTTAGAGTATTAGTTATATAGATAGTGCCCAATCATAGATGGGTCTTTGGGGCAACTCAAAATTATGTTCTCACTAACCCATTTTTCCCATGGAATCATTCAAGGGTAAAGAAAAGTGAACCTATGGTTTTTATAAATAATCTAAGAGTGATAGCTTGTTCGTAAGATCTAAAGATCTTAGGTGAAAGGAGAAAAAAAACCTAGAAAAAACCAACATATGGATTCAAAAATAGATCTATATTATGATCTATAAACGTACATCAATATCAAGACACTATCATTGATGTAGGTGTCCAACTTGGATGCAAGTGTCTAGTGGTTAAACATAGTGAGAACTTAGAATGAATGAAACCTAGATATATGTTATAGTCCTGTGACAATTTTTAATCATTTTCATGTTCTAAAATAGAACATCAAACAAGATATGCTCTCTCTCTCATCCTTTAATCATGTAGTTGTATGAGCATTTCTATATTTATTGTAGTGCTTAAATGAATTGTATTATCAAATTATTATTCACTTATATCTGAATATTACAATACTACATTCAAACATATTTTATTACTTGTGGGTTTTTCAAAAAAAAGATATAATACACAAGAATATATCTCATAGTAAAACTTGTTTTAAAGGAAAAAATAGAGTGTATGAATATTTATACAACTAAGCTACAATTGGTCAACCCTCATCTAATCTATAAGGGTGCTTCCTTAGAAATTTTGATAGTGGATGAGTTCTCTAATCATGAATCATTACTAAAGCACTTGGGGGCATATGATGATCTCCCTTCCTTCTATAATAAGAATAGGTTTCCTCATGCCACCTCTGCTCATGCTTACTTTAGTGAGAGCATTGATACCAATATCCAACATGATGCATCAAACATTATTCCTACTACCCCATTTATCATAAAGAGATCTACTTTATTAAATTAATAAACAGTCAAATATAACTTTGGAATAGATAAGGACCCTTGACCAATTTTACTTGTTATAATAATGCAAGATGATGAAGGAAAAGCTATCGACAAGTCCTCCATGATTTTATTGAACTCTTTGCTTGGGCTTATTCTTATATACCTGGGATTGATTCATTGGTGGCAATGCATAGAATATTATTGTACCCAGATGCAAAACCAGTAAAATAAAAAATTTAAAAAGAGCATCTTAAAGTGGCATTATTGGTAAAAGATGAAATTCATAAGCTCTTAGACGTTGTATTTATAAGAGCCATTGTATATTCTGACTAGGTGTCAAACATTGTCCCTATTACAAAACCCAATGGTGACATTCCTTATTTCACTAATTACTATGATTTAAACAAGGCTTATCTAAAATATGATTTTACATAATCTAATATCAACATTATTTTAGATCATACAAATAGATACGAGACATTTTCATTTATGGATGGATTCATAAGATATCACCAAATCAAAATTAACCTCACAAATCAAAAAAAGACCACATTTACCACTCCTTGGGGTACATTTTATTTATATAGTCCTGCCTTTTGGATTAAAAATGTATGATCCACATATCAAAGGGAAATGACTCATATATTTCATGATTTTATACACAAAACCATTTAGGATTATGTTGATGATTAACTCACAAAATCCAAACATTACTAGGACCATGATACTGATTTGTGAAAAATATTTGAGTACTTGCAAAAGTTCAATGTTTGATTAAATCAAAAAAATGAGTTTTTGGTATCTTCAATATATCTCCTAGGATACATTATTTCTCAGTGAGGCATTGAAGTTGATCCAAAAAAGATAAAATCCATTATATAAATGCCACTGCCAACCAATCTAAAATAATTATGATGTCTTTAAGGTCAAATTCAGGATATTCAGTGTTTCATTGCTTAGTTCACTGATAAAACAATTCCTTTCATGCATTTGCTCAAAAAAACACAAAATTTGTATGGAATTGTGTGTCAACAAAGTTTTAAAAAATCAAAGCATATTTTTCAAACCCACTAGTACTTTTGTCCATTATTCTAGATAGACCACTACTTCTGTACATATCATCCACTCATGAGGCCGTTTGGGCCTTGTTAGCACAATTTGATGATAATCATAAAGAACATGAAATATATTATATTAGTCAACAATTAGTTGATTATGAATGCAAATATACAACAATGGAAAAACAATGTTTAGCCTTGATTTGTGTTACTCAAAATCTATAGCATAATTAGCTCAATAATGAGGTTCATGTTAGAATTAAAGAAGATCCATTAAGATACCTTATAAATAAAATGCACTTAAATGGATGCATCTCAAAATAGGTGGTGCAAGTTACAGAGTTTGATCTAAAATTTATATCCCAAAAATCAATAAAAGGTCAAGTTGTAGCTAACCAATTGGCTATAGCTCCTTTACCATATTTTTTTCCACTCATCAAAGCTTTTTGTGTTGAGTTAGAGGCATATAATATATCTTCCAATCCATGGACAATGTTCTTCGATGGATCAAAATGTAGAATGAGGGCAGGTGTTGACATTTTATTTTATACCCCCAAGGGTGAATACATGAATTTTTATTACAAATTAGCCTTTTTTGGCACTAAAAATATATCAGAATACGAGGCCTTGATCATCAGATTAACCATAGCACACAAGCTTCATATAAGAAACATCCAATTTTTTGGAGATTCCTATTTGGTTATTAATCAAGTTAGTAATCATTACCAAACCAAATAATAATGTCTTATACCATATAAATAAATGGTAGATAAAATCACAGAGACATTTGATACATTTTTTATTGATATTATTCCATGTAAAGATAACCACCATGCAGATGTCATGGCAAGTGTGGCATCCTTAACGACTTTTGATATTAATTATTATCATATATTTTTTACCATATGATAATTATGAGATCCTTCCATTTATTTTGATACAATGAATACCTTGGCCATTATTGTTATTACTTGCAATACTATAAATATAGAATGGTACATTTATAATTATAATTTTATCTATCAAGCCTATATACCAAACCATTTTACATAGAATGATAAACAAAAATTAAAAATGTGAAGCACTTTGTTATGTTACTATTGGGAATGATTTGTTCAAATGAAGTTTTAATGGACAATTAATTTGATGCTTAAACAAAGATGAGCCACATCGCACTCTTGGAAATTCATGACAGTGAGTGTGGTGGGCATGTTAGTAGATGTGCCATGTCTCGAAAAATATTATGCCAAGGCTATTCTTAGCCTATCATGGAATAATAATGTATCGAACATGTAAAACTATATTTATAATTCCAAAAATACGTCAATTTGAATCATGCATTGTCACATGAGTTACAGACAATTGTTTCACTATGGACTTTTTCTTATGGGATTTTGACTTAATTAGAGTGGTAAATATGGTATCCACTAGTGGATACCATTCATCATCACAATTACAGAAAATTTTGTAAAAGGTGTATACCACCTTGATACACTTTACGGAAAACCTTTAAAAATCCTAATGAACATTATGCAGTTGCATAAATATATTACGTAAGAACTCTTTAAATATTCCAAAAATACTAAAAAAATTCAAAAACTAAAAAAAATAAAAAACTCCAAAAATATTTTTTGCATAAACATGTTCTATTAGATCCTTGAATTCTATGTGTTAGGTCCATGTTGATGGATGGCATATCATTTACTTCTACATACTCATGTGTGTCACACTTATACTTTAGTGCCATACATGCATACATAGATACATGCTTTATTCCTATTTTTCAGATGTTGAGCCTTCCCTCTACTCATGTCATATCTTATACAAGGTACTTGATATGCTATGCACTTGACATTTTTTCTAACTCATTTTATCCATGGGCTACTATGATATGTTTATGCTATTTACTTATGCTTTCCTTTGTGCACTTCCTTGAGTGTCTTACCTTGATATTGTCTTACTTGTTCTAGCTTTTGAATATGTTCATTTGTTTGCATCCCCAATGCCTATGTGTGCTTTTTTTTATATTTGAATATGCCATGGCTTGTTATATGTTGAATTTATTTTGATTTATCTTGTGTGTGTTCTTGATTTTCTTGTTAAGATTTTATTGTTACTATGTAGACATTTCCATGATATTTATAATGCATATTAGGCCTTCGAGTGATCACATTATTCTATGTGATTCAATGCTGCATTTACCAAGACATGTTATTTTATATGTTACATGGTTCCATTCATAGATTATTCAGTTGTCTTATCCTTTTGAGGTGAGGTAACTACCAGTTTCTATTTTTCCCTCACTTCAAAGTGGGGCATATCATTGGGGGCATGTCATACAAGAATGTTCTCCACATTTGGCACAATTTTTAGATTAAGTAGGAGTATGTCATATAGGCATGGCTTCCACACATTCACAGTTTTAAATTTAGTGGGGGCATGTCATATAAGCATGGCTTCCACAAATTCATAGTTTTAGATTCAATGGGGCCATGTAGTATAGGCATGGCTTCCACACATTCACAGTTTTAGATTTAGTGTGGGCATGCATTAAAATCATGTTATCCACACTTATTCAGTATTTGGCATACTCATATTCAATACAGGCATGTTTTGGAAACATGTCCTACACATTAGCACTTATTTTAGTTTTCAAATTCAATGGAGGTATGCTTTGGAAGCATGTTCTCCACATTTATTCAATATTTGGTACACCTAAATTCAATGGGGGCATGTTTTAGAAACATGTCCTCCACATTGGCACTTATATTAGTTTTCAAATATCTCCATGTATAGTGAGGGCATGTTTTGGAATCATGTTCACCACACTTACATAGTTTCTGAATTGACCAAAGCATATAGTCATATGATTCAGAGACACATTTGTGACATAATTTTATACATTGGTACCATTACCATACCACTACTATAGGGGGGTTGAGATGAAATTTAGAGACAAATTGTAATTTCATGTCTAATTTCCCTCTATTTTTTTTCTATTTTTTTTTTATTTTTTTAATATTATGTTGACTTTTTTTTTTTGGAGTGGAAGGTAGGGAATTAAGCACAAGAAGGGAAAAGTATTCCCACTTATTTTTAACTATGCATGGAAGTGGAACACAAGATTAGGATGCTCCAAATTCATCTAATCAAGGCCATGAGCTCTTAGGTCAAGGGATTGAATTCTACCACCTCTACCTTATGCCATGATTATCCCATTTTGGTAGATTTATCGATGGAAAAAATCTTAGAATGGAGGGATTGAAACCCGTTGCCTATATCTCATGCCTTGATTATCTCCTTTGGGCATTTCTACTCCTGGAAAAAACCTTAGGTGCCATATCCACTAAAAATTCCATTAGATCAAATTCAATAGTGAGTATTTGATTAACTCTTCTAGCCTATATGTATTTATTAGTATTCACATTTTATGTGCTTTTAGGGAACTAACTTTATTTTTGTGTAAATCTACCCTTGCTACAATACCAATATTATTATCTACCTTAGGTTCTAAACCCAAGGCATTTTCCTTGGTTGATTTAGGTGTTTTCTTAGGTTTAGCTAGCCAAAATAACTAGACATATCAATAGGCCATTTCTAGCCTAGATCTAACAGGAGGAAACAAAGGTCCTTTTGTTTTGGTAGACATTGGAATTGAATTTCAAAGACCGGAGTTCCCCAAACAAGTTTGGCAGTGTTTGCAAAGATCCATAGGAAGGAATAAAATGTAAGGAATTAATCCAACCTAAAAATATATAATATGTTTCAATTTATGTATGCAATATTGACCGTCCACTACCATTATCATGTCCCCAAGTGTATTCCTCTTATGCCTCTATTTATGTCCTAATCACACAATCCCCTTTGATACTTCTTAGGTATGTCTCATGGACCATTTAATATTTTATTCATTCCCCACGATACCTATGATTGCTTGCACTAACATGAATCATAACACTTTTTCATAACAGAGCACTCGAGTATAGAAAGCCACCAGAGCATATAATTCCTTTTTTATCAAAATCATTGTCAACATTAGATCCTAAGATTAGGGTCAGTTTTCGTGTCTTGTTTAATTCACCCTTGGATTCCCATACAATTATCTCTTTATTAATAATTCAAGGAAGAATAATACATTTCATTAGTAGTTACTACAATTTATCTATTTTTTTTAGAAACTATTTCATCCTCAAGATTTTTCACTTGAGAAACAATCTTAGTAGTTTTGTCATGGACATTCTTATGGATATGTTTTTGTAACTCTTGGTGTATAAAATGTTTCTGATCTATTTGGTCTAAGGTTAATATATCTATTTACAAGGTTTTGAGGTTTGTGAAAATAATGTAATTTGGATATTTGGGTTTTAAGACTATAAGGCATAATAGTTATTGCCTTTAGAAATCATATATACTCGATGATAGAGTTTGAAAAATAGACTATCGAGTTTCATTATTTTTGGGTGTAGTCTTGAGCCTTTGCAATGTCATAAATTCTTACCATAAGACAAAGTTATACTTAGCTCTACAAATATTACCATATTTTTTAGTGTCTTTACCTAATTATACAAAATTTAGGCCCCTTCCTCTACTTGTAATAAAGCTCGATCTTGGATGTCTTTACAAAGTTAGTTCCCCAAATGCCCTAGTTTGATTTTATTGTGTGGAATCAAAATCATGATTCACGTATCAGTTGATTATGATTTTTAATATGGTATCATTTATTTGAATTTTGTAAATTGATTGTCAATACTTAGATCAAGCTTGTTATCACTTGCAAGCACAAGGTTGGTTCCTCTATTAATGATAGATTTTAATATAAAGATGCTTGTCTACACAGTACAAAGGAAAATGCTTTTGTTTTTTCTATTTGGTTTGTGCTTTTTCTTGTGGACACTTGCATCTCAATGGTTTAGAAGAAATGTTGTCAAGTTTTCATGACCTTTCAACATATTGACAGGGTTCAATGCCTTCTATTATTTTCACTATATTTTTTTTATTGTCTACATTTTGCTCATCATCCATGGGACCGTGATCTTTATTATGCACAAATGGAGTGCAAATTATGTAAGTTTTCTATTGTCTTTAAGATTAAATGACCATTTTCTGTAGAACTTTTTAATAATTTAGAAACTCTATTATTACATAGTTTTTGGATGAAACCACGTGACATATTTTGAATCAATGTTTTATAGAATGATCCTAAATAGATTATAGAGTGTGATTTTAAATGTTGATTAAAAATTCCAATGATAGATCACAAAGTGTAACCCAAAAATTTGATTCATAATAATTTTAATCCAAAAAAATTGTACGATGTTATGCACTTATTTTTTTTTAGGTTGATGCTCAGGGTTGAGGGGTCCTTATCCCATTCACTTTTGACTAGAGCTCTAACAAGTTTGGGACACAATCAGGGGTCCAAATCCTTAAGATAATACTAATGAATGGCCACAAATGGCCTGATAATACCATCAATAGCCACAATTGGCCCAAGAATACCAATGATCGGCCACAACTAGCCCAAGAATACCAATGATCAACCACTATTGGCCTATGAATACTTAACTATCAGACACATTCAGCCTTGGATACCAAACTAAGATTTGAACCTGGGTGGTGCTTGAAACAACCAAGTCACTTTACGAACTCACCCACATCTCATCGATAAAAAAAGCTAATCTACATCTGAAGCTTAATGGGGGTGGGTTTGTGTCTGTAATGTCCATCGAACAATCCGTAGCTAAATTTCACACTGTGATCCATGTGGAACATATGGAGAAGTTCAACCCCTACCTCAAGGAGTCCCCATGGATACTTTAGAATGTAGGTGAGCATCTGCCCCTAAGCCTTAATGCATCACAAAGTACTCAATAGGAATTGAACTCAAGACCTAGGTGACCAAAGTCATTGATCCTATCCACTTGAACTAACCCTTGGGGATATTATGCACTTATTATTGCTTAATGTTTTGAATCTTATGACACATAATCACAATGATAGTACAATCATCACATGTCACAATCCGCACACCTCTTGCTTGCATTGAAACTCAGAGCAAATATTAGTATTATTTTTCCATATAAATACTTTATAGCTGATGCATTTCATTCATCACAATTCATTCTCCTCTCATATAAAAATCTATTTCCTAAGCTCCACAATCTCTGATATATTTTAGCCTATAAAGTTTTAGTATTTAAGCAATTTAATGTGTGTATTTAGAATTGTTTTTATAAACATCCTTTGTTAAACACCTAATTTTCTTATACTTATATTGATATTTTGTGTGAACTGATATAGAGTGCTTTGGGACTCATCCACCTACGCTCACCATATTTAATTCCTATCCAATGTAATTTGAACCATCACCAAAGGTACACCATATTACATGGTTTGATGCAAGTCTTTTAGGACATCACTTAAAATGAATATGTCTAATTTTTTTTTGTAAGTTTTTTTCAGTTCCTATAATGTGGGTACCTAACCTATTGTATAATTTGTGTAGGAAATTGTATCTCAATTTATAGAGAGTATAGATTTGGGATCTATTTAGTATAAAGGAGATACTTAGGTTGAGATGGAATCATAAAATAGTGTGCAAGTTTAGGAACCTCAGCACCCTTATGACATGATAGGTAATAGTACCCACACAAAAACATCCCATGAGATGGATAGGGATTCAAAGGTACGAAACACACATCTCTTGTAAGATTCAAATGTACCATTTTTGTATAGCCTTTTTAGTTATGAATGGATATTCACATAATTAATGAATTTAAAATTTATCATGTTTTCATTGATTATTTTTTTGGGCATGATAAAGCCTAAGACAAATCATTGAGGCCCAACATCTAGCTTTGAGCATGAAGCTTCAAGGAGTCTCGATGCCAAGGCATGGATTCCAACATTTTTATCTTTATTCATATATCAATATAAGAATCCCAGTTTTGGATATCATGAAATTTATAATATCATTCTCTTGTGTAAAACTTAAGACTTGCCAATTTTTTTATTTTCAATTTTTTTGTTATAAACATTGAAGTGTCTAGCTCAAAATAGAGAGGCAGCATAGAAAATTAGACTGAGAAATAAGGTAATTTTATTAATTAATACCCAATAGTGATGTGTATGATTTGAAGAAGAAAATAAAATTTAATGCCATGTCATGGTTTACAGGCCTATGTTCAGCAACTATAATCAAGTTGAATAAAGCTCAATCAGATTGAACAAGATCTTCAATGAGTTAGAGCATGGGTAAAATATCATAGTTTTAGCATGAGAAATATCTAAGGTGCTTATGCCATGAAATCTACACTTAATATTACAAAATAAAAATAAATTTTAGATTCAAAACACTCTTTTATGGGTTGTCATCACCCATAAGGTCAAAATTTTAAATATTTTATTAAGCCAATCTATTGTAGTAGTTGGTTCACTTTTTGGTATGGTTGAGATGATTAAATCACTTAATTTTACCAATTTTTTAGGTTGGACTTGATTGTATCATCCATCCCCACTAGTTTGATAGTATGAGTTAAATTTATTCACTCATACTCACCAGGTTATAAGTATGATTTGGTTGCATGATTGAACTAATCTCAACTATAAGGCTCACCTTTTCTCTAAGGTTGGGTGCATGTGCCTTCCAATATTTCTCTCTCTCCTTAGATATATGCACCTTCCATATTTTATATGTATTTGTCCTAATCTCAATTTTAGTGATACATAATGATACATCTTTTTAATTATTTTTTCAATAAACAAGGCAGTCGCATCGATATATAGGTGTATTCCTAAACCTTACTCTTTTAATGTCAATATTTTTAATGATTTCAATTTTAGATTATATGCACTATTTATATATAGCAACATTCTCTTGGTTATAAGTTAGTCACCAACAAAGCACTCAAGTTGGGTTCATGAAAAGGCAAGGTGTGTTATACACACCCAGGTACACATTTATTCTCCTTTAAACCAATAATTTCATTACTAAATTAAAGGAGGGGAATGTAGATGATATTTATGAATTATATAACACCTTAGTCTTGTACACTTGGTAAGCATAGACTGATTATTCCTCTCAATTTTGGACCTTTCTCATTTTTTAAAGTCTTGCATCTAATCTATCTTTTACCCCTTGACCTATTTCTTGGTCTGAACAGTCTTATGTTGATGACCCAGACATTCTATCTTAACCATAATGCTCAAATTATGATTATCTGATGCCCTTATAGATTTTGATCCTATGCCTAGTTTCTAACTTTTAGGACTGTTGACGCTTAGATTTTCACCCTTGAGGAGATGCTCAACACTTCTCATCCAAGTGGAAAAATGGAATCATCTCTCTTGTTGTGGGTGATAATTTCGTTGAGATGAATCTCTTGATTAGGGGCTAGCTCCCCTTGATGCACCTTTAAATCTCTTTCTAATTTATCAGTTATGTATGAAAAGGGTTAAGAAAAACTATTAAGAAAATAAAATGGTGATGCACTAATGAATAATGTCCTCCTAATTGACTACAACCACTACTTAAAGACAAACAGGGTGTTTCTCACACAAGACTCACAACTCAGGATTTATTATTGTATCAATGCTTCATATGTTAGATTCAAAAAGGTATACAATTCTTAGAAAGGGTTTGAATGATTCCAAAGAGAGACACAATCACAAACCACTTCTATGATATCTCAACATGTAAGAAATAATACTAGCAGACCTATAACAATCTCCTTTCTGCACATTGATAGACCATTAAGAGTGCCAGCTAGGAAAAAGCAATATTTCACTAGACTAGACCAATAAGATTCAATTCATTACTCAATTTTATATCATTTGAGTGGAAACAATACTTGTATATTTATTCAAGAGTTCTTTGAGCATAAATCTGGGTAGAGTTTTCCTAATAACCAATGGAGGCTATGAAATGAGCCAAGAGAATGCATATATATAGCCTTGAGAAGTAGAGCAATCAAAGGAAGTCCAAGGGTCACTTGGACATGTGTCATCTTGAAAGAATCAGTTACATTTTCATGGGAGAGAAGTGGGTGAGCTATGTCATGTCATCGAATGGATCAGTTACAATGAATTACAACTGAACCAAAAGCATTAGTTACATTTGTTAGAACTGAATCAAAGCCTCAGTTATATTTTTCCATTTGTTACCTCTATCTTTGCCTTGAGGTTCCTACCAAGATTTTAAACTCTAAAGGCTATTTCCCATAATTTAAAATTGACATTTTTTGGGCCGTCATCCTTTGGGTATTTTCTTCAAACTTTTTGTCTTGGCCCTTTTGTTTCCTTTGTATCCAACAATTTTTTTGAAAGAATTCATTCCTTTGAACTTTTTATTTGGCCCTTTGAAATGTTCCTTTTGGTCTCTTGAAGTGTAACTTTGGCTTTGGAATGACCCTTTCAACTTCCTTCAAATGACCCTTTGGTAGTTTGAAAAGACCCCTTCGAAAAAGTTGTAAGTGTCCTTCAGATTTTGGAAATGACCTTCCAAAAGGAAAAAAATACACTTCAGATTTTTTGAAATGGTCCACCTTCCCACAAAAATAATCTTTCAAACTTTTTGAAAATGTCCCATTAGGAAAATTGAAATTCCCTTCGAACTTTCTGAAAAGTACCTTTCAGCCTTCCTTCAAAAGACCCTTCAAAAAAACTACAAAGTACCTTTCAAGAAAATGAAAATGGCCTTCAGAAAAGTTACAAGTGTCCTTTGACTTTCGTAAATGACCTTCTAAAAGGAAAAAATACCCTTCGTATTTTTTGAAATGTTCCACCTTCCCACAAAAACAATCTTTCAAACTTTTTGAAAATGTCCCTTCAAGAAAATTGAAATGCCCTTTGGACTTTCTAAAAATTACCTTTCAACCTTCCTTCAAATGACCCTTTAGAAAAACTACAAAGTACATTTTGAGAAAATGAAAATATCCTTTGGAAAATTTGAAACATACCCTTTGAAAAAGTTACCTCAAAAATTTTTTTTGAAAGAATTGCATCGAATGAAAAGTCCAAAAAATAACACTTTGGGAAAATTGCTTCTGACAATTTGTCAGAAAGAATTTTGATACTTAAACAAAAACCCAAAAAAAAAGACTTTCAAAAGAATGGATACCTACCAAAAGACCAAAACAAACTTTTTGAAAGAATAAACTTGTAAATTTGTTGTGGCTTTGTCAAAGAACACTTCTTTCAAATAAAAGCTAAGTATTGGACCTGGCTAAAGATATAGACTTAGATGATTTTTGAAAATAGTGGTGCCCAATTTTGTCCTAAAGGGCCAAAAATTGGTCAACAAAATGGTGACTCATGGGGGTAGTATGCCTGTTATATTGACCAGACCAGTAGCCTAATCCAATTCAGGGTCAATGAAGTCAATGGATTCTTAAGATGACTAACAAGGATTATGCCAAAACAAAAAACAAGGAAACACACCACATAACAACAACAAGACCAAGCAAAGACAAAACAAAAAAAGACAAGGACAAACTCACACATGTGCATAACCACTTAGGGAACACAAGGAAAATAGGAAACTATGCACAAAATAAAAAGATAACTTCATTAAAAATGCTTTAGATATATCCCATTGACTTGGATATACAACTTCTCTCTGTCTAAATTTGAGTGTTGACAAGCATTGTGTTGTTTGAACAATGTGATCACATATGGGCCACTCCACAAAGCATCAAACTTTGTGTGTCTTCTAGTTTTGGCCCTATCTTCATCCCATTTTAGGACAATGTCTCCTCTGAAAATCCTTGGCATGGACTTCTTGTGAAAATACCTCTTTGTTTTCTATTGGTGAGTTGTCATGGTTTGCATATCTTGATCTCTTATCTCCTCAAGCTCCATCAACTCACATAACCTAACTTTCATGCTCTCATTCTCCATCAATTACATCTGATAGGTGACATCTAAAGCTGGTAACTCGAGTGAGATAGGAGGCCAAGCCTCCCTTCCATACACAAATGTGTATGGTGAGTTCCCAATTGCTCTCTTTAGGGTGATCCTATTAGCCCAAATAGTTGTCTTCAACTTGGTGTGCCAAGTCCTTTGATTCTCCTCCATAGTCCTCTTTATGATCCTAATCAATTTCTTTTTTGTGGAATCAGCTAGTCCATTTCCTTGGGGATAGTAGTTGGAGGAGGTATTAAGCTAGATGCCATGATTCAAATCATATTCACTTGTTCTTGTTCCTAGGAAGGCTAATGCATTATCTAAAATGATTGTTGAAGGAGCTCTAAACCTAGTTACTATACCTTCATAGAAGTCTAGGACTACTTTTTCATTTGCCTCCTTAATATCTATAGTCTCAACCCATCTTTTGAAATAATTAGTGGTTGTCAACACCCACTTATGACCAACACTAGAAGGAGGATTGATCAGACCTATGAAATCCAAAACCCATTGCATAAAAGGTTGTTCAACCTAGATTGGGTAAAGAGGCAAGGTAGCTATTTTTTGTTTGCCATTAAAAAGAGCACACTTTTGGCATTTCCTTACTTAAGTGTGAGATTCCTTAAACAAGCTAGGCCAAAAGTAACCAACTCTCATAATCTTAGTAGCCATAGTCCTTGGAGCAAAGTGACCACCAGCTAGTCCATCATGAAACTCATGTAACACTTTATCGATCTAATCCAAATCAATACACCTCAAAATCACATGTAAAAATTCCTTTCTAAATATCACTCCATCAAAAAGTACATAAGGAATGGATTGCAGCCTAAAGTACCTTTTTTTGGCCATATCAAGACCTGGTGGACACTCACCAATTTGAAGGAAATGGATCATGTCATGTATCTAACTTCTCATAGATGAAGGTACAGCTATTGTAGGGTCATCATGGAGTGCCGAAACAACCTCCCCTTGATCTTTCAAGTCTAAAGAAAGATGCTTACATAGTCCTTTTCCCTTCACTATCTTGGTTGTTCTGATCTCCACATCATACTCCATCACTTTGATGATCCAACCTACCCTTTTCTCATTCAAATCTCTGCTCAACAGAAAATCTTTCACATTAGAATGAGAAAAAAAAATGTGAATCTTTTTTTTAGACAACATATGCCTGAACTTATTCAAACTCCTTATAACTGAAAGCACTTGTTTCTCAACATATGTGTATCTTACCTCATAGCCTTCTAAACCTTGACTAAAGAAGGAAATAGGCTATTCAAAATTTTCATCATTAGATTGAGTAAGCATGGTAGAGATTACCTCTTCATTCCCAAAATTATACAAATTTAATTACTTATATAAGTTTGGACTTGAAAGAGTAGGAGCTTGGGCAATGGCTTACTTGATCTCCTCAAAACTTTATTTCCTCCTTCGTATCCAAGTGAATATCTCATCTTTCTTTAGCATGGAGGTCAAGGGCTTGACCAGGTTATAAAAATTAGGAATAAACCTCCTACTGAAACTTTTCTTACCAAAGAATCTTTGTAGACCCTTCTTATGTTTAGGTAAAGACAATGCCAAGATGGCACTTACCCTTTCTAGATCAATGGACAAACCTTTCTTGGACACAACATGGCCTAAGAGTTTTCCTTCATGAACAACAAACACACACTTATTTGGGTTTAGAGAGATCATAAACTCTCTATACCTCTCAAAAATCTATCTTAGGTGATTCAAATGATCTTTTGATTCCTTGGAGAAAATTGTCACATCATCAAGATATACCAATACAATGTCATTGATTATTCCTTGGAAAGCCATATCCATTTCACATTGAAAAGTAGCTCCAACATTTGAAAATTTAAATGGCATATTCCTATAGGCATATGTGCCCCATTTTTTGGTGAAGGTTGTCTTGTATTGGTCACTTTCTTTCACCAAAATTTGATTGTACCTGGAATAACCATCCAAGAGAGAAAACCTCTCACTACCTACCACCACTTGCAAAATTTTCTCCATGGAAAGGAAGGGATAATGATCTCTTAAAGACACTATATTCAGGTCCCTAAAGTCCACACACAACCTGATCTCCCCATTCTTCTTTATAATAGGGACTAAGTTGGGATGCTTGATGGGAAAGATGATTTTGGACTCAATCAACTTGGTGAGTTCTTTCCTCATGAGAGGCTCAATCTTGGGATTGATTGGCCTTTGTCTTTGCTTGATGGGTTTGACATTTTCATCTATATCTATGGTGTGTTGAGCCAACCTTGGGTCAAAACCCTTCAAATCACTATACTCCCATGCAAAAAGATCACTAAGCTCCTTGCATAGTTCAATGAAATCATGCCTCTCTTGACTAGTGAATACCTTCCCAAGCACAAGTAGTTTATCTTTAAAGATTTCTACCCTTTCATATTCCTCTCACTTAGTGGACATAGCTACCTTTTCCTTCTTGATCTGGTCATCCTCATTAAAAATATTCTTTCAAGAGTCACTAGGCCTTTGGGAAGCTTGTTAGACTTTAGTTGGACAATCTACCCTCCATATTGTTGTTGTAGCTTAGACTAATTTTTGTTAGAGAACTTAGCTTCCTCTTGTAGGAAAAGTGTTATTTTTTTATCACATCAAAGACCTACCTATTGGTGACATTATATGGTATAGAAGGTCTCACAATCACCTTTAGATGAGGTTGATCCTTGCCTTCTCTTATACTTTTGGAACATCAAATTGAGCACCAATATATGCCAACATATCAGCATGTTTATTATCTTACCTTGGAATAGATCTGATGTTAAAATTCATGAAATCTTCTACAAGATCCCAAAATCTATGCTTATAATATTTGAGCAAGGATTTCGTGGTCAAATTTTGCCATCTAACTTGATTTACAATAAGCTCACTATCACCAAACACTTGTAATTCCTTGATACCTCTTTTATTTTCCCATTCAAGACCATGGATAAGGGCCTCATACTCTACTACATTGCAATTACAAGAGAATTGAAATCTAAAAGTTGAAAAATACCTTTCTTTTGAAGGTGAAACTAGCATAGCTCCACCACCTACCCCCATCTTGCTTCTAGACCCATCAAAGAAGAGCTGCCACAAGCCATTCACATCCTCACTTGGATTCATCAAATTAGGCATGAAATATCCCTTTTCATGCATATAATTGACTCCAAGACTAGATTCTTCAATAAATTTTTAAGGATCATGCTCATAATTTTCATCTCCCCACTCATCTAAGAACAAATCAGAAACTCCCTCAAGGGAAGATAATGGAGATTGGTCAACATGAATCTCCTCTTCATCAATGATGGCATAGTTAACATTTTCCACCTTAGGTGAATATGGTTCTAAGTGATTTATATGGATAGGTTCTGACTCAATCTTCACCTTAGTGCCATATTTTGTTTTAAACACCATTTAGGACCAATTGGCTACCAAATATCCACCTATCTTGGATGTAAAGTCCCTTGACAAGCAAAGAGAAAAATAGGGAGGTAAATCTGATACTACCACACCATAAGGAATTGAAAAATTATAACAATCATGAAGGGTCAAATTCAAACTATTCACTATCCCCAAGGTCTTGGTTGGTGATCCGTCTAATTACAAAACTCCTTTAGTCATTAGCTCATACTTCAGCCCTAGCTTATCTACTATACATTTAGGCATAAATAATGTGCTCACTCCACTATCTATGATTAAATTATGAACCAAGAAATAACCAATAACTATAGATAGCTAAAAAGGAGGAGTCTTCTCATCTTTCTTCACTTGACCGTCTATGGATTGAGTTCCATTGACCAAAACCACATTATCATTTCTAGATGGGCCAACCTGTTTGCCTAATCCATGTAATTCTTTTTGAAGTATATCTTTCTACCCTAGTAATTTTAGATAATACCACAATTAAATATTCATATGAATCTTCTTCATCTGGTCCACCACATTGATGGAAGGATTACTCACCTTGGGGTTCTCTTTATGAATATTTTCACTTTATGATGTAGTTTGTGGTGGTAGAGTTGTAGCAACTATACTAAAATTTGGAATCCTTTGATTTTCTTAAATTTTAGGATTTTTTTTAGACCCACTTACCATAGGAGATGATGTAGGATTCACAACAAAGCCTTGATTATCTCTTTGAGCTTTATCGGCAACTCTCCTTTTGGACCTAGTATTAGAGGTAACACTAGTATTTTGATTGCTTGTACTCCCCATGTAATTAATGGCATAAAACTCACCCTCAAAATGATTCATGAGAGTGGAATAAATATGAACCTATCTAATTTCCATCCCAAATTTCATTTGCATCTCAAAATTTTAAAATTGAGATGTTTGATCACCTTATGTAGTCATGCCTTGATTTTGCATCTCACTGGTATAAGTAACTTGTTCTTGACCATGTTCAAATGGTGGATAGTTGGGTTGTTCTTGGACCAAATTTTTTGAGTGGGGACATGGGCTTTAGATTGAGAGAGAGAACTAGGATTATAGCTTTTATAAGGCTTGACATGGGTAATTTGGCCTTGTCCTCGATTATCACCTTGAAAAGAAGGTATGTTTGTTTGTTCAAACTGATTGTAGGATTGATATGGCCTATAACCTTGTGCTTGTTTCCTTGTGAGAGTAACAAGTTCATTAGTAACACTTTGGAGCAAACTTTTAACTTTGTGTATTTCATTGGTAGGGGCAAAGGTACATTTTTCTTGACCAGGCAAAAGAGCTAAAGTGGGCAATGCACTTTGACTAGGAGAATGCAAATTAGGGAATAGTGGCATTAGAGGTCTAGGAGCTATATTTCCCACTTGGACAAGACAATTCTCAACATTTATGGTTATTTAATAGGTATTAGGTAATTTGTTTCCACCCATGGATTGAATCATCATGCCAATGTCACTATTCAATGCTTTCAAGTAATACAAAAATGCATAGTTTACGATTGGCCTCACAAGAATTGGGATTCCATCCTAAGTTTTTTGGAAATTAGTATTAAAATCCTGCATGAATTCATGTGGTGCCCTCTTTATTGTGGTCAATTTCTCAACTAGAGATAGGTGATCGCTCTTTTCCCCAAACCTATCAATCAATAACGTCCCCAACTCATCCCATGAGCCAATAGAATTTACAGGTAGGGTCCTATACAAATCCAAGAATTTTCCTTTGAAGTACAAGGCCAACAACCTAATAACTAAATTTTATTGGGTAATATTTTGGATATTACAAAAAAAATCTATATTTTGAATGTGCTTTATGGAAATAATTGGACCATCTCCACTAAAAGATGGGACACTTTTGAGGGATGCTCCTAGAATTTGATCATATTAGGCAAGATGCAAGGGACATGCCCTAGTGAAAGGCATAAAAGGTTGTCTTATATAAATTTTGGAATGACCAATATGGATGTTAGGAATATAATGTAACACAAACTTGGAAGCTTTAAACACAAAATCTCTTTTATAAGGATGAGTGTTGACAAACCTAAACTTTTGGGTGGAATATAGAGGTAGTTCCACAAATTCAAAGGGTACACCTTTAGTATCAGACTTATTGGTCACCTTTGGCATGGAAAATAGGATTGATCATCAACCAAAGACTTGAATTCTTCAATGGAGTCACCAGGTATTGAATGTATATGTTTCTTTCTCTTTAATAATGCCAATATCAGCACTAATCTTCTAGGACTTAGAGGTCCCATTGGGTGTGACACAAATTGTTGACACTTGGATTTACACCTTTGAGAAGATGCTCAACTCTTTTCATCAAAGCCATAAAATGGAATCATCTCTCTTGTTGTGGGTGACAATTTTTTTGAGATGAATCTCTAGATTAGGGCATAGCTCCCTTGATTCACCTTTAAATCTCTCTCTAATATATCAATTGTGTATGAAAAGGGTTCATGAAAAATACTAAGAAAATAAAACATTGATGCACCAATGAATAATGTCCTCCCAATTGATTGAAACCACTACTTAAAGACAAACAAGGTGTTTCTCACACAAGACTCACAACTCAGGATTTATTACTACATTAATGCTTCATATGCTAGATTCAAAAAGGTATATGATTCTTAGAAGGGGTGTGAATGATTTAAAAGTGAGATATAATCACAAACCACTTCTATGATATCTCAACACTTAAGAAATAATAATAGCAAAGACCTGTAATAATCTATTTTCTACAAATTGATAGACCATCAAGAGTACAAACTAAGAAAAGGCAATCTTTCACTAGACCAGACCAATAAGATTCAAGTCATTACTAAATGTTACAACATGTGAGTGGAAATAACACTTGTATATTTATTCAAGAGTTATTTGAGTAAAAATGTAGCCAGAGTTTCTTAATAACCAGTGGAGGCTACAAAATGAGCCAAGAGAATGCATATATATAGCCTTGAGAGGTAGAGAAATCAAAATAAGTCCAAGGGTCACTTGGACATGTGTCATCTTGAAATAATCAGTTACATTTGCATGGAAGGGAAGTGGGTGAGCTATGCCATGTCATCAAATGGATCAGTTGCAATGAGTTACAACCAAACCAAAAGCATTAGTTACATTTTTTAGAACTGAAACAAAGCCCCAATTACATTTTTCCATTTTTTACCTCTATCTTCACCTTCAGGGTCCCATCGATCTTTTAAAATCCAATAGTTATTTCCCATAATTTGAAATTGACATTTTGCAAGTCGTCATCCTTCACGTATTTTCTTCAGACTTTTTGTCTTGGCCCTTTTGTTTCCTTTGCATCAGACAATTTTTTTGAAAGAATTCATTCCTTCAGACTTTCTATTTGGCCCTTTGAAATGTTCCTTCATGTCTCTTAAAGTGGACCTTTGGCTTTGAATTGACCCTTTTGGCTTCCTTCAAATGACCCTTCGGCAATTTGAAAAGACCCCTTCAAAAAAGTTGCAAGTATCCTTTGGCTTTTGGAAAGGACCTTCTGAAAGGAAAAAATACCCTTCAGATTTTTTGAAATGGTCTACCTTCCTGTGGAAATAATCTTTCAAACTTTTTGAAAATGTCTCTTCAAGAAAATTGAAATGCCCTTCAAAATTTTTGAAAAGTACCTTTCAGCCTTCCTTCAAATGACCCTTCAAAAAAACTACAAATTACCTTTCGAGAAAATGAAGATGGCCTTCAAAAAAGTTACAAGTGTCCTTTAGCTTTTGGAAATGACCTTCTGAAAGGAAAAAATTCCCTTCAAATTTTTTGAAATGGTCCACCTCCCCATGGAAATAATCTTTCAGACTTTTTGAAAACATCCCTTCAGGAAAATTGAAATGCCCTTCAGACTTTCTAAAAAGTACCTTTCGGCCTTCCTTCAAATGACCCTTCAGAAAAACTGAAAAATACCTTTTGGTAAAATGAAAATTTCCTTTAGAAAATTTGAAACATACCCTTCAAAAAAGTTGCCTCAGATAATTTTCCTGAAAGAATTCCTCCAAATGAAAAGTCTAAAAAATAACACTTTGGGAAAATTACTTCAAACCATTTGTCTGAAAGAATTCTGATACTTAAACAAAAACCCAAAAACAAAACTTTCAAAAGAATGGACACTTAGCAAAAGACCAAAACAAACTTTTTAAAATAATAGACTTGTAAATTTTTTGCAGCTTTATCAAAAAAACACTTCTTCTAAAGAAAAGCTAAGTATTGGACCTGGCCAAAGATATAGACTTGGATGATTTTTGCAAATAGGGGTGCCCAATTTTATCCTGAAGGGCCAAAATTTGGTCAACAAGGACACAAGCATTAATCCCAAACCTTTGTACCAACGCTAATGTCCTACCCTAATTCAGGTGTCTAGTGCCCTAAATTCAAATATTTTTTGAATGAAACATATCCTAATTGTTGTCCTAAGTGCTTTAATGTGAGATATTTCTCAATAGGAATGGCATGTATTCACAATCACTCCTCATTCATTCCTCACCTAGAAAATACCTAGCACAAACTAAGGAAACTTATCAAAGCATTCAATCAAGCACTCAATAAATCAAAGCTTCCCTATTTTCTCTTATTTTCATATTAGTAATAGGGATAACACATACACAAGTTTGAATTACTTAAGGAGTAGCCCAAGATCTCGATTTGCTAAGTTACAAGTTAGGTCATTGTTGTATGTACTTTCCAGATATTGCATGATTCACATAAAAACCAACATGTATGGGATAACTACATAAGTCTAAGTCCCTCTTCATATTATTGGCTATGTAGGCAATGTTCATTGATAAATGGGTCTTTGGGGTAGCTCAACACCATGTTCCCACTAAACCATTTTTATTAGGGCATCATTCAAGGTAAAATAAGAGTGAACCTAGGGTTTTGATTAATAAATTGAGAGAAATTACCTATTCCCAAGATATAAATACATTAGGAAAAATCCAACAAAAAATATAGAAAACCCAACTAACAAATTTGAAAATAGAGTTATATTTTGGTCTAGACAACTACATCAATATCAAGACACTATTGTCGACATAGGTGTCCAACTTGGATGCAAGTATCTAATGGTTAAACTTAGTTAATACTCAAAATTAATAGAACCCAAATCTTTATTATAGTCCTATGATGATTCCTAATCATTTTCATGTTCCATAACAAAACATCAAACAAGACATGTTCTCTCTCATCATTTAGTCATGTAGTTGTACAATCATTTATATATTTATTACACATGCTTAAATGAATTTTATTGTCAAAGTATTATATTTCATTACTTATATCTGAATATTATAATATTGCATTCAAACAAATTTTATTGTTTATGTGTTTATCTTGTGGACTCCAAAAAGCATAAAATATAGACAAAAAAATATGCATCATAGAGAGACATGTCAAGATCCAAATGAGAGAAAATTTTGAGAAAAAATGGAACCAAAAGGGTTGAAAAACTACATGACGAGGATGAGAATAACAAGAAATTTGAAAGAGACTTTCTTGAAGGCAAGTTATAATGGATAGGGAATATCCATCAAGCAACAAGATTAGAAAGTGATGTAAGGAGGGAGGGTCAACCATATAATAGATATCATGGAAATCATAGAAAAGAATAATATGATACTAAGGAACAAAATATTTCTTGGGGACTCTTAATTTTACCTAGATGAAGGCCTAATCCCAGTACAATAAGAAGAGAGAAGGAAATAATGGGAGAATATGAAGGCATCCAAAAATGTAGGAAAATGGGCATGGATACATAATGGAAAAGCCTAATTTAGCCAGTAATTAACACAAAATAAATAGGTATTTGGGCCCCCTAGAGAACACTTGACCATGTTAAACTATAATGGTATAAGTGTTTCATTTAATTCTGGTTTTTACACAAAATAAATACTAAAAATTTGCACTTAAATAGATCTAAAATTAAATAAAATAAATACAAAATTATTATATATTTAAGAGGATAAGAATGGATGCAAGCCCAAGTGTCACATATGAAATCTAAATTAAATAAATAATTGAAAAAGAGATTAAGAAATTATCACACCTTAAAATTTGTAAATATGTGTCTGTATGCTAACTATGTTTACTATAATTGACTTGTTCATTAATTTATGGACCTATGCACTACTCTGGGATGAGCCTGTACCTATATGAAAATTTTCTATGTAATAATGGTCACTTCATTACTATCCTTATTCTGTTGGATGTGTCTTTGTAGGGTTTTTTAGTGCATATGCATTATGTCTTCTTGATTTTGATTATATATTTCATTCACATATGTGCATGGCATTAAATGTTGTATGGCTAGGTCTTAACTTTTAATTAACTTTCACACCCCAAAACACAAAAAATAATTGAGGTGGGAAACTACCAAATTAATGTTGCAAACCACATATCGTGTACACTCAAACTCAATCCTTCACATAGTTATTGTGATCTATGAATGGAATATCTCAAGTAAGGGTTTAAACCTCATATTTTTTGGAACTGGTTAATGGAACTATTGAGTATCTCAAGTAAGGTTTTAAACCTCCTCTTATCTAGAAATGATTAATGCACAAGGTAATTTTTTGAGAGACCAATATGGATAAGTTTCATAAGTGTGTAGGATTTGATTTAATGAAGCACCACTTGAATGGATAAGCTTGGATTTAGATTTTAACCTTGGTGAAGTGAAGTATCAAATATTCTCCTCCTTGATCTTGAATATACTCATATTTATAATTCTCAAGTGGTTTTTTAACACCTTGTATTTTTATAATGATCTAGGATATCTCATGTGTGTTGGCCTAATTTAAAAAATATAAATGGGAAGGGATAAGGCTCATGACCAATGGTAATTAAGAGATGGACCCAAAAATTTGAAAGAGAAAAACTTGTATGAATATGGTTTTTTATATTATGTGTAGATATACAACCATAAGTTTTTCTAGGAGATAATTCAAGCTCTATTTTTTTAGGCAAGACTAGCTAATTGCTAAAATGTAGTCCATATATACTAACAAAAAAAATTTTGATAGGAATATAAGTGATTTTACGATATATGAACCAAATATATACTTATGTGGGCTTGGGTCCACCATATAAATGGGTTTAAATTCATAATTTTTCTAAATAATATAAATTGGGAATGTAGACACCTAAATCTGGCCATCGATAACCTTCAATCAGGATTTTGAACAATTTCTACCAAAATGCACAATTTGGCCAAAAAACACTAAAGCACAATAAAAAATTTAAAAATAACATATTCAAGTTCCAATTTTGTCCAAAGTATCCCTAAATGGGGTAATGCAATTTATGGGCTAGCTAACTTTGATCAGATCATTTTAAGTCAAAATGACATTTTCACACCTGGGTGCTCTGGATTGCTCTTTTCTATCAAATCTCTTGCACAAGACATGTGCCTTTGTTATTTGGTGTTGGAAACATATAAATGAAATGGAGGATCCAATGCATTTGGAATCACATCCTAATTCTAATCTAGTCTAATTTTGGACCAATAATAAGGCATTATGATCAATTTGATTAATTTGTGCATAAAGTGCTTAATCATGCTTAAAGATAATTAATCCCAATTAGGGCCTAATTAATAATTATATGGAAACTTGTTGAATACTTGTTTTTATAAATGAATATTGAATATCTGCATCATCAGGTGACCTCATTTCTTAGGAAGACATCCCTAGGCTATAAATGCCACAAATATCAGGATTCAAGTCACCACATGCCTCATCAAAGCTCTTCCATTCCTATTCAATGCCCCTCTATCCCAAATATTGATGAGCCTATTTATTAATTTTAATTACATAATTGGATTAATCCTTATCCACATATCTCAATCTTGAGATGGATGATTCAAGTTGATTCTAGCCATTTTCCAAAATCTATAAATAGGAGTACTTTCCACATGAATTTTGGAAGCTCTCATAATCCAAATTTACATGCCCAAATGCCTTTGAAAGCTTCATGTAATCAGTGTTATAATGCCAAAATATTGAACCAAAATCTAATCCAAAGCCACGCAAGGTGCCAAGGAGAGATGGAGGTATCCAAGCTTCTATTAATCTAGACTTCATGAGCACAAATCGAGCAAGCCACTACAACAAGCATTTTGAAGCATCCAAGGAAGGTTTATTTTACTTTTTAGTTGTGTTTTCCATTCATGTTTTTGTCAACTAAACTCCCCCTAGTAACTAGGCCTAGAGATGTTATGCTAGTGTGTTTATTTCAATTTGTTTTCATTTTAGAACTAACACAATACTAACCATCCTCTCTTGAGTCAAATTCATAGTTCACATAATGGCATACTAGATGGGACATTTATCCACAAATTTTGTTAAAAAACTTCTCCAAGAAACCTACTAATCCTTTTCATGTAGGATCTTAGAGTGGGAGGTTCACAAGATTGAAATTTTTAAGTTAAATTTCTCTTTTTCTAACTACATTTTTGTTCCTAGAACCTTGATTTTGCTCTCTAGAATGATATCGTTGTCACACAATTGTGATTTTGTGTGAATGAAATCACTATTCAATAAACAATGATTTTTTGTAATTTAGCTATGATGTCATCATTTATAGTAATGATATCATCATCTGGCATAGTGATATCATTCTTATAGGCATCAATTTCATCATTTTGAGAGGTGATTTCATTTCTCTGGGAAACAATTTTGAAAAACTATGATATCATGTTTTGTGCAGTGATTTTGTAGTAGATCATCTTTCCTATGTTTTTCTATCTGATAAATAGTGATATTGTCTTGGGCAATGATATCACTCTTTTCAAAAATGATTTTGTTATTTTGGGTAGTGATTTTGCATAACAATGATATTGAATTTTTTTGTGTTTTTTTTAATTTGGCAGTGACAATTTTGTAGGAAAAAATGATATTGACTGGGTAATTTTGATTTTGTAATAAAGACCTCAAATTTCAAAGTTTCTCCTTCCATTTGCAAATTAGCTTCAAAGCCAAAGGATACTCTAACATTTTTATTGCAAGATCAAGCTTGGGAATTTGATAAAACATGTTTTAGACCATATTTTGCATGCTTTTAAAATGAACTAAGAACTTTGTTTTAGTACTTAATGGAACATTTAGGTGCTTAAGATAAATTTTTGATAGTTAGACTTTCAAATTTATAACTTAAGACCAAGGGGTCAAAAGAACACCACCTCATCTTTCATTTGGGTCTTAAAATTGAACACACTTGTCAATTTTTATTTTCATTGGTTGTTTAGTTAGAACTTGATTGGTAAAAAGAAGGTTTGCATGTGTATGCTCTTCCACTTGTCCCCTTCAAGGAACCCTTGGAATCAAAAGTGCCATCTTTGTTGTAAACATGCCTAGTCTAAGGCATAGAAAGAATGTCTTCTAAAGCACTCCTAAAAAACTGACACTAGTTTGAGTGATCTTGAAAATGACCCTAAAGTCTTTTTTTATGTCTTTCATTTTATTGCATCTTGACTTGTGAGGGGGACTTCATTACCTCCCATGAGTTCTTTAGGGAAGATTTGAATCGGGGTTTCATCTCCCAAAAAAAACTTCATCCACTCCCACTAGGATCAGAGGTTTGAGTGGTTAAACCACCTTTTAGTGATGGAGTTGCACATAGAATGTATTTTCCCTATAGACATCGCACTACACTAAGTGAACAATAGGCTGTAGTGGTTGCAAAAAAGGCAAGACCTTTTTACAACAAGCCAAGTGCCATAGACACCTAATTTTCATGCCTTTCTTTTGCATCATGATGTGAAAGTCATTATGTAATTTATCAACTTATAAACTATCAAAAACCAATTAGTTTTAGTCAACCCCACATTGTCATACCCTTACTAATATTTGGACAAATACATTTAGTGTATTTTGATCATTATTGCTTGGTATGTTTTGAGACTAAAACTTGTTTATTTATTTATAAACCATGTCTTTGAGTTGAGGAGGGTAATGTTATGCTACCTAAAACATGTCAAACCATTTTGTCTTTAAATTATTTGAAACATAACATTGATCACATCATTCAAGCATGCTTACGCCATTAGGCTGCTCAATTTGTTTCAAGACTTGTTTATCATTGCATCAAAAACCATTTGTTTCAAACCATGTCACATCAACCATTTAGACCTTGTTTATGCATCATCATGCTATCCACTCTTATCTAGATTGTTTGGTCAAATCCTAGTTTTCAATGTTGAGTTTTTAATTAACCTTGTCAAGTTTGGATTCAAACATTGATTGATTTCTGTTTAATATTCAATTCATGGGGCTGATACACATAGTTTACTCTTTTGGGTTGCATAAATTTGGTTAATTGATTGCCCAAATTTGTAAAGTATTTATGGTTTGTTTGTTCAAAACTTATCCTCGTCATTATTTGTACCTTTATTTGGGAGAACACAACCTTTCTCCAAAAGCCTTTTGCCTCATGCCTTATGCCAACTGATCATGTTTATGTTTGATTTTGTGTGTTAGGTCTATGTTAATTTTTTTTCCAAGCTTGTTAGATTAAATCAAATCACATCATGCCTTTGTTTCAAAGTCTAGATTTTGACATTGTTTGTCCAAAAGTCCTAGCATAGCCTGTTTGAGCCTAGATTTTGACTCCATGTTTGGACAAAAGACCTAGCGACTCTTTTTCCTTTCTTAGTTTAAACCTTGTTTGTAACACTTTGACCTAGACCTTTGACATGCTAGTTTTTATTTAGATGCTTGACCTTTTGTGCATATGGCATTTGGTGTTAGATTATTTTATGCCAAATCTTATCACAAATCTTTTTGGAGATATAGCTCCACTTTTAGACCACATTAGATAAACAGCTCCAATTTTGACCAAGTTAGACTAGGTTTGAACCATTTGTCTTTTTGTTTCAGAGCTTTAATAATTTATGTAGATATATCTAGCTACACTTATGGTGGAGTCACGTACGATCCAACTTATGATAGAATGGCCACATAAAATCCCATTAGGAACCCTTATAGAGAAAGATTTTCTAAGGATTTTTATTATTCTCTCTATAATACTCCATATGGCAAACATAGTCAAAATCCACAAAACCCAAATCAAATTACAAATTGGGATGATATGGTTTATGATGAGGACTTTGAAGACCCAACTATAGATAATTTTATTTGGGATACAGATCTATACCCTATTTACAATAATCAGTACATGAAACACAGTCAAGAACCAACTTATGATCCAACTCAAGATTGGGATGATATGGTTTATCAAGAGGACTTAGATGATTTTTCTTATGTGATATATCAAACTCCATGATGTATTTTTATTCTTTGACCATCGACTACCCCTAAACCTCCCTTTGATTATATGAGCTACCAAGCTCCACAATATCCAAGGCATATCATTACCATTCCAGGACCTCATCCTTTGGCTTATATGAGCAATCAAGCTCCATACCACCCTATTCTTACCATTTTAGGACTTTGACCTTTGACTCATGTGAGAAATCATGCTCCCCAATTTCCTACCATTATCCAACCATAGGCCATTCCTTATCTAGAATAATTCTAATCTAAACCTCAACTGAGCCAATTAGTCCTTCAACTGAGTTAATCATTAGAAGACCAAGTTGTGTTCAAAACTAGTATTTTCCAACTCATTGGAAACCAAGGCAAAGAAAACCAACTAATCCAAGATGTTTTTTGTTGAACCAACCACTTGTGATAAGTCAACATATGATGAATCACCTATTGATCCTATACCAGTTATCGAGGAGTCCCACGTTGACAGGCTAGTCTTTGCTAAGTCACTTCTTAATGATTATAACCACATTTGAGAAAATCATTACCTCAACCATATGCCTATTTTTAAAGAGCCTCAATCTAACAATCCAATCTTTAAGGAGATATCTCTTGACCTTTTTCCCATCCTAGAGGAGTCCCACTTTGACAAATAGTTTTTGTGGAGCCCATTATGCCATCATAGGCCATTACTTGTCCAATGCCAAACATTCAAAAAGACATCATTTTAATAGAATACCCATCAAATGAAGAATAATAGTTAGATTTAGGTTCTATTATTTAACAAAAATTGAATTTATCATCATAATCATAATCAACATCAGTCTCAACATCGAATTCAGAGTCCCTTGAGTCAAAATTAGATTTAGATATAGAATATGTTCATGACTGTTATAACATTGGTTATGCATGCCTCACAAATCAATTTGAATACATTTTTGATCCTTCCATGGTTTTTGAGGATGAGTAATTTATCTTAGACATAAGTTCTCCTAGTATCTTGTACAAGGATTGTGTTGCTAACCCCTATTCCATTACCATTATGTAGGCCATTACCATCAACCAAAATATCCATATTATTGACGTTCCATCTCCCATAAGAGCCAATTGGGACTAAAAAAATCACAGTTTATTGAACTAAATCCATGGTGACATAGCAGTTGAAGAAGAGCAAGAAGGCCAAGACCACATTCATATAGTAGAACACTCTCCTAGTGAAACTGTTTCAGAGGCATTAGAGGGCAAGCAAAGTTCAAACTCAGCATCTTCTATTTAAAATTTTTTAGAAGTTCTAAAATAAAATCAAAGTCAAAATCCAATATTCATTAGTGAAAAATTCTCAGAGGCATTATGGAATAATCAAGACAAATCCATTGGTGAAAACCTCATCGAGGCACTGATAGCTAAGCACAAAATTTCTTCACCACATGATGATGACAAAATGAAAGATCAAATCAAAATAGCTTTCAATCTATAGTCTAATCAGATGGTAGTTACTTTCAAGTTCAAACAATAGAAAAATTTGGTGGTCTTATCAATAGAATATTTAGAAGTCTTTAGCCCTGCCACAACCAAAGTTATGTTAAATTTGGCATTATCAACATTACATGTGACTAAAAGTCTCAATCTTAATTTGTTTTCCAGCCATTACACATTCCATTATCATCCACCATTCCATTTCAAAAACAAGCCTACTATCCATTATTTATCCCTATTTACCATCCACAGCTGCACTTTGCTTTGTAGAGGCTACAAAGGTACCTTGTCTGGACACTTGAAGGAATCAAAATCAACGACCAATGAAGAGCACAACAACATTCTCAATGTCCAAATTTGTAACCAATTCTTGATAGAGAAACTATTCAGATGAGGTGTGGGATAACAATTAACATGATTGATTATTTTTTTGTGTCATTTATTGATCAGGACATGCATCTCCGCTTCAACAAGAAAAATAGAATCATATGCCATTTATCACACCCAATCCAAAAACATGTACCATACCATTTCATTGCCATGCCATTTACATTATTACATATCCTTTTTCCATTGTCACATATCCCAATTAATCACCTTTTCACTTGGGGGAAACCCTCTTACCATTTTATCTAATCTATTAAAAACCATCATTATCCTAAGCAAAACCATTCCATTCCTATCTAGACCAAAGCCTATTTTTAGTCATCCTATCCAATCCTATTTTGATCTTGGTTACTTTGGTTCTTCTTACACCTTTTGTGAGGGGATTCCAATCAAGTTTAAATAATCAATCCAAACTGTGTTTATAATGACAGTCTATGAAAGTAGTGTGATAGTTGATCTAGCAAGATATCTTTCATTTTCCATCTTGTATCAAGTTTGTTTATGTGAGCCTGATTATAACTGCCTATGGGAAAATAAGTGTCTCACTAGTCTTGATACTAATTACAACCACTTATGGGTAAATTAGTATCATTGACCTATGTTATTGTATCCTAGTTATAACCACCTATGGGCAAACTAGGGGCAACATTTATTTATCATGCATTGCCACATCACCTTGCCATCATTGTTTTCATTTGACTGGCCATTTGCTGATTTTGAGAACTTGTTGGGACCTAGTTGGTTTTTCTCCACATTTTATGTGGATAGAATTACTATGACTTGAGGTCATTTTAGGACTATGTGGGTCATTCTCAATTCATGTTGAAGTCACCTCAGACCCCCTTTCCATATGCTCTCACCATTTTGTGAGCAACCTAAACCAAACGTTCTCACCATTTTGTGAGAAAGTATCTTTTCATTATTGATTGAGTTAAGATACCTCAAAATTCCAAAAATATTCAAATATTTAAAAAAATAAAAAAGATTTGTCTTATTTAATCCTAGTCAATTATCCTCAATCTGCCTTATTGGGGCATGGTCATTGTTAGGATGTTTTCTTTTGCTTTTATTTTTAGGCTTTCTATTTGTTTGTTTATTTCAAGTTGTTTGTTTGTTTGTTTATTTGTTTTTATATTTTTTTGTTCACTTGCATGTTTGTTTTCTTTTAGCACTATTGCCTCGACTCAGTCTATATGCATTCATTGCGTGATTCTTCAAGAACATTATTCTTGAGTCTATCTATAATCATACATCAACCTTGTCATCATGGTTTCTATCAATGGCGAATTATTTTCAATTGTTTAATGTATCAAGAGTCAGTCCTTATGCATATTTTAGAATATTCTTCAAGGTGTTCTATCATGATGCCTACTATCACATGCTACAACAAAAATTAGCTTCAAGAAGGTCTACAATCAATGGAGCCATGGAATTTTCTCCTTGGAAGCTTGGCAAATCCTTCCACCCTTGATCAAATAAACCCATTAACCATGATATTTGTATTATTTCTAATAAGGATGAGCATCTCCTCATTGGTAGGTACAACTAAATCTTTTTTATTGATCAAATCTTATTCTTCTATTCATCTCTTTCATCACTTTGTGCCTGCTCATCTTTACTTTGTGCAACAGGTTCTATCTTTGAGTTATGCTTGCTAATCTACCCTAATTAGGGCACAATCATCTTTAACCAATCCAGGCCTCTTAATGATTATAACCGCCTATGGGCAAATCATTATTTTGACTTTTATTTTTGATTATAACCACCTTTGGGCAAATCAGTAATCTTTTTAAATCAATGCTTGCAAGCATTTTCTCATTTGGATTAATCTCAACCATAGATTAATTCCACCTTTCTTCTTACTTCTTTTTGAGGGACTATCCATCAATAAATGTAATGACCACTTCTTTGAGGGGGCATCATTATAGGCTTTCAAAAACCATTTGGAGCTTTGTTCTTCAATCATCATCTTCCTTTTGGCATACAATCCATATTTCATTATTTAAGAAGACATTTCTATGCCTATGATTTACAACATCTTCCCAAATAGGGGAAAACTGTAGACACCAAAATCTGGCCATTGATAACCTTCAATTAGGCTTTTGACCAATTTCTACCAAAATACATAATTTGGCCTAAAAACACTAAAGCGCATTAAAATATTTAAAATGACATATTCAAGTGCCAATTTTGGCCAAAGTATCCCTAAATGGGGCAATGCAATTTATGGGCCAACTAACTTTGATCAGATCATTTTGAGTCAAAATGATATTTTTGCACCTGGGTGCTATAGATTGCTCTTTTCTATCAAATCTCTTACACAAGACATGTGCCTTTGTTATTTGGTTTTGGAAACATCCTAAATGGGATGGCAGATCCAATGTATTTGACATCGCATCCTAATTCCAATCTAGTTAAATTTTAGACCAATAACAAGGCATTTTGATCAATTTGAGTAATTTGTGCATAAAGTGTTTAATCATGCTTAGAGCTAATTAATTCCAATTAGGTAATAATTAAGAATTCCATGGAAAATTATTGAATACTTGTTTTTAAAAATGAATATTGAATATATATATATATATATATATATATATATATATATATATATATATATCATCAGTTGACCTTATTTCTTGGGAAGACATCCCTAGGCCATAAATGCTATAAATATTAGGATTCAAGTCACCCCATGCCTCATCAAAGCTCTTCCATGCCTATTCAATGCCCCTCTATTCCAAATATTTATGATCCTATTTATGGATTTTAATTACATAATTAGATTAATCCTTAGCCACACATCTAAATCTTTAGATGGACGGTTTAGGTTGATTCTAGCCATTTTCCAAAACCTATAAATAAGAGGCCTTGCCACATGAATTTTGGAAGCTCTCATAATCCAAAGCTATCATGCATCAAATATATAAATAAATATAAATGAATGAAATGAAATGTATGCATCCATCAAATATAAATGTAAATAATTTCAAATATGTTCTTTCACTTACCTAAGGAATAATGAAGGGTTTTTTCCTTGATCTTACTAAGTTTCTATCCACAATTGATTAGCTTTTTTTAATTGAAACACATGTTGATTGTTGCAAATAGTTAGTTTTCTCATGATATACATGCATTATTTCATAATTTTTGAATGTTTTACAATTGAAATTTGAAATTAGTTCTCAAAGTTAAAATAAAATTTAGGCAATAATTCATATGTTTGGTATTTCCCTAAAATTCCACCATAATTATCCCATCTCTATACTTTTGATCGATGTTTAAAACATATCCCAACACTTTATCATAGAAATCATCAATGTCTGACATGCACATCCTATAATTTTTAAAAGTGCTTAAAACATATCCAATACACTCCTATGGGATTCACCAACACCCAATCCACTTCTTGATTAAGGAATTAGATAAATTAACTCATCTTGGATCATTACATTCCATCTTGAATTTTTAAAATGCCATTATATATGATCCCTGTTAGAGGTGAGTGATGACTACCCTATCATTGCAATGACTTATCTAAAAATAATCATGTTAAAATCACCATATGCTAAGAAAAATAAATTAATAGTTATGTTGTATTATCCAAAACATATGCAATTTAATTTTTCTCATCATATGTTACAAGAATAAAATAGCCAAATCATGTTATTATCTACACATGAAAGTTTATTTTTATTTTTGAAATAATGATATCATTCAATCAACATCTAAACATGCCATAATAGATCATGTAAATTTTAATTTCAAAATGGAATAAACTAGTATATCCCATGTAACAAACATAATTCTAGATGGTCCAGATGAAACAATGCTAACATAATTAATAAATATTCCCCCATATATGAATTGTAACCACCATGGGAATGTAGGCACCAAACAAGTACTTCAATATAGATATAAGTACAATAGTGTACTTAATTTAAGACACACAATGTTAGTGGCCAAACCAATTTAGTGACTCGAATCATGACATAACTAATAAAACATGATGACAAGAGGATTCTCTATTAAAATTACACACAAACAAGAAAATACATGAACTCATAACCAAGCATTCATGCACATAAAATCAATGTAACAATCTCAATGTAGTGTATCTATTGGATAAGAGATGAATATGATACTATAAAAAAATCTATAAATCTAGTTCAATATGAAAAAGGAAAATCAAGGAAAACCATCACCGTGCAATAATCCCTTAAAATGGAAATTCCCCTAATCTAATATATGTTGTTTATGAAATTACCCCCACCAAGATGTGGGTGCATAGAGTCATAGTATTTTATAACTTGTGAAACTACATAGCACCCAATCAAGAAGTGACATGAAAATAAAAAAAATTATAAACCATGGATAATGAAAAACTATATAATAGGTGAACATGTAACATGTATAAAGTAATGTTTTTTAATTTATTACATTTTGAAATGTTTTCGAATTTGTGAATTTTTCCAATGTTTTTAGTTTTTTTACTTTTCCAATGTTTTTAATTGTTTTTAATTTTTCCAATGTTGGTATGTTTCCACCCCTTGATGGGAAATATATGAGCTATGTAGTCATCAATCATAGCATGCATGTCATGATAAATCACATGAAATTTATACTGTCAGTATCATGTTTTATTGAATAGAGTAAGCCAAACATGTAATATGTGTCTAAAAGTGTAGTATAAAATCTAAATGTCATGACATATGCTATAAAAAACTATGTGGCAAGGCCAAAATAGAAAGTTAATTTTATTTTAAGGATATTAATGTACATGGAAAATACCTCTTATCTCCAAATATGAAAATCATCAAAAAAATATAGATATAGCATGATAACAATCACATATCAATGCAATATATAAATCATATAGTTTGAATTTGAGAATATATAGTGTAATTACATATTTCAAAAAAAGTGTGGGTACAATACCCTCCATAGGAAAGTGTCATCTACATAATTTTTTATGATATAGTCAAGTGAAAATTTTTTATGACAATCAATAAATTCCAAGATATAAAAGGTCATAAAGACATGAAAGTCCCCAGTTAAATAAATACGAAAACACATTTAATAAATATGGTCTACTAAACTGATACATGTATAGCTAGTACAATACATAAGATGAAATTATGAATATCATGTCACCATGGGTATATTATGATAAATTCGTGTTAAAATAAATTCATAACATGTCAATGAGAAACATTGGAAGGTACAATACCTCCAAATGCAAATATATGGCTTGGGTATGATACGCCCATATGAAAATAAATATGATTGTGTATGAAACCATGTTTTTTATTTTTATAATTATGTACGTAAAGAAAGTATAAGCTAATAAATCATGGGGTTTCACAAGAAAAAAAGGAGTAAGGATCACAAACTAGAGTAATGAGATGAGGAGGATTCAAAGCATAAATAGTCTTCCCTTAGAACTCAATACATGCAATAATATAATATCTCAATAAAGATGTTGTCATGATCAGGATATTAGTGTAAGTGCTAAGAATGGGACCAACAATCAAATATTCAAGGTCAATAAAACACAATAAACAAAATGAAGTAATTTTCTATCTGAATGTTAATGCAAATAGAAGTCAAGTGGCATGTGAAACTATAGAAGATAGAATAATGTAATCAATATTAATAAAGAGACCTAAATCAAAGCCATAGATTTGAGGATGGTGATGTATAAAATGTATTAATATGCTAAAAATATCATGAACAAATCCATGTGCACAATTAAGATATGTATACCTATATAGACACTTAAATTTGGTATTATAAACTTAGAAACATCAAGTTTGGCACACTTTGACATAATATAAATTTGTGTACACATTTGAATATTGTACACACATTACCTCATCTATATACCCACATATTGTCTTGGATAACCCAATTTATTAATAAACACATTTAGGATCACCCTAGTCTATGCAAATCACTTCAGAATCCTAAAGACTATCTCCATATCTCAAATCACTTATTCTCATTCTTAGGACAATATTGGAAATAATCGCATAGTTGAATTTTGTCATAGGTGTATGATTATTTTAGTAGTTTCTAGGAACACTCAACAATTATTTTTAAAATTGGGGTGTGTATATCAAGTTGGATTATACATATTTCATGGGTCAGTAATAGCAATAAATATCGAGGTTTGCAATAAATACAAATCAATCCTAAGTTATACTCATTGTATACCTGATCACTACTTGGAAATCACATTATTAAATCCATTATCACTCTCTTGAGATGTTATCACAAAGGCATACACATATATAAAACCATCAAAGGAGTAGCCTAGAGCCAATTTTAAATATACATGCACATAAAACTTACAAAGCATCAAGTTTTGAAAGCCAAACATTGCATTGTATTCTAAATTGATCATGATGGTATGCATATACACCCAGGTGGGATAACTATGTGTATTTTGAGCCCTATTCAAAGTATTGGAATGTATGCAATGTTCAATCACTAAGTAGGGAATCCAACCTAAATTTTTAACCCTTTTTAAAATATCATGTTGTCACAAAAGTGTAATTAGGGTTTTAAAGGAAGGAAAATAAAAATATATATTAGTGCATAGGACTAAAGGTAACCACACACACACAAGTTATATACAAGCATGACACTAGTGGTTTGAGGTGGCATAAACTTGTAAAATAAATTAGGACATGTTTAATAGATCTTGGATAGTACCAATCATTTCAAGTGTTTGATCTTCGTCAATAGTGTCCACATAGGGTTTGATATCCTATTTTTTTATTTAGGTGGTTATAGAGTGGATACAAATCATTTTCATGTACTTTGAAAAATGTAATGAACAATATAAATTATAAATTAACTAAATGCATCTTTCCATTTTTTTGTCAATTATAAATATATTAAGTGTAATATCAATCTATCCTTTACACTTAAATTTGTATGATTATTTATTTATTTTATAGAATCTAAATATTCATAATTTTATCTATTTTATATCACATTTATCAATAAATAATTAAAAATCCTCATGTACATAATTAATAATAACAAAATATGCATGTAAAGGTATCTCTTATATAGAAATGTGATTTATTAACACAATAAGTAATGCCCCCTAACAAGAGAGCTATAAATGTAATCATAGGCATATATTTCTAATTTATCCCACATCTTACCTATATCAAGGTATACCTTAGAAATCGAGTGTGAAAAAATGGATGTGTAAACTCTATAGAGATAACTATGATGTTTATCTAATGACAAATATAAATGAAAATAATTATTTTTGTATTTTTGTCAGTTAGGAATGTTTTTATGTTTTTTAATTTTGATAAAGTAAGCCACAAGAGGAAGATAGATGTAAAACACAATATATATAATAAGAAAGTTATATATAATACTAGGATATTGTTTAACCATTTTTTTTCAAGGTTGTGAGGAATGGCCTAATCAATTATGGAATAAGTTATTCTAAAGCAAACCAATTAAATAATTAAGATTTATAATATTTTGATAAATATAATGAATTTTAGAATATGTTAAATATAGAAAATTATAGTTCTAAACAATATATTGAAAGTAGAAATGAGAAGGAGAAAAAAAATTATCTTATGAAATTATTCCAAATAGATTCAATAGGAATAAGTGTGGAAGAAGATAGTCTGATGATTCACATCGATTCATCAGATTTTAAAAATTCTATTTTTACCAGTTGGGACACTAGATTTAGACTATAGACACTAGCATAGATGCTTCTATCATGATTTTTATGATAATGTCTAGCTCATAATATATATCCTTTTAATGGAACATCTAGTTTCACTTGTTAGGATTCATTTTTTCCTTGTTGGTTATTAGTTCATTTCACATGCACAAGTTATCAAAATTAGTATTTTTATCAAAACCTATGTCCTCTAATTTTGGGCATGTCACCTTGTAAAATAGGGATTAGTGGGATAAAATTAGTTCAATATTACCTAAAATATCCTTTTATCAATGATAATTTCTTACATATCCATATACTTCAAAGATGGCCTCAGATCGATATAGTTCTCCCCTTGTGTAGGTTTGTGTGTGAATAATTGTATAATCTATTATATGTGAGTGCATCTAGTGATCTTGTTTGTAACTTGAAAAATAATCCTAATTTGATAATATTTTAATGATTCAAACATGTAATATTATTGTTCTTATGATTGATTTGTAAACAGGGAAGTATAGCTCAATTTTTCAAATGATTTTTAGTAGTGTAATGTGAACTTGAGATATGCTTGTTATATTTATAATGAATGACCATTGGTTTGTATTTATACCATACCTTTTGAAACAATATCATAGGAGGGTTAAATAAGATAAATAGGCTGACCCATACATATCAGGGGATTTTCAATTTTAACCATTTGGAAGGCATAGATATTAGTGCCAGATTCAGGAGCTCGACATTGACTCTAATGTCCTAATTTGAACACTAATATCCTATAATTTAAAGATATATTGAGGATATATAATTATCTATGAAGGAAATAAATTAGATTTTATTTAAATGGTAGGCATCATATGGTTTGTGTCATCATAATGTTAGGTTTGGACTATAGGATAATCCATTAGGCACAATGAGATAGTGAATGCAAGCCTTTTGGTAGAGGGAAGGTAATAATTTGAAGGGTTGAGCCATGATTGGAATTTTTAAAGTGTGTAAAACTAATATGTCATATAAAATTATATTTTTATATCTAAAAGTAAAGTTAATGCATAAAAATATGTATCATTGATTATCACGATATGGATCAAATATTTTAGGCTCTTGCTTGAGCACCATTTGAATTTTGTGTTTGTGTATTACCTAACATCAAGAGCATGTTACAATGTAATTAGTGCATATAATATAAAAATATAATAATTAAAACAATTGAAATTAAAGAGAGCAAGGAAGAAATACACTTATGTGTCGATGAAACCATGTTTCCCATTAGTACTTTGTTGTGGTGATGACAATTCTTTGTTGAAGCATTGGAGAGAGAGGTTCACAACTAACCTTGGGGATTTTAAGAGGGGAATTAAAGGGTGATCATGCCCCTAATCTAGTATGAGGTAAAGTTATGTCAAGGCTATTGAGAGCACTAAATCTCAATCATACAACTCATGTGTGAACATAATCTAGCCAATCTACCCAAGGTTAAATAGTGTAACCATCTCAACTTAAAAAGAGGAGTAGTTTCAAGGCCATTGAGTGTGTTTAGTCTTGATGAGACTACTCAAGGGATCCAATTATTGAAAATAGATGGGCTCAATTGATGCTTCTTGGAAAATTTGGTACATCAATGTGTGATATGAAAGGAATCAACCATGTACATTCCCCCTCATCATATTTGTTGTAAATTATGTATAATTTGAATATGTATCTATGATTTAGTTCAATTTTATGGACTATACACCTCTAATGTGTCTCAAGTTGAAGTATCTATCAAAATGTAACATCTACTCTGTCAAAATGTATACAATATGTCTCAAATTTGAAAATATCTAACCTAAATATGTGAAAATTGGTACCAAATTAATAGAATTTTATCCCAAGTGTGCTTCTAAATCATGTAAATTGTATCAAATTCTACCAATTGTTTGTGTGTATTCATGTCTCTATAACATGCCCATGCTGATATGTCCCCCTTTTGAGATGATGGGAATGTAATTAGGTAATCACCTTGTCTCAAAAGGATAAGATAATTATCTCATATCTAATCAATCATGTAGTAATGAAGAATTTATTGGTACCATGTCTAAGTAGATGTATCAATGAATCTCACAGTATCTAATCAAAATAAGACCTAAGATGCAATAATAATCACAAGCTCAACAAACGATAAAGCACACACACAAGATCACTTAATGTCATAAAAAAAGGGGTCTAAAGATATTGAAAACAAGGGGCATGTTTAAATTCTACACACTCAAGGGGAGGACATGTTCAAATGTCTTCACACCAAACAATCAACACTCAGGAGCATTGTGGCTAGTAAAAAAGGAAAATGTTCAAATTTTCCATAGTCAAGACAAGATATCAAACAAGAGTATGCTCAAGTGATCCATGTGATAGGATGAATAAGTGATATATATAAGCAAGCATCGTAAGCATATCATACTAGTTATTGCATGCATGTGTTAACAAAATGTCTTATAGTATAGCATATCAAAAACACTATTTAAGATGCAAACATCAGTATAAACATGTGTAATCATTAGTATATAAGCACAAAATGATAATATAAAGTGATCATAAGATAATGTAACATGTATCAATTATTATCAATTTAGTAGATGCCCTTCACATAGTGTCTCACACTAGTGGAGGAAAAGTTCCAATGTTTGTATGCTCATGTATCATGTATCTAATATATACCTATATCACACTCAAGTACTCGTGAAACATATGCATGTCTATAAATGAAATTATATGATATATACTAACATAAAGTAAACAACATATATGCAAAAGCTAATAAACATGTAAATGATAAATATGTTTTTATATTTTATTGATTATTTGATTATTTTATATTTTTGCATGTTTTAATTATAGGGAAGAGAGGGCTAGCCAATGATCCCATCTAAGGGGTGCTCATAAGGTGCCCTAGACTCAGGATAAGGTACAAAGAATGGTTCATACTATCTAAGATCCCATATATTTATTTAATATCAAACTATAGAATTTTTTATACTCTGTATGTGCCTCATAGGACTCTATGGTTGTGAAGCACTAATATAATCAATAGTGAGTCATGGAACCCATTGTTTAGTGTTCTATGACTTATTTAGTGTAACAATAATTAAGTGTCTTTTTACCCTCTCTCTGAAACATGTTTATTTTCTCTTAGTAAATGGATGGGTCATGTAGGTGTAGGTAAGGGCTCTATGGATTCCACTATGTATTTATAATGCAATGGCCTCTCCACTATCAGCTGCCTAGGAACGGGGATTTCCTTTTACTTACCCTTTCACTCATTATTAGATTTAATAGGTTGTATAATTATTTATATTTAAAAAAAATTCTCTTGTATTAATGGATACTCATACTAAATCTTTGAAATTGTGATTACCCTATTGGCATAAATATACTTGAGACATCTATACATTGTATGAAGGGTAATACATGAAGCTTATGAATCCAAGATCATCCTAATAATATATAAAAGACTCATGTATGTTTTATAATTGCAAAATATTTTGATCACATGTGTTATACCATCCTATAAATTTAAATCAATCTCACCAATAACCTGTTGTGTTTTCCCATCAAATGCTCTAATCATCTTGGTCAAAGTGTATAAATCATCATGTGTATCCCATATGTGTAAGTAATGTTAGGGGACATATATTTTAACTATAAACATTATCAATATGTGTTCTAATAAATAATGAGTGAAAATATGAATCATCTATAATTCTTATGCCATCAAATGTAATATAAGGCCTCTGAACCATAGGATGTACAATGCAAGTAAGTGTGCTAATAATCCCATAAAATGGGTGTCTATAATTTGGTTGAGGAGGATGTGTATTATATCCCATTTTAACTTGTGGTTTTCTTTTATAATTATCTTGTAATAGATTTTTGAATATATTTTGGTTTTGATGATCACTAGGTTATGACCCTAAATATTTTAGAGGATCATCAAAGGTTATATGTTCACTATTAATGAGGTATTGTATCTTATGCTTCAACTTGTAACATTTGTTTGTAGAATGTATGGAACATTGGAGATAGGTAAAATAAGCATTTTCACCCTTTCCTTTTGGTAGATCTCAACTCGTATCAATATCTATGGGAGGAGAGAGAGAAATGAAATGACACTCCATAAGATTCTTAGTGAAGCTTGAGACTTGGGTAATTGTGTAAATTATCTCTTATTTGCATTGGATAAGATGAAGAAATTGGGTTGTTGTGACACATTATTAACCATTGTTTTTAAATAATTTTTAGCCTTTGTAGGTTTATCCTTATAGATTTATATGATATGAAACTTTGTAGTAGATATAATCAGTGTGTTTTCTATAGACTTAGACGTGTTCAATGAAATAAGTTTCATTTATTGATTTTGAACAATATGGCATAAGTCATCAAAAGATTTAAATTTATTGAATACAATAGACTCATGCAATGGGGCAAGTAAACTGTGCTTAAATATATATTAAATCTCTTTATCTTCCATTAGATTTGTGATTTTGGCCAAAATTATTTTGTACCTTAAAACATATTCAATTATAGGCTATTTCTTCCTTTTTTGATCTTAGAAATCTATGTATATGACATATTTCCAGTGGTGTTTATTGATAAATGTGATATAAAATGATCATATAGATGTTTAAATTCTTGTACTAATAATAATAATGGATCATAAAACCATCTCAAAACATAGTATTTTAGGCTTCTTAGAATTATTTTTCAAAATTTTATCATTGGAATCATAATCAAGGTATGTTGCATAGAAAGATTGAAGATGTTGCTTAGGGTCACCCTTTCCATCATAAAGTATGACCTTGGGTGATAAAAAATTCTTAGAAAAGAGTGCAAAGATATCTCAAGTGCAAGAGGTTTATGCAATACATCTAGTGAATCAATAGCATGAGTTGATTTTAAAGTATTTTGCTCAATATTTTTAACCTTAGCTTCCAAAGTTTAAATAAATTTGAGGAGAGCTTGCACAATAGACATAGTGGGATTAATATTTGATTTTTGAGAAATGACTAAAGGGGATGCAAACAATTTTTGTGTTGATGTAGGCATTTAAACTAGTATTTGAGTTCAACGTTGATTAGCCCAATGGAATATGTTATAATATGAATTTTATCCTCAAGGAATAATGGATTAAAAACATATTTTGTGCCCTTACTAGATGTAGGAATCAATGGTGTATTCAAGGGGAGGGATAATGGGACTGAATATGTATTGGTACCACCTAAATATTCACCAACACTAGACGTGGATGCCTTAGTCTTAACATGTTTACTAATTTAATCTCATGTAACATATAAAAATGCATCAATTAATTATTGATATATATTTATATGTTTAATTAATTACTTATTATATTCAATTTCAAAATGATATTTATAAATAAAAACAAAGATACCAATAATAATGGAAAAAATCAAGATGGAGGAGGGTAGGCGACGATGGTAGTGACAAAAGAAAAGACCAAAGTTGGCATGCAAACAAGAATAATAGTGGCAAAGGTAAAATTGGATTATCAAGTGGTAAGCATGGTGGTAGAATCGAGGGTGTTAATAAGAAATGATTCCCAATTAAAGGAGGTTTTTCGTGGTGGTAAGGTTGAAGAAAACTATGCAGATCAAGGAAGGGGAGAGGAAGATCCCCCTGAAGATGATTCTCAAAGATTATTATCACCAATGATAGTGATGGACATGCCACAACAAGGCTAGGGGAGGAAGTGAGTAGGGGTACAGGTCCTTTTCAAGCATAGATCCTAGAATGATGTTGGTATTGGGAGGAGTTTGAAGGAACCATAGTGTGGGGTAAGAATGGATCTGGGCAAAGGAAGGAAAATAAAAGATGTTAAAAACTTCTCTAGGTTTTTTACATCCAAATTTTTTCAATATAACTTAACCGTTGAAGACATTTTGGAGTTAGATAGGCTGGTGGTAGGCAATGGCGTGTCAGAGAAAAGACTTTCTCTAAAGAAGCTTACAAATGACTTTTCCTTTAATCCAACTAATGTTTCTATAAAGGATGTTATATTTTCAAATTGAAGTAATTACTCAAACCCCTTTCATTGATGTAGTGATTTGTATAAAGAAGTCATTCTTAGAAATCATCTTATCTCAGATCTAGTGATGATTTTTAGGAGCTAGTTTCATAAGAAAAAGATTTTAGAGGAGGCTATAGAGATTACAAAGGAGATAAATGCTGAATCAAACTCATCTCAGAATGATACCCTTGAAATGACCTTTTTGGGTGATATTCATTTAATCTTTTCTAAATCTCCTCTGCTCTTTGAAATTTTTGATGCTGAACTGTCTTTGCTGAAAGTGGAAAGGGGGCAAAGAGCTTTGATTGGTAGGTGTGTGGGGAAGCAAACCTCTTGGTTTTCTCTTTCAGAGTGGACTTAGAAAAATTAGCTCAAACTTAAATCTCAATCTTTTTTAGTCTTGTAAATGGCTTCTTTATGCTTTTATTTCAATCTTCTAAAGATAGGGATTTAGGGGGTGTTAAAGTGACCATTATGGAGGTAGGGCATCCCTTTCTTCCCTTGAGGGAAATAGTTGTTGAGAAATCTAGGCCAAAGCATGTTTCCAATCCCCTTCCTATAGTATATTCTTCTCAACAAAAGGCAAAATTGATTAAGATTGTTGATGATGGGTTAGAGGATGGGGAAGGTTCTAAAGAAGAGTTACCCAGTAGAGTGGTTCTATCCATTTTTAAGTAGCCTAGTGTTTTGAAGACCTCTGATTATAACACAAAATGAAAAAAGGGAAAGAAAATGAAATTAGAAAGGCTACATCTTAAGCCCAGAACTCCATGTGTGGAAGCATGCAATGGACTATGGAATCTTTGCTTTCCATCAGAAGTAGACATTTGATGGCAATTAAAGGATGAGCTCTTTGGTTCATTTTTGTGTTTTTTACTAAGTAATTTTTTCTTGGTCCATCTTTATTTTCTGGTATCTCATTTATCTAGTCAATTTCTTTATCCTTCTTAGTCTCTACTTGTGGTCAGTATCCTTGGTTTTCATGCTTACTCAGTTTTATTTTTTTGTATTTTTGGTTACTTTCATTTTTCTAGTGGTTTTTTCATGAGGACTAGACCCTCTGTGCTCCAAAATTGGTTGTTATTCTAGTCAAAAACTTACCAGTTGTTGTTCTAATCAAAAAATCTATATCTATATAAAAAATAATGGAAAAAATCATATCTAAAAATTAATCATAACAATCTAAAACTCTTAAAGTTTGAAAACCTTAAGGCAAGCAAGGGTTGTGTAAGAAGACTCAAATATCAGATTCACTAAATGTTTAACCTTTTAGTGTTAATATTAAGTTGAATATCCTAATAAGTTATGGAATAATTTATTCTAAATTAGGCCAATTAAATAATTTAGATTTATATTATTCTGATAAATACACTAAAATTGAGAATATGGTAAATATAAAATAGTACAATGCCAAAAAATATTTTGAAAGTAGAAATGCAAAGAATAAATAGCACTTATCTGATGTGCAAGAAGATATGATAGTCACATGTGCATAATAATATATTCTAATGATTCACCTCAATTCATCAGATTATAGAAATTAGTTTTTTTCCAACCAGGACACTACCATCAAACTATAAACACTAACACTGATGATTGTATCCTGATATCCATGTTTATGTCTAGTTTAGAATACATATTACTTTCTAGAATAGTTAGTTTCATCTATTAGGGTTTGTTTTTTCCTTACAAGTTAGTAGTTTAGATTATGTGCATGGGTTTTTTAAATCAATATTTTGCTCAAAACCTTAGGTCCTCTAATTTAGAGCAAGTCACCTTTAAAAATAGGGGTTACTAGGCTCAAGTGAACTTGAGTTCTAAAATTCCTATATATTAATGAGTGTTGCCTAAATAGACATATACTCCAAAGAGGGCCTTAGATTGGTTTAATCCTTCCCCTTTTGTGGGCTTGTATTTGAACAAGTATCTAATATGCTATATGCAAGTGCATATAGTGATCTAACATATAACTTGATAAATACTACTCATGGGATGATACTTGAATTCCTCATACCTATAAGAAGATTAATTTGTAAATAGGGAAAAATAGGCAAATATAGCTCAATTGTGCAAATGATTTTTAGTATTTTAGTGTGTGTTTGAGAGGTGATTATTAGATTTATAACAAATTACCTTTAGCATGTATATATACCACACCTTTTGAAATAATCTCACAATAGGGTTAAATAATACCAATAGTCTAACTCATACACATTGATATATTTAGAATTTTGACTATTTAGAAGGTAGGGACACTAGCATCGATGCTAATGTCATATAGGGTAAAGAGATGTTGAGGATATTTAACTATCTATGCAAGATGGAAACCAAGTTTTAAATAGACTTAGGCTACATGTGGTCTTTTTTATCAAAATTTTAAGGTCAAACTATAAGATAAGTAATTAGGCATAGTGAGATGGAAAACATGATCCTTTTAGCAGTCGGAAGGTCATAAACTGAAGCTTTGAAACATGATTGGTATTTTTCAAGTGTACAAGACTAGTATGTCATATAAATCAAATTTGAATATCTACAGGTATAGTAAATATATAAAAATATGTTTTAGTTATGATCATGATAGGTATCAAAGAATTTTATTTTATTTTTTTTAATTTTATCATTTTTTTTGTATTTTATAATTTTTATTCAAACAAAATACAAAGTGTATAAAAAAATTAAACAAGCATAATGTATGGTACAATAATGGTTCGAGATATGTATCCATGGAAGCCATAAATTCCCCATAAGGTAATAATGTATGTGGCTACAGTCATATGACCACTCTATACATGCTTGGTAATATATCATCAAAAAAATATTGGTATTGAGTACTGATTAAAAACTGTGTTCGTTTTGAAATATTGATGTGATTTTGTAATGCTAACTTCAAGTAATGTTATCTTTAGAGATATATTTTGTATTATAATTTTAAAATTTATTTATGGAATGTAGCATATTTTTTAGGTCATGTGTATAAATGTTTGTACTCTCTATAGATTCACTCAAAATTGGGTATAGTCATTGATAATGGAGATAACTTCACGATTTTCATAAGCATAGGATGAAAACATGAGTTGAAAAGTATAGTAAATTTTTAAGTACAAACCATAGGAGAGTCTATGTGAGAATTTTTTGTATTTATTATCTTTTTGACTTCATGTATAATCAAATAAATGTTATTAAGGTTTGAAAGAATAATTATTTTCTAATGGTCACAATTGACATTTATGGTTTGATCTATTTTGTTAATGTATATTGTAATGATAAACATGAAATGAAAACACAAGGATCTATGACCTTAATCGATGAAAGGATGAGAAAAATATATAGTGAAAATATGAAATTAAATTTGAAAATTATTGATGAAACCATAAAAGGATATAGGTTTGCAAAATTACAAGTTTAATGTGAGTGTTTAACCCTAAAAAGATTTAGATTGGGGTTATCTAGGGTTAAAGGGGATAGGGATAGCTTAAGGTACAAGAGTGATAAATTATCTCTATATTAAGCCAATTAGATGCTAAACTCAGGTATAACATTTGTTGAATTTATTAAATTAAGATAGGCTAAAAATAATAAGTACAACTACGCTAGACATGAAAATTATAAAGAAGTAATGTACTTAACTGGTTATAATGCTAATTTAGTTTTGGATCTAAAACATATATTAAGTAAACTGGAAGATGATTTTAAACAGTCATTAGATTCTAGATTGAGTGCTTCCAGAGCTACGAACACTAGCATTAGTATTGAATGGTTATGTCGATGCTACTATCTAAACTTTACATAGATGTCCTATACAAAATACCTATTGGAAAATCATTCAGACACCTGGAGGCTTTTGGTTTTATTTTCACCTTCACTTTGGTGCATTTAAATCTGATTCATGAAATCTCACTCCTCATGACATTGTAAAACCCTAGTTCTTCATCCTCATAATGACTTTGGAAAAAAATGGGTTAGTGGGCACATGTTGTCAAGATGATCCCAATGACCCCTCTATCAATGATCATTTCTTACATAGCTAATACTCTGAATAGGGCCTCAGATTGATGTAGTTCTCCCTTATGTGTTGGCTTGTGTCTGAACCATGCAATATGTGGAAAGTAAATAAAATAGTGACCTGGCTTGTAACTTATAAAATATAGATCTTAAAATGATTCTTTAGTAATTCAAACCTATAGATGTGTTCTCCCTATGACTGATATGGAAATAGGAGAAAATAAGAAAGTTTTTATCAATTGAATGCTTGATAAAATACTTTTGATAAAGTGCCTTGGTCTCTTTTGGTCTTTTTTAGGTGAGGAATGAATGAGGGTTGATCTTTTATTTATAAAAATCCCTTTGGACAAGTAACTCACATTAAATCACTTAGTTTGACCATTAATATATGTTTCATTTATAAATTAGATGACTTTAGGACATTAGACACTTGCATCAGTCTAGGACATATGTGTCGACGTAGGTAGCTATCATGGATGTTAGCGTCTAGGGAGAAAAAATAGGTACAAGCTTAAAACTTGCAAAGATAGAATATAATCAAGTTTTAAGAATTTTGAGCAAGTTATAAGGTTTTTGCTCAATATAAATAGAAGTTATAATGTGGAGAAAAGGTGAGTTTCCACCTGATAGTTGAGATTAGCTCAATTGTGCAACCTAATTAAACTTATAAGCTAGTGAGGTTGGATGATACAATTAATTCCAACCTAAAAAATTTTAAATATTGAATGATTTAATCACCTCAACCACATCAAAATAGAATCAACTACTATAGTAGATTGGATCAATGTAATCCATAAAAGCACATCCTTGTGGGTGATGACAGTCCTTGAGAGTGGCTTGAAATATGAAACTAATTTGGATTTTGTAATATCAGGTGCACATTTCATAGCATATTCACCTTAGATATATATCATGATGAAAATATTTATAATAATGGTACCAATGTATAAAATTCTACCATAACTGTGAATATGAATCATATAATCGTGTGATTTGACTAATTCATAAACTATGTGTGGAGAACATGCTTCTAAAGCATGCCTCCACTCTATATGGACAAATATGAAAACTAATATAAGTAAAAATGTGAAGGATATGTTTTAAAAACATTCCCCCACTATGATATGGGGATTCTAAATACTAAATAAGTGTGGAGAACATTCTTCCAAAGCTTTCTCCCACTAAATCTAAAATTATGCAAAATGTGAATAGCATGTCCCTATGGCATGCCCCAATTGATATACCACCCTCCTTTGAGATGAGGGAAGAATAGAAATAGATATTTACCTCACCTCAAAAGGATAAGACAACTGTATAATCTTTAAATGGAACCATGTAGCATATAAAAGAATATGTCTAGGTAAATGTAGCATTGAAGTGCATAGAACAATGTGATCACATGAAGGCCTAAGATTTATGATAAGGATATTAGAAACATCTAGATGGTAATAATAAAATATCAAAAATAAAATCAAACACACATAAAAGATCACTCAAAATCAAACTAAAAGGTAATGGTTCAAGAAGATCACAAACAAGGGGCATGCTCAAATATCACACAATTGAAAGGACATGACTTAGTCAAATGTTCAAAGAATAAATTATGACATATTTAAATGTCCATATAACAAATAATGATATTTTCACATGTAAAATCAAGTATAAATAGGTATGGAGGGCACAAACAAAGGAACATATTCAAATTCTCAAACAAGCAAGACAATAGCAAGGCAAGGCACTCAAGGAAGTACATAAATGAAAGCATAAACATATCATAATAACCTATAGATCAAATGTGTTAGTAAAAAATGTCAAGTGTATAGCATAGCAAGTACCCTATATCAGATATAATCATGGATAAAGGTATGTGTAAGTATATATATGTGAGCTCAAAACATGATAATATAGAGTGACCATAGCATGATATAACTTGAATGTATTATGATCATAGAGGTGGATGCCCTCAATATCCATATGACATGAGTAGAGGGAATGCCCAACATCTAAAATAGGAATAAATCATGTATCTATGTATATCTATATCACCCTCAAGTAGAATCGTGGCACACATGTGAATGTAGGAGTAACTGATATGCCATACATTAACATGGAACTAACACATAGATGTTAAGGATCCAATAGAATATTTAGGTGTAAAAAATGGTTTTGGATTTTTTTTATTTTTTTTATTTTTATGGTATTTTTGAAATATTTGAAGAGAAAATTTCATCCTTTGATCTCATCCAAGGGATGGTCATAGATATTCCTTACTTGAAAACTAGTGCAAGGGATCTATGGTACTACCAAGGAGCATGCATAGGTAAAATATATGTCACTATAGCATATGTGATGATATGCATATGTGAAATAGGACTATGTGGTCTTGGATAAATATTAGGAGTAATAGGAGTAGGGATTCACAGAACCATTGTTGAATGTTTTGTGGTTTATTTAGAATAGAAATAATATAAACATGTGTAGGTGATTTGAATGTATGAATATGGTTTGTTATATATGATGATTTTATAGAATCCACTGTATGTATATGATGTAATGGTTTATCAAGTATTGGATACCTAGTAAATAGGATTGTCATTTTTTTATCCTTTTATGATGGATTAACCTTAGTAAGTTTGATAGTTTACAACCTAGGTATAAGTTTTTTTAATTCAAGAGGATGCTTATATAGAATTCTAAAAACTATAATTACATGATTGACATGAATGTATTTAACATACCCATACACTATAGAAGGTATTGTTCAAAGTGTATGGATCCAAGGTCTTCTTAATAACATATCAAATATTATCGTGAAAGGTATAACTGAAAAAGTATAAACCACATGTGTGGGACTAACCTATAAATGTAGGTCAATCTCACCAGAACCTTCTTGAAGGTCCCATCGAATCCTCTAACTAATCTAGTAGAAAGATGCAAATCATGATGAGTATAACTCAAGTGCATAAATAATGTCATGTTGCAAATGTTTTCTCTTTCACTATTATCAATCATAACACTTTGTATAGGGTGTTTAACAAGATATGTTCAAATGATTAAAGAATGAATATAAGAGTAATCATCCTTAATCTCAATGTCATCAAAATTAATAGGTCTCTAAACCATAGGAGGTATATGTTATGTATAAGTAGCAATAATCCCATTTATGTGGTGACCATAATGTGATGGAGGATGATATGCATTATATACAATTTTATAAAATATTATCAATATTTTTTATTTTTTGTGATCACCAGGTTGTGAACCTAATTCTTTGGGAGGATCATCAAATGTAATCTTTTGGTCATCAATAAGGTATTGAATCTTATGATTCAAAGTAAAACATATGTTTGCAGAATGTCATGTTCCCTAGTGATAATTACAATAAGTATTCATATCATATCCTTTAGGTAGATATATATTTATATAAAAATCTAAAAGATGAGGGAGAGATATAATCTGACACTCTACTAACTACAATATCAATGAAACATGAGACTTAGGTAAGCATGTAAAGTGTCTCTTTGGTGCATTAGATAAGATACGTTGATTAAGCTATTATGAAACTATGTTAATCGTGTTGGTTGTTTCATTTTTAGGTTCAATAGGGTTTACCTTATAACTTGGTTTGATTATAAATTTGGTATTAGATGTAAATGCAACTGGTGTGTTTGCTACATACATGAACTTATTCAATGAAATAAGCTTCATTTCATGGTTTTGTGCAACATAACATAGGTCATCAAAATAGCTTATTTTATTCTTCTATTGATAATATTAAATTATTTGGTTATAGTGATGCTAAGAATCTTGATGATACTATAGATCAAAAATCTACTTTTGGATGTGTTTAAGTTTGGTGTAGGTGCCATCACTTAGAACAACAAAAAATAACTTATTATATCTATCTCTTTTATAAAAGCAGAGTATATAAGTGTTATGGAAATTGATAAATAAGTCATGTGAGTATGAAGGTTATTAGTTAAATTTCATTTAGATATTTCTCATAGTACCACCCTTCATTATGATAACCAAAATTGTATAGCTCTGTTGAAAAATATAATGCAACACTAACAAACTAAACATATTAAAGTTTATATGCATTTTATCTAAGAGAAAGTCCTCAATGATGATATTAATCTATAGTTTTATCTTACAAATGAGTAGGTGGTAGATATCTTCATAAAATCACTTAGTGCTACTAAGTTTTATCATTTTTTTGTAATGTTAGCCTCTCAGAGTTTTCATTAAGTGGAGTGAGCATTGTAATGCCACTTCCTAATAGTCATGTGTTCTTTCTTCTTCTCCATACTTCTCATTGCAATGCATTGTAATATATCATATTATATGATTTTTTTAAACTTCATGTAGAAATTTTATTTTTGTATCCTAATACTTAAAAACATATTGTAATGGATATCTTTATGTTATAAAAGGCTCCAAAAATGTTTGGATAACTATTCACGGGAAATTATGAGATTTATTTACATGATCATGCTAGGCTAGACTTACTTTAAAGTAGTTTATGGATTATAATTTTATTTGTTTCAAAATATGATGTTTGACATGATAAAAAAATTTAAATCTTTCAGTTTTGTACATAGTATAATTCCTTTAATAAGGTGACTATGACATTTATCCCCACTTAACATTAAAAGGGAGCATTAGAATATTTATTGTCTAAGTGATGATATTATAGATCCTTAGTACATTTAAGTAATTAAATAATAATAATTTAATATTTATTAATATGAGTTAAAAATAGTATAATTTCTTTAATAAAGTGACTATGATATTTATCCCCACTTAACATTAAAGGGGAGTGTTAGAATATTTAATGTCGAAGTGATGATATTATATATCCTTAGTATATTTAATTAATTAAATAATAATGATTTATTATTTATTAACACAAGTTAAAAAATCTATTGTAAATAAATAATAAATCATATTTTTTATTATTTATCATTTATTTTTAAAAATCTCAAAAAATTATCAATTTGTTGGTTACAACAGTCACATCCCTTAATTCTCATTATAAATAGGGTTTTATCTCTATTGTTATATACATGGGAGACACTCGTAAAACTTGATGTAACTTAGTGATTGAGATATTTAATATTTACATGTGATAAATATTTATAAAGGTTTTATGAAGGCTTATGTGAATAAGTGAGAAGTAAGAAGGCTTTGTATTGGGGTGTAGATTTCTCATATAAATGAATATCATCTTTGTGGGTTTTTTATTTCTCGATGTTTTCCCAAATTAATGAATGGATTCTAGATAGTAGTGCATAGTACCAAATGACCTATTTATTTTATATTTTATTTGATACTAGAGATATTTTTGAAAATATTTATTATAAGATAATTTATTTTTAAAAACAACTAAGCAAGGAAAGACAAAATTTGTAAATATTGATGTTAATGATGTTTTTTATGTATCTAAACTTCAAAAAAAAATTATTTTTTTAACTTATGATTAATAATTTCATCATAACTTTACTTAAAAATAATTGGTCAATTAGAAATCAATTTAGATCTCTAATTGTTGAATGTGTTCAAAAAATAATTTATACATTTTCTCTATTTTTTCTACATGTTGTCTTTCATCACATAGTAAGATTAAATCTCAATTATGACATGAAATATAAAGATAAATTTATTTTAAAATTTTATATGATATGTTTTATCATAATCTTATTGTTGGTCTTGCTTCTATCTCTTTTCATCATGAAACTTGTGAAGGTTGCTTGTGTGGTAAGCAACATTCTTTAAAATTAATTCATAGTGATGTTGTACGACCGCTTGAAGTTGTATCTCTTAATGGTTATTTATATAGTTTTACTTTTATTGATGATCATACTATAATAATTTGGTCATATCTCATTAAAATTAAATTTGAAGTAATGTTTAAATTCAAATAATTTAAAGTTGTTCAAAATACTTCTATTTTTTTTATCAAGAGATCAAGATCTAATAATGGTGGTAAATATAATAGTAAAGAGTTTGATTCTTTTTGCATTAGTTTTTCTATTCAAAAGGAATTAACAACTCCATATTTCTCTCAATAAAATGGTATCCTTGAAAATAAAAACTACACCATTATATAAATGGTTAGAATAATATTTTATTATTCAAATGTTCCTAAGTTCTTATGGCCTGAAGCCATGAATACTAATATGCATATTATGAATGTAATCCTTACTAAAGCTTTGCATCTTTCTACTCCTATAAAAATGTGGTCTAAAAAAACTCAGTGTTGATCATCTTATAATCTTTGGTAGCCTTATTTCCAACTTTAATTTTAAATTTAAAAGAAAAAACTTGATCCTAATTAATATTATTTTAGTTTTGTAGTTTATAGAGTTAAAATGAAAGGATTAAAAGTGAACGATCCATATAAAAGACAAACAATTTAAAATGTGAATGTTCTTATTCTTTAAAAAAAAATTGTGTCTTTTCTGGAACTTTCTTGATGTTTTTCTTTTGATAAACGTATCTCTCTTGTTTATTCTTATGAAAAAACAAATGCCCCAGAGAAATTTGATCTATATTTGGATAACTTAGAGTCTAAGGAGCCCTCTAAATTTAATTTTCAATCTAAAATATTAAAATGGTCAAAATCCCCAATCTAGTCTTTTAGTCTTGAAAATCTTAATAAATTAACTAAAATTCAACATTTGTATCATGCGTTAATGACTATGGATGAATGTGAACCATAATATATTAAATAATCCATTCAATATGATAAATTAAAAAAAATGCAAGCTAAGTATAATGTCTTAATTAAAAATCAGACTTGAAATTTTATCTCGCATCTATCTAAAAGACATATTGTTGATAGTAGGTGGTTTTATAAAATCAAATATAATTCAATTGGTAAAATTGATAAATTTAAATCAAGATTAATTGCTCATGGGTTTACTCAAAAATATAAGATTGACTATGTTGAAACTTTTACTCATGAAATGAAAATGAGTATTGTTAGATTACTCATTGCTTTTACAACTCAAAATGGTTGGATTATACATCAACTAGATGTTAAAAGTACATTTATAAATAGTGATTGAGAAGAAAAAATCCATATGACTCAACTTAAAGGTTCAACTGACCATAACAAAGAACATTATATGTGTAAATTACATGATTCACTATATAATTTAAAACAAACTCCTTAAGTTTGGTATTCTAAAATCACAAGATATTTTAGATAACTTGGTTTCTCTAATTGTTATTCTGCTAAAGATCTCTTTGTTAAAATTGAGAATCGTCATTCAATCTTAATTGTATTATATATTGATGATCTTTTAATTACTAGTGATCTAATTAGATTAATTCATAAATATAAATTTAAACTAAGTCAAATATTTTAAATGGTTGATTTAGGCATTCTACATCATTTTTTAAGAGTTTTTATATTTCAAGATAAAAATTTAATTATTGCTTCACAATCTTAGTATGTACATAATCTTCTTATTAAGTTTAATTTACGTGATTGTAAGTTTACATCTATTCCCATTAAAGATGGTTTTAAGCTTGATCAAAAACTTGCATGTGAAAGAGCTAATCCTACTCTTTATATAAAGCTTATTAGTAGTTTAATTCATCTAACTATTATTAGGCTAGATATTTTATTTGTTGTAGATGTTGCTTCTAGATTCATGTAGGATCCATATTTGGATCATTAGAAATTAGCAAAATGTATACTTTGTTATATCAAAAGAAATGTAAATTTTAGTTTATTTTATTATTCTATTGATAATACCAAATTATATGGTTATTATGATGTTAACTATGTAAGTGATATTATAGATCATAAATCTACTTTTGGATATATGTTTGAGATTGGTATAGGTGTTATCACTTTGAACAGCAAAAAATAACTTACTATATCTATCTCTTATACAAAATTAGAGTATAGAAGTGCTATAGAAACTACTAAAGAAGTCATGTGATTATGAAGGTTTTTATAAAAACTTCATTTAGATATTTTTCATGGTACCACCCTTCATTATGATAACCAAAAGTTGTATAGATCTAGTAAAAAATATAGTGCAGCACCAAAAAATTGAACATATTGAAGCTCACATGTATTTTATTTGAGAAAAAGACCTCAATGGTGATATTGATCTATACTTTTATCCTACGGATAAATAGGTGGCATATATCTTCATAAAATCACTTAGAGATACCAAGTTTTGTTAGTTTTGTGCAATGTTAGGTCTCTCAAAATTACCATTAAGGGTGAGTGTGCATTGCAATGCCACTTTATAACAATCATGTATTTTTTTCTTATTATATATACTTCTCCTTATAATGCATTTCGATATATCACGTTATGTGATTTTTGTAAATTTCATGTAGAAAATTTACTTTCGTATTTCAATATTTAAAATCATATTTTAATGGAGATCTTTATTGTATAAAAGGCTCCAAAAATATTTGGATGGTTATTCATGAGAAATTGTGAGATATAGTTTCTTGATCATGCTACTTTAGACTTAATTTAAAGTAGTTTAGGGATTATAATTTTTTTTATTTCAAATGGTGATTTTTGGTATAATGAAGGTTTTTAAATATTTTAATTTTATACATAGTATAATTCATTTATTAAGGTGACTATGACATTTATCTTCGCTTGAAATTAAGGGAGAGTGTTAGAACATTTAATGTTTGAGGGATGCTAATATAGACCTTTAGTAAATTTAATTAAATAAATAACAATGATTTATTGTTTATTAACGCGGGTTGAAAAATCTTGTATAAATAAATAATAAAACATATTTGTTTATTACTTATCATTTGTTTAAAAAGTTCTCAGAAAATGATGGACTTGTTGGTAACAACAGTCACCTCCCTTAATTCTTATTATAAATAGATTTTATCTCTATTTTTATACACATGGGATAGACTCGAAAAACTTGATGTAACTCAGTGATTGAAATATTTGATATTTAAATGTGACAAATATTTGCAAAGGTTCTATGAAGGTTTATGTGAAAAAGTGAGAAGTAAGAAGACTTTGTATTAGGGTGTAGAGTTTCTTATATAAATAAATATCATCTTTGTGGGTTTTTTACCTTTGAAGTTTTTTCAATGTTAATGAATAGATTTTATATAGTAGTACATAGCACCATATGACTTGTTTATCTCATGCTCTATCTAATACTAATTTATTTTTAGAGACAACTAAGCAAAAAAAATAAAATTTGTAAATATTATTATTAATGATATTTTCTATATACCTAAAATTTAAAAAAAAATTGTTATCTTTCTCAACTTACGAATAATAATTTTATTGTAAATTTCGTTAAAGATAATTGGTCCATTATAAATCAATCTATTTCTATAATTGTTGAAGGTGTTCAAAAAAATTGTGTATACATTATCTCTGTTTCTTCTACATGTTGTCTTTCATTGCATAATAAGAATAAATCTCAATTACGGCATGAAATATTAGGATATATTAATTTTATAAGTTTACATGATATGTCTTCTCATAATATTATTGTTGATCTTGCTTTTATCTCTTCTTATCATGAAATTTTTGAAGGTTACTTGTGTGGTAAGCAACATATTTATAATTAATTCATAGTGATATTGCAGGACCTCTTGAAGTTATATCTATTAATGGTTCTTTATAGATTTTATTTTCATTTATGATAATATTATAATGATTTGGTCATATTTCATTAAAATCGAATATAAAATGTTGTATAAATTCAATTAATAATTTAGACAATACCACTATGCATATTCTGAATAAATCCTCTCTAAAGCTTTATATTTTTCTACTCCTTTAGAAATGTGGTCTAAAAAGAAACCCGGTGTGTCTCATCTTAGGATATTTCTTAGCCCTATTTCTATCTTTATTCTCAAATTTTAAAAAAATAAGTTTGATCCTACTTCTTATTTTTATGTTTTTTGTAGGTTATGGAGGTAAAATGAAAGAATTAAGAGTGAATGATCCATCTCAAAGATAAATAATTGAGAATATGAATGTTCTTATTCTTGAAAAATATTTTTATGAGTATTTTGTGGTGTTAGGACCCAGAAGCACCATTGATTACCATGTACAATCAACTTAATATGTGAAATTAAACCAAAAGTAACAAGTAACTAGAATTCAAAAATAACACAAAATATGAGAGACAATACCCAATTGTATTAATACTCTTCCAGAAAAGAATTACAAATGAAGAGACGCTACACTCTTCCCACCTAACAGGCTTCCCACACCAAGTGTTCAGTAATTCACCTTCAAGAGCTCACTCTCTCAATTACGGTCCCAACACACAACTCAAACACAGAGTTGGTATTCACCTCTAACCAGTCAGTATCACTACTGCCAGTACACTGAGTATATACACATACTCAACCGAGTACACAACGCACTCCAAGTAGATCTCCCATGAACTTGCAACAACCTGCAACTCAAATGATCTTACTTTGGAAGGAACTACCTTGCCTTCCTCTTTGCTCTCCAACTGAGTACACACCGTACTCCAAGTAGATCCCACCTGATCTTGCTCCCTGTTGTGTTGCTATCACCTTGATTTTGCTGCCACTTATAGATCAACCTGGTTCTGCACACCTACAAATCGAGACCTTGCACACACATACACCTGCAGATCAATGATCTTACTTACCATTTAGATCTCCAAATGTGGCCTCGCACACCTGCTGACCAAGATCCTACATACATGAAGAATCCTTCTGATTCTCTAAACCAGCACCCACACTTGGCACTGTGGCACTAGGAGGAACACACCATGCTCTCTTCACTCTTAAGGAGCTAATATTTGCTCTCTTACTCTCTAGCACAAATTACAATACAGCCCATGAGTCTATTATATAAATCTCATGCAAATAACAATTAGACATTTAATTATAATAATTAGATCCACAGCTCAAGTCTATAATTGTCCTCTTAACATGCAAACACCTAGTTCGTTAACTAACTGTCCGTGAATTGGCAGTTTTGGAACTGCACAAGTGACTGACATCGGTCCATATCTGCCTAGAGGTGACTGACGCTGGCTGATCTCTGACCGACATCGGTTGCTCTTCTCACTGTATATGACTGACGTCGACTGATCAGACCGACGTCGATTGCTCTACAACTCAGCAACCTCCTCCATGTCTACATCAGTGAAGCTTTTAACTCCACAACCTAACATGTGAAACATCCTCAACATTATTTTTTTGATAAATTTAGCTCTCTTATTTATTATAATGAAGTAATAGATGCCCTAGAGGAAGATGATCTATATTTAGATAACTTAGAGTCTAAGGAACCCCATGAATTTTATTTTCAATCTAAAATACTTAAATATATGGAATCCTTAATCTAGTATTTTAGTCTTGATAATTTCAATAAATTAATTAGAATTCAACATTCTTATCATGCATGAATGACTATGGATGAATGTGAACCTCAATCTCTTGAGGAATCCATTCAAGATGATAGATAAAAAATTGTTATGAAAGCTGAGTATAATGTCTTTATTAAAAATCAAACTTGAAATCTTGTCCCGCCTCCACTTAAAAGACATATTATTGGTAGTATGTGTCTTTATAAAATTAAATATAATTCAATTTATAAAATTTATAAATTTAAATCAAGATTAGTTGCTCGTGGGTTTACTCAAAAACCTAAGATTGACTATGTTGAAAATTTTACTCTCATAACAAAAATGAGTATTATTAGATTGCTCATTGCTCTTACAATTCAAAATAGTTGCATTATATATAAATGGATGTTAAAAATGCATTCCTAAATGGTGATTGAGAAGAGAAAATCTATATGACTCAACTTAAAGGTTTCCCTGACCATAACAAAAAAAATTGTGTATAAATTAAAGAAATCACTATATGGTTTAAAACAAACTCCTCGAGTTTAGTAATCTTAAATCACTAGGTATTTTAAATAAAATAGTTTATCTATTTGTTATTATGATAATGGTCTATTTTTAAAGTTGAAAATGGTCATTTAATCTTAATTGTATTATTTATTGATGATATTCTAATTACTGATGATCTAATTAGTTTAATTCATAAATATAAAGATAAACGAAGTCAAATATTTTAAATGATTGATTTAGGCATTCTGCATCATTTTTTAAGAATGATTATATTTCAAGATAAAAATTAAATAGTTATTTCACAATCTCAGTATGCACATAATCTTCTTGTTAAATTTAATTTAATTAATTGTAAGTTTATATATAATCATATTAAATTTGGTGTTAAGCTTGATTGAAAACTTGCATGTGTAAAGGTTAATCATATTCTTTATATACAACGTGTTGGTAGTTTAATAAATCTAACCATTAATAGGCTAGATATTTCATTTGTTGTAGATGTTGCTTATAGATTTATGCATGATCTATATTTAGATAATTAGAAATTAGCAAAACATATACTTTGTTATATCAAAAGAAGTGTAAATTTTATTTTATTTTATTCTCCAATTGATAATGTTAAATTATATAGTTATTACAATGTTAACCATGCTAGTGATACTATAGATCACAAATCTAGTTCTAGATATGTGTTTAAATTTGGTGCAGGTGTTATCACTTGTATCATAAAAAATAATCCATTATATCAATCTCTTCTACAAAATCAAAGTTTAAAAGTGTTATGAAAATTGTTAAAGAAATTATGTGGCTATGAATCTTGTTAGGAGAACATTTGGATGTTTCTCATAGTACAACTCTTTATTATGATAATTAAAGTTGTATAGATTTGATAAAAAATCTAGTGCAGCCCCAAAAAAATAAACATATTGAAGTTCATGTGTATTTATCTGAGAGAACGTCCTCAATGGTGATATTGATATGTAGTTTTGTCCTACAAATGAACAGGTGGAAAATATCTTTACAAAACCACTTAGTGCTATGAAGTTTTGTCAATTTTGTACAATTCTAAGCCTCTTAGAGTTTAGATTAAGGAGTGTTGTGAATTACAATGCCACTCCCTAACAGTCATGTATTTTTTTCTTATTCTCTATACTTCTTCTCATTGTAATGCATTGTAATATATCATGTTGTGTGATTTTTAAAACTTCATGTAGAAATTTAATTTTTGTATCCCAAAACTTAAAAAACATATTGCAATGAGGATATTTATGTTATAAAAGGCTCCAAAAATGCCTGGATGATTATTCATGAGAAACTGTGAGATGTAGTCTCACGATCATGCTAACTTAGACTTACTTTAAAGTAATTTATGGATTATAATTCTTTTTATTTCAAAAGGTGATGTTTGGCATGATGAAATTTTTTAAATCCTTCAATCTTGTACACATTATAATTTTTTTATTAAGGTGATTATGACACTTATCCCCACTTAACATTAAGGGAGAATGTTAGAACATTTAATTTCTAAGTGATGCTATTATAGACCCTTAGTACATTTAAGTAATTAAATAAAAATTATTTACTATTTATTAACATAGTTTGAAAAATATTATGTAAATAAATAATAAACCATATTTGTTTATTACTTACCATTTATTTGAAAATTTCTCCGTAAATGATGGACCTGTTGGTTACAACAGTCACCTACCTTCATTCCCATTATAAATAAGGTTTTATCCTTATTGTTAGACACACGAGAGACACTTGGAAAACTTGATGTAACTCAATGATTGAGATATTTGATATTTACATGTGGCAAATATTTGCAAAGGTTCTATGAAGACTTATATGAATAAATGAGAAATAAAAAGGCTTTGTATTATCTTTGTGGGTTTATTCCTCTCTAAGTTTCCCACATTAATATTTTTTTCATATGTACATTGATCTATGTGTTCATTTATTTTGTACTTTTTCATCATTTAAACTATAGATCCTGTCACATATTCTACATGGAATTTATCACCTATATCTAAGGAGACTTGAGCCACAAAACACCACCAACTATAGGAAAATTTTGACCATGTACGTGAGGGTGATATTATATGTCTTACATATAGAGAGCATCCAAGATGACCTAAGGATGTTAGGGAGTTGGGGAGGATAAAATTAGTTGGTGGTATACAGATCAACATGCATTAAATGATATATTTTAGTTTGAGCAAGTCACCTAACATTTTGGTGTGAGTAAAGACACTCCATCAACTAGATTGGTATTCAGGATATCATAGTCATGCCCTTAGTGACCCAACAAGTTTCCAACGTTGAGTCTAAGAGAGATAGTAGATATTGACAAATATGAGGTTGATACCTCCATCATAAATCTATGGGTCGATGATCTAAGATTTTTACGTAGTTGGGCTTATAGTGGATAGGAGTAAGGATAACACTAGTATATCCATCAATAGTAACAACAAAAGGTGGTAGTGGATATGTAGATATGCTTGATTCAACACTTATGACTAAGAGAGTAGTAGATAGAGTAACTATATCCCTAGTATTAGAAGCTCTAGTGGTAGATGAGACTCCTATAGATCTAGGTAAATATGTGTTATATGTGTTTTTTAAATATTTAATAAATGGTTAAGCTTGATTACCAAGTTTAGATTATTTTATTTGGTTTAATAGTATCAACATAATGGATCATGTTGATTGATGTGTTGATTTTTTCATGATGTACCTAATGTTTTTGGCATGATAGAGAGAGTTGATTAAAAGGTAGGTCGATATGCTTACCTATGTTATCTTTCAAGATGAAATAGAGTTGTGTATTTGATAGAGGCTCTATGATCCAATGACTTAGAGGACTAGGTTAGATAGCTGGAAGTTAAATTAGCATGACTAGGCATAGGATCAGGTGTAGGAGGTGTGTAAGATGTAAGGGTGGGACCTATGGCAGTCCCACCAAGTGGACAAAAGAGATATTAATCAAACCATTTTTTCTTAGTTGATAGTTTTATAGTAAAAAAACAAATGGGCATTAGGTTACCTTACTCGATATTGAGAATTTTAAAATCTAGAGTATGAGTATAGAGATAGATCACATAGTAGATATAGATTGAAAACTTACATTTTTTTAGAGGATATTCATGTTAGGGATAAAATTTTTAGTAGGGATGTAAATTTATATATATGGGATGACTACTCACGACCTCAAGAGAGGTTATAGATGTATGTCTTATGTGACTAAATTTTTTTCTATGATGTATGTAGCAAACTATGTTTTTACATACATACATACATAAACTTTCCTTTTTTATACTATTTTTCACATGTATATGCATATCCTTAATTTTCATATTTTTAATTTATTTCACTATGATGTCCAAAAGACATATAATTTAAAATTGAGATGCAATATATATGTGAAATGTAAACTAAAATATGAAATATATGATGACTAGATTTTTGACTTGCAACCAAAAAAATATTAAGTAGGAAAAGGCACTATATGGTATATGAGTAAGAGAAGTATCAAAATAGATAATGCATTGAAGCATATGCCAACACTCTTTAAAAAATTAGGAGATGTTCCCAACAAATCATCATTAACTAAAGCAATATTTACAATGCATTCATATATAACATTAATGTTGAATTTTCATGGAGATGCATTAGTAATTGATTCCCTTGGTTCACTCTTTTCTAGAAAAATAATCATAAATTGAATTTTATTTAGGAACCCATTTATGTAATTTTTGATATGTAACATGATGCACTATTGGATGCTTTAAATATTTAATTTTATGTGTTTTATTTGGCTAATTTATAACCATGCCACCTTTAAATTCAAATGAAAATGCTCACATGTATTATCAAAGTTTGGTTTAATCTATTATAACCATGGAATATCATGTATGACATTACACGATAACATAGTAGACATCATAAAAAATAATATAGGAAATGTTTAATGGAAAATAATGATGTGTAATGTAATAAGATCCACTGGTTTAGGTATATGATTAGGTGTGTGTGTGTGTGTGTGTGTGTGTGTGTGTGTGTGTACACACACACACAAACTTTAGTTAAATCATATCTAAAACTCTTAATTAAAAAAAAGTGAAAAATGTTGAAATATTGTGCTTTGTCATCAATCATAAGTCATTTTATTTGTTTTCAATAAGAACGTATGACTAGTGGTTTTATATAAGATAGAATAGGCAATGAAGTATCTATAGGAAATATACACATGAACTAGGATGACTAATGTAACAATCATACTTCTCTCTATAGGCTAAGATACAAATAAGAGGTCAATAATATATATCTTGTGTATGTGTTGATGGTACAATGGAAATGCTTAGGGTGGTCATAGATTTAGCAAAGGGAAATCCACTCTCAATTTCAAAGGTATAAGGTTTCAAATATTATGCCTAAGATATGGGGTATGGTTCTAACTATATCCCAAAGTAAATCAATGATATATAAATGGTAAAAAATGGGGTGTATCAAGGATATAATAAAGACATTGCATGCAAGAAAATGATGAACAAGGGTAATCTATGTATAGCTCTACTTCTTTCACAAAGTGTTTCACAAACATGGAAGTATCATCAATCAGATTTTCAACAAAAAATGACTAACTTTTGTAAATTTATCAATCACAACGAAAATAGTGTCATGCTTATTATGTGACTTTGATAAACTAGAAATTAAATCAAGTGAAATAATAGTCCACTTACCTTTTATAATTTCATGAGAATAAATCAAACCTCTTGGATGGTAATGTTCAACTTTCACTAGCTGACATTCCAAACATTTTCCCATAAAATTAATAACAGCATACCTTAGGCCAGGATAAAAATAGTGCCTTTTCAGCTCATGTGTCATCTTCATGACATTTAGATGAGTAAAATGGGATATTTTATACACTTATTTTAGCAAGATATTCTAAAAATTACCTTAGGCACAAATTTCTGATTTTATACCTTAATAGGCCATCACTTTCAACAAAAAATAAGTAAATTTCTTTGTTACAAGCTCGTCAACCAAACCTACTCTTACTTCATGACAAAATTCATCATTAAGCTATTGTTCTGAAATAATAATTCTAAAATTACCTTGTAAAATAAATAAGGTAGCGAGATACATGTATCAGTTGAAAGCATCAGCAACATGATTCTCTACACCTTTAACATATTCAATGTTCATATCAAAAATTGCTTGAAAATTTTAGCGATCTATGATGGTGAGCATTAAGATCATCTTAGATAAATAAATATTCTAGGTTACGATGATCAGATTTAATTTTAAAATGTTTACCTATTGATTTAAAGCATACAAATAGTAACAAGATCTAAATCATGCATGGAATCATTATTTTCATGCTCTTTGAGATTACGTGACTCATATTCCACCACTTTTCCATCTTTTATAATAATACCACCAAAAACCTCCTTCTAAGCATCAAACTAGATTTCAAATTCGCCATTAGGATATTAAATAACGAAAACAAGTGTTATAGTGAACAACTATTTAAGCCTCTTTAAAGCTTCATCACATGGCAAAGTCAAAATAAAATTCTTACCCTTATGTTGTAAATAAGTAATGGGATTATCTAATCTATAAAAAAATACACAAACCTTTTATAGTAACTAGCCAAGCCCATAAAAATACACACTTCATGTACATTTGTTGGGGCTGGCCACTCTTGAATAACTTTTATCTTTGTTAGATCCACACTAATGTCATACTTGGAAATAATATGACCCAAGTAATATATTTTATTTTGTAAAAATGTACATTTAAAAAGCTTTCCATAAAGTTTATGTTATTTTATTCTTTGCAAAACTAAATGCAAATTTTACTCATGATCCATTGCATGATTAGAATAGATAATATACCATCAAGGAAAACAAGAAAAAACTTGTCCAAATAATCCCTAAATATATTATTTATAAGGTTCATAAAATAGTAGGTGTATTAGTCAATCCAAAGGGAATTACCGTAAACTGGTAATAACCATATCAAGTATAGAAATTTATCCTAGGGATGTTTTATTCTTTAATTCTTAGTTGATGATAACATGATCTCAAATTAATCTTAGAAAATAATGTTTCACCCTTAATTTGGTCAAACAAATCATCTATCCTTGGAAAAGGATAATGATTCTTTATTATGATATTATTAAGCATACGATAGTCAATACATAGCCTAAACGTGCCATCTTTATTTTTCATAAATACAATAGGAGCACCCCAACGAGACACACTTGGTCTAATGCTTCCATTTTCTAACAGTTCTTAGAGATAAACCTTAAGTTCATGCAAATCAACCACATTCATATGATATGGAGCTTTATATGTAGGGGAATCTCCCGGCATAACATCAATAGAAAAATTAAATTCATGTCTAAGAGAAAGTCTAGGCAAATTTTTAGGAAAAACATAAAAAAAATCATTTAGAAATTTTTTTTTTGATAAACAGACTCTTTATCTAAAGTTATCTCTTGTTGGGGATCAACCAACAATAGATTACACTTATGAAAGCAATAAACCGCGAAATTAAATCAGCTAGATAAGTAACTAGAATCAGATAATAGAAAAGAACAAGAGATACAAGAAACCACCCTGAAAACTTGTATTAAACTCTTTACAAAAGGAATACAATTGAAGAAACTTCTTTCTTCCACACCTCTCTCAGATGCACAAGATCTCTCTCTAGATCTCTATCCCTTAAGAGCTCTCTCTCTCAAGTACAATCAACTCCAACAACCTGGATTGATACAACTCTGTATTGTTCTTCAACATTCACATACAATGAACTACTACAATAATCACACTAAGCTAAGAAGATCTAATTCTACATATAGAATTAGGAAACTTGAGCATGCACTTACAACCAACAGTTAAGCCCCTTGAACAAGGGCTCTAAAAACAATCTTACTAATAATAGAAACGCGAACTTAAGACTAAGACTTAAACTCATCATGCAAACACTCGCTTCTGTCCTCAAAAATAGCATTCTAGACACACAGGTAATTGACGCCAGTTCCTGCCTACTTGCCTGTGACCAACGTCAGTCGACCCTCTGCGGACACTGGCATCTCTTCAACTGCACCGGACCGATGTCGGTTGCTCCTGACCGATGCCGATGACTGTGTAAACTTGCAACTTTGGTAATGCGCTCATATGTGAATCTTTTAGGCTCCACACCTTAACAATCTCCCACTTAGAGATAAATAGCTGCACCAGTACCTGTACAGCAACATCTTCTAGCTCCTCCATCTTCAACTCAATCATGAAGACCAACAGAAGTTGAATGAAGATTCAACTTCTCCTTTGTAACCGGCTTGGTTAACATATCAGTAGGATTCCTATCTGTATGGATCTTTTCCAGCTTCAAATCACCATCTTCCAATACCTGCCGTATGAAGTGGTACCTTAGCTGTATGTGCTTAGTTCTTGAACGAAAGGCTGAATTCTTAGCCAAATGGATTGCACTCTGACTGTCACTATACAATATGCAACTCCCATGCTCCCTTCCAAGCTCTTCCATGAACCGTGTCATCCATATCATCTCTTTGCTAGCTTTTGTGGCTGCAATATACTTTGCTTCTGTAGTTGACAAGGCAACAACCTTCTGCAACTTAGATATCCAGCTAACCGCCGTTCCACCTACAGTGAAAACATAACCTGTAGTGCTCCTCCTGCCATCCAAATCACCTCCCATATCTAAATCTACATAACCATGTAGAGAAGTATCTGAACCTCCATAGCACAAGTGCCTACTGCTGGTTCCTCTCAGATATCTAAGGATCCACTGAACTGCTTTCCAATGTTCCTTACCTAGATTGGCCATATACTTACTTACAACTCCCATTGCTTGGGCAATATCCGGTCTAGTACACACCATTGCATACATCAAACTTCCTACTGCGGAAGAATATGGAACCTTACTCATGTACTCTACCTCATCATGTGAATTAGGACATTGTTCTTTACTCAACTTAAAATGTCCAACCAAAGGTGTGCTTACCGATTTAGCATCCTGCATATTGAACCGTTTCAACACCTTGTCCACATAATCCTCTTGAGACAATATCAACCTGTGATTTTTCCTGTCTCTCTTAATGCTCATGCCGAGGATTTTCTTTGCTACTCCCAAATCCTTCATAGCAAACGTTTGAGCTAATTTCACCTTAAGCTCAGAGATATCCTGCATGTGTGATCTTGCAACCAGCATATCATCTACATACAACAATATAATAATATATCTACCATTATCCAATCTCTTAAAATACACACAATGGTTAGATTGACACCTACTGTAGCCATGCTCAGTCATAAACCTGTCAAATTTCAAATACCACTGTCTAGGAGCTTGCTTGAGGCCATACAAGCTTTTCTTCAATATGCACACTAACTTCTCCTTACCTTTGACCTCAAATCCTTCCGGTTGTTCCATATAAATTTCCTCATCCAAATCTCCATGAAGAAATGATGTCTTAACATCTAGCTGCTCAAGATGCAAATCCTCAACAGCAACCAAAGACAATATAATCCGTATAGAAGTCATTTTAACAACAGGAGAAAAAATTTTGCCAAAATCAATACCTGGCTTTTGTGCAAATCCTTTCACTACCAATCTGGCCTTATACCTCATCTGTCCATTCTCACCTTCTTTCAACCTGTAGGTCCATCTGTTCTTCAGTGTCCTCTTACCAGCTGGCAATTCAACCAAATCCCATGTTTGGTTCTCTCTAAAGGACTCCACCTCCTCAACCATGCCGCGCTCCCACTGACGCTTGGATTCCACCTGTATTGCTTCTTCAAAACTCGCTGGTTCTCCACCATTAGTTAGCAATAAATAGAATAATGAAAGAGAATATCTAATTGGAGGCTTACTTACCCTTTCAGACCTCCTGATGGGTGTCTGAGGCTCGTTCACAACACACTGTCCACCCAAATTCTCTGACAGTGACCGACCTCGGTCACCTCTAGACCTATTACTAGCTGACGCCAGTTTTGCCTGACTGACACCGATGCTTGTCCTGCCAACATCGGTCTCTGTATGATCGACCTCGGTTTCTGTTCTGCCAATGCCGGTTCCTATCCTGTCGACGTCGGTCTTTGTGTTTTCCTGCAAGTGATTATTTCTTTTTCCTGCGAGCTCATTTTGGACCGTCACCTCATCCAATTCACTATTGCTCTACCCAGATTGATTCAACTTCTTCAGCTGATCACTATACATCACTTTTTCATTGAAAGCAACGTCACGGCTCCTAATTATCTTGTTAGTTCCTAGATTCCAAAATTTGAAACCAAAATCATCTGAGCCATAGCCAATAAATGTGCACCTCATAGACTTAGCATCGAGCTTCTTTCTATTTTCCTTATCTACGTGCACAAAGGCTTCACAACCAAAAACTTTGAGAAAAGAGAGATCTACCTTTTTACCTGTCCAAGCCTCTTCTATAATTCCACCATCCAGAGCTGTAGAGGGTCCTCTGTTAATCAGGTACACTGTAGTGTCAACAGCTTCTGCCCAAAACTCTAAGGGCAAACCAGCTTGCAATCTCATACATCTTGCATGCTCCATGATTGTTCTGTTCATCCTTTCAGCAATACCATTCTGCTGAGGTGTCCTTGGAACCATCCTTTGTCTACGGATTCCATGCATGTAACAATACCAGTTGAACTTATAACTGCAAAACTCTCCACCATTATCAGATCTCAGGCACTTTAATCTTTTGCATGTTTCATTCTCAACCATAGCTTTCCAAATCTTAAAAGTCTCAAATACATCATATTTATTCTTAATATAGTAGATCCATACCTTTCTTGTATCATCATCTATGAACGAAACATAGTACTGTGATCCTCCAATAGAAGCTACCTGAGCCGGTCCCCACACGTCTGTTAGGGTGTGGAGCTAAAAGCTTCACCAAGGAGCATACACTTATCAGTTTCAGGTCTACACAGACACTGGCGTCGGTCAGGAGCGACTGACATCAGTCAGGAGAAGTTGCAGAGGTGCCGATGTCGGCAGTGGGTCGGTCGGCAGTGGTCACAGAAAAATAGAAGGAACCGACGTCGGTTACTTGCGTGTCCAGAGAGCTATTTCTGTGGACAGAAGCGAGTGTTTGCATGATGAGTTTGAGTTGTAGTCTCAAGCTCGCGTCTCTATTATTGGCAATACTATTTTTAGAGCCCTTGTTCAAGTGGCTCAACTGCTTGTTGGAAGTGCATGCTCAAGTCTCCTAATTCTATATGTATAATTAGATCTTCCTAGCTTATTGTAGTTATTGTGGATTATTGTAGTAATTCATTGTGTGTAAAGAACAGTACAGAATTGAATCAATCTAGGCTTGTTGGAGTTGATTGTTCTTGAGAGAGAGAGCTCTTGAGGAATAGAGATCTATTGAGAGATCTATACGTCTAAGAGAGGTGTGGAAGAAAGAAGTTTCTTCAATTGTATTCCTTTTTTAAAGAGTTTATTAATACAAATTTTCAGGGTGGTTTCTTGTATCTCTTGTTCTTGTTGTTTATCATTCTAATTACTTGTCTATCTAATTTAATTCCACGTTTATTGCTTTCACAAGTGTAATCTATTGTTGGTTGATCCCCAACAAGTGGTATCAGAGCTCAGGTTCACTAACAGGTGGTTCAGATCTGTATAGTGTGTATTGATTACAGGTTCTCACAGGGATTTTTGTTTGAGTGGGAGAAGCAATGGCAGATGAAAGTAAACTAAGAATGGAAAAGTTCAATGGTAAAAATTACCAACATTGGAGAATGCAGATAGAGGATTATCTGTATCAGAAAGATCTCTACTTACCGTTAGGTGGGGTTGCAAAGAAGCCCAAAGACATGGAGGATGAAGAATGGGAAGTTCTTGACAGAAAGGCTCTGGGGTCTATAAGACTGAGTCTAGCATCCACTGTGATATCCAATTTATCACAGGCAAAGTCTACGGTAGAGTTGATGACTACGTTAGCAAATTTGTATGAAAAACCCTCAGCTTCCAATAAGGTATATCTTATGAAGCAGTTATTTAATTTGCATATGAATGAAGGTGGATCTGTTTCTACTCATCTGAATGATTTCAATGGAATTGTGAATCAATTGAGTTTAGTCAATATAGTGTTTGATGATGAAATAAAAGCTCTTTTGATATTATGTTCTTTGCCTGAAAGCTGGCATGGCTTAGTAATTGCAGTAAGTAATACTGCATCTGCATCAAATATTTTGAAAGTAGAGGATGTTGCTAGTGATATCCTGAATGAGGAAATACGCAGGAAAAGCACAGAAGAGACATCTGGGAAGGCTTTAAGTTTTGAGAGCAGGGGGAGGCAAAAAGAGAAGAGCAAGAAAGGCAGATCAAGATCCAAATCTAAGGGGAAAGGCAGATCTAAATCCAGAAATGGCAGAAGGCCACAATGCTGGAATTGTGGAAAGATGGGGCACATAAGCAGAGATTGCTGGTCAAAGCCTAAGGAGGACAATCAACACGAAGGAAAGGAAGAAGCCAAGGTTGCAGGTGTTGCACAAGATGCTTTAATTTTCTCTCTGCATAATAATATAGAATCTTGGGTATTAGATTCTGGTGCATCTTTTCATGCTACCCCTAACAGAGAATATTTCAGTGACTATATCCATGGAGATTTTGGAATAGTGTATCTAGGGGATGATGAGCCCTGTAAAATAATTGGCAAAGGTAAAGGGCAGCTGAAGATGCAGAATAGAAACACATGGGTGTTGAGAGACGTGATGCATGTTCCTAGCTTGAAGAGAAATTTGATTTCTGCAGGAAAGTTAGGGGATGAGGGTTGTACAGTAACTCTCACAGCAGAATCTTGGAAGGTGACCAAGGTGCACTTGTTATGGCCAGAGGTAAGAGAGAAGGTACTCTCTATTTGTGTAATTGTGTTACTAATAAATCTCCTTCTGTATTATCTACTTCAGATGTGGATGCTAAATTGTGGCACTCAAGGCTTGGCCACATGAATGAAAATAGGATGTCAATTCTTAAGTCCAAAGGTATGCTTTCAGATTTAAAAGGCATAGATCTAGAGTTTTGTGAGCACTGTGTATTTGGAAAATAGAAAAGGGTTAGTTTTCTTAAAATTGGGTCTACTAAGAAGAGGCATAAGTTACAGCTTGTTCACACAGACGTGTGGGGACCAGCTCAGGTTGCTTCCATTGGAGGATCACAGTACTATGTATCTTTCATAGATGATGCTACAAGGAAGGTATGGATCTATTGTATTAGGAGAAAATCTGATGTATTTGAGACTTTTAAGATTTGGAAAGCTATGGTTGAGAATAAAATAGGTAAAAGATTAAAGTGCTTGAGATCTGACAATGGCGGTGAGTTCTGCAGTAATAAGTTTAGAGATTATTATTATATGCATGGAATCTGCAGGCAAAGGACGGTTCCAAGGACACCTCAGCAGAATGGAATTGCTGAAAGGATGAACAGGACAATAATGGAGCGTCCAAGATGTATGAGATTGCATGCCGATTTGCCCTTACAGTTTTGGGCATAAGCTGTTAACACTGCAGTATACCTGATTAACAGAGGACCCTCTACATCTCTGGATGGTGGAATTCTAGAAGAGGCATGGACAGGTAAAAAGGTTGATCTCTCATATCTCAAAGTTTTTGGTTGTGAAGCCTTTGTGCATATAGATAAGGAAAATAGAAAGAATCTTGATGCTAAGTCTATGAGGTGCACGTTTATTGGCTATGGCTCAGATGATTTTGGTTACAGATTGTAGAATTTGGAAACTAACAAGGTAATTAAGAGCCGTGATGTTGTTTTTAATGAAATAGTGATGTATTGTGATCAGCTAAGGAAGCTGAATCAATCTGAGTAGAGCAATGGTGAATTGGACGAGGTGAAAGTCCAAGATGAGCTCGCGAGAAAAAGAAATAATCACTTGCAGGAAAACACAGAGATCGACGTCGGTAGGTTAGGAACCGGCGTCGGCAGTACAGAAACCGGCGTCGGCCGTACAGAGACTGACATCGGTAGTAAAGGTACCGAGGTCGGTCAGGCAGAATCGACGTCGGCCAGTAATAGGTCTGTAGGTGACCGAGGTCAGTCACTATCAGAGAATTTGGGTGGACAGCGTGTTGGAAACGAGTCTCAGACATCCATCAGGAAGTCAAAAAGGGTGAGTAAGCCTCCAATTAGATATTCTCCTTCTTTATTTTATTTATTGCTAACTGATGGTGGAGAACTAGAGAGTTTTGAAGAAGCAATACAGGTGGAGTCCAAGAGTCAGTGGGAGCGTGGCATGGTTGAGGAGTTGGAGTCCTTAAGAGAGAACCAAACATGGGATTTGGTTGAATTGCCAGCTGGTAAGAGAACACTCAAGAACAGATGGACCTACAGGTTGAAGGAAGGTGAGAATGGACAGATGAGATATAAGGCCAGATTGGTAGTAAAAGGATTTGCACAAAAGCCAGGTATTGACTTTGGTGAGATTTTTTCTCCTATTGTTAAAATGACTTCTATAAGGGTTGTATTGTCTTTGGTTGCTTTTGAGGATTTGCATCTTGAACAGCTAGATGTTAAGACAGCATTTCTTCATGGATATTTGGATGAGGAAATTTATATGGAACAGCCAGAAGGATTTGAGGTCAAGGGTAAGGAGAAGTTTGTGTGCAGATTGAAGAAAAGCTTGTATGGCCTCAAGCAAGCTCCTAGGCAATGGTATTTAAAATTTGACAGGTTTATGACTGAGCATGGTGACATTAGGTGTCAATCTGACCATTGCGTGTATTTCAAGAGATTTGATAATGGTAGATATATTATTCTATTATTGTATGTAGATGATATGCTAGTTGCAGGATCACACATGCAGGATATCTCTGAGCTTAAGGTGAAATTAGCTCAAACGTTTGCTATGAAGGATTTGGGAGCAGCAAAGAAAATCTTTGGCATGAGCATTAAGAGAGACAGGAAAAATCACAGGTTGATATTGTTTCAAGAAGATTATGTGGACAAGGTGTTGAAACGGTTCAATATGCAGGATGCTAAACCGGTAAGCACACCTTTAGCTGGACATTTTAAGTTGAGTAAAGAACAATGTCCTAATTCATATGATGAGGTAGAGTACATGAGTAAGGTTCCATATTCTTCCGTAGTAGGGAGTTTGATGTATGTAATGGTGTGTACTAGACCGGATATTGCCCAAGCAGTGGGAGTGGTAAGTAAGTATATGGCTAATCCAGGTAAGGAACATTGGAGAGCAGTTCAGTGGATCCTTAGATATCTGAGAGGAACCAGCAGTAGGCACTTGTGCTATGGAGGTTCAGATACTTCTCTACATGGTTATGTAGATTCAGATATGGCAGGTGATTTGGATGGCAGGAGGAGCACTACAGGTTATGTTTTCAGTGTAGGTGGAATGGCGGTTAACTGGATATCTAAGTTGTAGAAGGTTGTTGCCTTGTCAACTACAGAAGCAGAGTATATTGCAGCCACAGAGGCTAGCAAAGAGATGATATGGATGACACGATTCATGGATGAGCTTGGTAGGGAGCATGAGAGTTGCAGATTGTATAGTGACAGTCAGAGTGCAATCCATTTGGCTAAGAATTCAGCCTTTCATTCAAGAACAAAGCACATACAGCTAAGGTATCACTTCATACGACAGGTATTGGAAGATGGTGAGTTGAAGCTGGAGAAGATCCATACAGATAGGAATCTTGTTGATATGTTAACCAAGCCGGTTACAAAGGAGAAGTTGAATCTTCATTCAACTTCTGTTGGTCTTCATGATTGAGTTGAAGATGGAGGAGCTAGAAGATGTCGTTGTACAGGTACTGGTGCAGCTGTTTATCTCCAAGTGGGAGATTGTTAGGGTGTGGAGCTAAAAGCTTCACCAAGGAGCATACACTTATCAGTTTCGGGTCTACACAGACACCGACGTCGGTCAGGAGCAACCGACGTCGGTCAGGAGAAGTTGCAGAGGCACCAACGTCGGCAGTGGGTCAGCCGGCGGTGGTCACAGACAAACAAAAGGAACCGACGTCGATTACCTGCGTGTCCAGAGAGATATTTCCGTGGACAGAAGTGAGTGTTTGCATGATGAGTTTGAGTTGTAGTCTCAAGCTCGTGTCTCTATTATTGGCAATACTATTTTTAGAGCCCTTGTTCAAGTGGCTCAACTACTTGTTGAAAGTGCATGCTCAAGTCTCCTAATTCTATATGTAGAATTAGATCTTCCTAGCTTATTGTAGTTATTGTGGATTATTGTAGTAATTCATTGTGTGTGAAGAACAGTACAGAATTGAATCAATCCAGGCTTGTTGGAGTTGATTGTTCTTGAGAGAGAGAGCTCTTGAGGAATAGAGATCTATTGAGAGATCTATACATCTAGGAGAGGTGTGGAAGAAAGAAGTTTCTTCAATTGTATTCCTTTTGTAAAGAGTTTGTTAATACAAGTTTTCAGGGTGATTTCTTGTATCTCTTGTTCTTGTTGTTTATCATTCTAATTACTTGTCTATCTGATTTAATTCTGCGTTTATTGCTTTCACAAGTGTAATCTATTGTTGGTTGATCCCCAACAACGTCTGTGTGAACAAGCTGCAACTTATGCTTCTTCTTTGTTGACCCAGTCTTGAGAAAACTAACCCTTTTCTATTTTCTAAATACACAGTGCTCACAAAATTCTAGATCCATGCTTTTCAAATCTGAAAGCTTACCTTTAGACTTAAGAATTGACATCCCCTTCTCACTCATGTGGCCAAGCCTTGAGTGCCACAATTTTGCATCCACATCTGAAGTAGATAATATAGAAGGAGAATTGTTAGTAACATAATTACATAAATAGAGAGTACCTACTCTCTTACCTCTAGCCATAACAAGTGCACCCTTGGTCACCTTCCAAGATTTTGCTGTGAGAGTTACTGTACAACCCTCATCCCCTAACTTTCTTGCAGAAATCAAATTTATCTTCAAGCTAGGAACATGCATAACTTCTTTCAACACCCATGTGTTGCCATTCTACATTTTCAGCTGCACTTTACCTTTGCCAATAATTTTACAGGGTTCATCATCCCCTAGATACACTATTCCAAAATCTCCATTTATATAGTCACAGAAATATTCCCTATTAGGGGTAGCATGAAAAGATGCACCAAAATCTAACACCCAATATTCTATATTATTATGCAAAGAGAATATTAAAGCATCTTGTGCAATACCTGCAACCTTTGCTTCTTCTTTTCTTTCATGCTGATTGTCCTCCTTAGGCTTTGACCAGCAATCTCTGCTTATGTGCCCCATCTTTCCATAATTCTAGCATTGTGGCCTTCTGCCATTTATGGATTTGGATCTGCCTTTCCCCTTAGACTTGGATCTTAATCTCCCTTTCTTGCTCTTCTCTTTTTGCCTTCCCCTGCTCTCAAAACTTAAAGCATTCCCAAATGTCTCTTATGTGCTTTTCCTATGAATTTCCTCATTCAAGATAACACTAACAACATCCTCTACTTTTAAAATATTTGATGCAGATGCAGTATTGCTAACTACCATTACTAAGCTATGCCAGCTTTCAGGCAAAGAACATAATATTAAAAGAGCTTTTATTTCATCATCAAATACAATTTTGACTGAACTTAATTGATTTAATATACCATGGAAATCATTCAGGTGATTAGATACAGATCCACCTTCCTGCATATGCAAATTAAATAGCTGATTCATAAGATATACCTTATTAGAAGCTAAGGGTTTTTCATACAAATTTGCTAGAGTAGTCATCAACTCTACCATTGTTTTTGTCTGTGATAAATTAGATATCACAGTAGATGTTAGACTCAGTCTTATAGACCCTAGAGCCTTTCTGTCAAGAACTTCCCATTCTTCATCCTCCATGTCTGTGGGCTTCTTTGCAATTCCACCTAACGGTAAGTATAGATCCTTTTGATACAGATAGTCCTCTATCTGCATTCTCCAATGTTGATAGTTTTTTCCATTGAACTTCTCCATTCTCAGTTTACTTTCATCTGCCATTGCTTCTCCCACTCAAACAGAAATCCCTGCAGAAACTCTTGTGAGCAACCTGTAATCAATACACACTACACAGATCTGAACCACCTATTAGTGAACCTGAGCTTTGATACCAATTATTGGATATCAAACTCTAAACCTACAACCAAGGCTCTGATACCACTTGTTGGGGATCAACCAACAATAGATTACACTTATGAAAGCAATAAACCGCAGAATTAAATCAGATAGATAAGTAACTAGAATCAGATAATAGCAAAGAACAAGAGATACAAGAAACCACCCTGAAAACTTGTATTAAACTCTTTACAAAAGGAATACAATTGAAGAAACTTCTTTCTTCCACACCTCTCTCAGATGCACAAGATCTCTCTCTAGATCTCTATCCCTTAAGAGCTCTCTCTCTCAAGTACAATCAACTCCAACAACCTGGATTGATACAACTCTGTACTATTCTTCAACATTCACATACAATGAACTACTACAATAATCACACTAAGCTAAGAAGATCTAATTCTACATATAGAATTAGGAAACTTGAGCATGCACTTACAACCAACAGTTAAGCCTCTTGAACAAGGGCTCTAAAAACAATCTTACTAATAATACAAACGTGAACTTAAGACTAAGACTTAAACTCATCATGCAAACACTCACTTCTGTCCTCAGAAATAGCATTTTGGATGCACAGGTAACTAACGCCAGTTCCTGCCTGCTTGCCTGTGACTGACGTCGGCCGATCCTCTACCGACGTCGGCGTCTCTTCAACTGCACCGGACTGACGTCGGTCGCTCCTGACCGACGCCGGTGATTGTGTAAACATGCAACTTTGGTAATGCGCTCATATGTGAAGCTTTTAGGCTCCACACCTTAACAATCTCTTGTATTTCAACAACATAAAGCTTACATCTTTTATGCACAACCTTTTTTAGCTATATGATTGAAAGTAGATTTCTCACTTTAATCTTATTAAAATATTAGATTTTAATAGTTTTTCTCAATTCATCACAACATTGTACCAATTTATTATTATAATATAATGTAGCTTTATGTTGATGCAACCAAACTATTCATAGAATAAGGTCATAAGATCCCAAAGGTGCTAAAATATGTTTACTCTAGTTGAGAAAACTCTTAAATTAATCTATATTTGCTTTAAGCATTCCAAAATAGGCATCCTTTTGCCTATACCAAATTTAACCTCTCATTCTTCTCTTATGCTAACAAAATTAACTTTATATTTATTAACAACATTAGGAGAGATAAATATATCAATTGCACTAGAATCAGTTAAAACTAAAACTAAAAAACTAGCTATATTACCATTGATTTCAATAGGAGTGGCTTAAAATTCAACATTCCTATTATCCAAAACTACATACACCCTATGATTAGCTAATTGTCCTAGTTTTGATTTAGGATAATCCTTATGGTAGTGGTTATCACCATATTTCCAATATACTATAGTCCTCTGAGGTATTAAAATTACAATTTTTGTCTCTATGTTAGGTAAATTTTGATTTTTTTGTAACTGATTTTTCTTAAATATCCCAATTTTAGAGGAATTCTAAAACTTAAAATTTTTATTTTGACCTTGAAACTTATAAAAACCATTGTTTCTCCTAGTAATTCTATGATTTTGATCATATTTATTAAAATTATTAGGTGAAGGAAAAATATTTAGTTTTAGATTTTTGTCTATTAAGTTTAAAATCTTGTCTCACTTTATGTCGAGACCTTTCTTTCTCTTTTGTCCTATGAACAGATTCACTAATAGTAGTCAAAGTTTTTGGGTTGGTCATATTGACGTCAAGTATTAATATTCATCTCAATCCAAGATTAAACTTTGTTACCTTTTCTTCATCATGTATATAGTTCGTGACATAGTAAATTTAGGAATTTAATCTCATATTTTGTTACAGTCATTTTTTCTTGTTTTAATAATTAAAAATTTGTTATCTTTTATGCTTTAAAATTGGCACTAAGATACCTATTTTGAAACTACTTTTTAAAATCAGGCCAGGTAAGTGTCAAATATTGATAACCTTATAAATCACAAAGATGATTCCACCAAAGATTTATATCTCCAACCAACTAATAATCAGCTTCCCTTACCTTCACATTTGAGGGCATGTTATGCAGATTCAAGTATTTCTACAAGTTAACCAACCATGTATCAGTAGCATCACCTGATTCTTCATCTAAAAAAATGTAAGAATTATGATTTTTTTAAGTTCCTCAATGATGGGATCAACCAATGATAAATATATCTCTTAGATTACTTACTCTCAAAACTATCGTTCATTTATTTAGCATAGTTCATCTTGTGGAACACCCTCAAGATTATTCAACCTGCATTCCTGACATTCCAACTTACTTTGCAAGGCATTCAAAGCAGTTAATATCTCATTGAGGACTTCTTTTTTATTATAATTTTTGTTTCTTTTGGGATCATTAACAAAAAATTAACCTACATTGTTCCCCACATTATTAATAAGAGGTTCTTCTCTACCTAGGTTGAGGTTTCAAGCTCCACAACCTCTACTTCTTCACCTAGTTCTTCCTCTACCTCTTCCTAGATTATTCATTCCTAGTTTGTTTTCATCATCTAAGTCACTAGATCTTGTTCTCCCACCCTAAGATGAAACATAGCAAATTAGGTGGGTAAATTTACTAAAATTATTTTCCCAAAGTTCCCTAGAGCACATAAAATTAGGCTCTGATACCAATATATAACAACCCAATTTTTTTTTAACTTTGAGTTACCCAACACCATTCCAAACCTAACGGAAGGAAATTAATTCATAAAAAGTGTGATTAAGTCCATAACTATGTTATATAAAACACAAGAATTTGACTACGGTTAAAATTTCTTAAAGATACTATCAAGAAGTAACTTTAACCAATCAGTAAGTAGATTGGAGTGTACTAGACATACACTTGTACACTCAAATCTTTTTAATTATTTTATGACCTTCCTAAAAATACAAATACCAACTTTTAGTCTCAACCGAATGCATGTACTTGACATAAAATAATTTGCATTGTGACTACACAAAGAAGTTGAACTCTAACTCGAGTGCATTGGTCAAACATCAAGAAGATTCACATCAAGATAAAATAGAAACAATTCATTTCACAATAAAAGAATCATCATACTAATCTTACATGTTCAATGATTTACATAATTATGTGAAAAATAAGACTTAAGTTTCAAATGTATTTACAAAATTAATATAATGAAAATTATTTAACATTCTTCTATAAATGCATGTTATGTGAAGTCTATTTCCATCAATTAGGACTACTTGCTTATGTCATCATGACTTGAGCTAGGATCACTACCTTCATGAATTTTATAATGATAAAACTCAACAAATTTATTAAACTAATTTGAATTAAGTAAAAATAAATTATTTAATCTTCTTATTGATAAACATCACCACATACGTGGCTATTACGTCAAATAGAATCACCTCTAATTTTTACATAATAAAAATAATTAGATCTAAACAAATTTACTTAAGTGTATACATTCGACCATCCCATAATATCATATAGTAATGACTTAATATATGTAAAATATACTAATCATATGGTCTAATTATATGACATCAAGATAAAGAATGAAAAATAATCAAACAATCCTTTGAGGCTTAAACATGTTATTGATGTTTCAACTAACATGCTTATGCTTTGTCTAATGCCAACTTATTAAATTTCATGAAGACTTTCATTGTTTCAGCTTTGTTACATTACACATAAATCATCTTATTATAACTTATTCAATGAACTTGTTTTTTCATTTAACAAAAGAATAAGTCACAAAAAAAATTCTTATTACTAGAGTTCTAAATTATGAACACCTTATCAATTTCCTTCTCAGTCATTTATGAATTTTAAATATCTATTCACTTATTATAATAATTGAACATAAAAATAAAACAAGAGTATAAGTCATCTAACTCAACAACAAGATTATCTTCAACAATTATTTTGAAGACTTGTAAGTCCTCATTTACAATGAAATTAATCAACAAGATAAACTATCATTGGTAAGAGTATTAATGAAACTTGTTACAACCAACATACATATTATATTTTAATATTCAGCATGATTTATAAATATCAAGTTATATATAAAATTAAAATTTTGAATTGAATCTTCTAAATATTAAACTCTCATATCCAGTCTAAAAGAATTATAACTTCATTTCATTAAACTCAAACAGAATTGGAAACTAAAGTAAAATATAATATTCACACTCTAGCTTGACCATTCTACAACTTAGAATAATCTTATAAAATTAAGATATTGTAATATATATATAACATAACTTCTTTTTTGTTATGAATACAAAACCGATAAAATGAGATCAACGTGTTATGGTCGCTATAAGTTACATTCTTATAATTGAAAATCTAAATTAATACCAGTATAGTAATTAACTAAAAGTAACTTATCAATAAATTATCTTATCTTTTTATCCATTGATGAATATAATAAATGAATATTAATCCTTAGAAATCAACACTAGAGTACTAATTATATCATCCTTTAAGACATTAGAAAACTAATTATTATCTCTAATTCAAGTAACAGATACAAATAGATATTGAACAACTTAATTTTTTTAATCTAAAGATCACATCACTTAATGAATAACTTTCATATAACTTTGTACTTACAAGAAAAGAGAGAAAATATAACCACATTTTACAATATCAACTTAAAATGATATTATAGCCACTTTATAAGTATCAACATAACTTATTATTTTCAACTTTGAATAACAAATTTATTGCACTTAAAAGAATAAGACTATATTCAATGAATTATATTTACTAACATACAATGAGACATTGATTTAAACCATACTTTTCACTAAATGACAACCTAATAGAAATACAAATACAAGAAGAATCCAAGAACTGAAATCATCTTCCAAAGAGAAACATGCAAACACCCACCCTTCCTACCTAATGAGCCCCCCATCGGTGGCCTTAGACCACCTTATCCATTAGTTAGATGTGGAGCTCAATAGTAGGGTTTATTAGAAGGGTGATTAATAATGGAGATTATAAGTTTCAAAATCAAGAACATAAATAATGAAAATTTATTCACTCAAATATAAATGAATGAAGTAAAATTACTTATGTTTATCTTTAGCACTATCGTTCAACATGTGAATAGATCCATTTGACTTCCATGGATAAACAATGATTGATTTATTCATTGACTCAAATGTGATATTCATGTATATACCTTGTAAGTATTTAATAACAAAAAATACTAAAGATATTAACAACTTATATTCTCAATAATCATCCTCAAAAAGTAGACATCAAATAGTCCTAAATCATATTGACACTGAAAAGAGTCATGACATCAAAAAAATCACCAAATGTGTACATAAAAGTAGAAAGAATCCAACTCAGATTTTGCATAATAACCCTCATAAAAATGTAATAAGATTACTACATACGAACTCAATTTGAACTTCAATGAAACCCTATCTCTTACAAATCCATTCGAATCAAACACAAAGTTACCAAAACCTTAACAAAACATAAAATGAGTACCTACAACCAGCTTATAATTGTATACAATGACTATAAATAATAATACATTCTCCAAAATTTTATCTTATCCATAATAAACAACCATTCCTTGAAAATAGAACAAATAGTAGTCAGTAAAACAAAAACAAAAACTCATTCATTTAAAAACAATGGTAACAAAATACTCAAATCTAATAAGCCTATGGATTAACTAACTCAGTCAAATAGTTCACTCATCCACAAACCATAGTTTTCCACAATAGTAAGAAAAATTTCATAAGCCAAGTATAAACACTTGCATCAAATCAAAGGAAAAATAACCCAAAACATTTCCATAAGAGTATATTTGACTATACATTGACTGTATCATTATAGTTCATCGTGAAGTCTCCAGACTTCACCATGAACCTATAATGGCTCATTATTTTTTTGGTTATACTCCATTTCAAAAATAACATAAAATAACTATTATTCTCTACTCAACCTTAAATAAAATCAAACCACTTATTGAACGCACCAACAATCCAAAAAAAATACCATGCCCTCTCAGAAAAGCAAAAACTTCTCTTTGCACCCAATCGAGCCCTCACGAACTCTACTGACTACCATAAAAGCACATAATGGTCCTAAATTATTTTTGTGAACAATTGAGAACATGGTAGAATAAAAAACCCTCATTTTTTCCCAAATACAACCAAAAAAATAAATTCCAATAGCTCAAACCAGTCCCACTAGACCTTAAATGGCTTTTACCAAAATGTTCGGTAGAGTTCACCTAGAGTTTGTCCAAATGAGTTCCCCATGCTCCCAAATGACCAAAAAAAAATGACTTAAAAGCTAATCAATGGGATGACCTTAGGATTTAGGTCATCATGACCTAATTCTTGATAGAGTCAAAACTCAAAGTTCATTATGCTATGATTAAAATAAATAAAAACTAATGAAGATCTCATGACCTAGTCATGGTCTCCCTTAAAAAGTCAAGTCACCGAGATGATTAAATTGATAGGACCGAAGTTCCCCAAAGCTCTGACACAACTTGTCAGAATTAAGAGCACACATGATTACCATTGTATAAGCAACTTAAACATGTGAAAATAACCAGAAGAACAAATAACTATCAATGAGAAAACACACAGAATATGAGAGGCAACACACAATTGTATTCAACTCATTACAAAGGAAATTACAATAAAGAGATCACACTCTTCTTCCACCTCTGTGAGGCTTCCTCCTCAATGGCTCCAAGTAATCTTCCCACCTGATTAATCTTATCTCATAGGTCACAACACACAGCTAACACAAGCTGTTGTTCACCTCATTGTACATCTGTACAATTGAGTACGAACCAGTACTCCAAGTAGATCTCACCATGATCCTGCTCCTGATGTATTGCTATCACCTTGGATCCTGCTCCCCCACTGATCTTTGTTTGACCCTCGCATACACACATCCCTACAAACCAACCTGATCTTACTTATCACATGTAGATCTCCACCATGATCCTGCAACACCCTGCATATCAAACCTGATCTTACATACATGGGGAATCCTACTTGATTCCACCATGGGAAGAACTCTCCAAGTTCTACATAGCTCTTCTACAAGTTCTCCACTTAACAATACAGCCCATGAGTCTCTTATATAGATCTCATGCATACACTAATTAGACTTGCGGCTCAAGACTCTAACTAGTCTTCATCATGCAAACAATGCGTTCACTTAACTGACTGTTTGTCAACAACAGTTCTAGAACCACCACAGGTGACCGACGTCAGTCTCTGCCTTCCTGGAGGTGATCGACACTGGCCGATCTCCTGCCGATGCCAGTTTCCCTTGCACTGTCCCCTGACCGACGTCGATTTTGGCCTACCGACGCCGGTGACTGTCATGCGCAAAAAACCTCCTATTTGCCTAAGGTGAAGCTTTTAGCTCCACACCCTAACAATCTCCCACTTGGAGATAAATAGCTACACCTGTACCTAAACCAGTACTATGTCTAATCTACACCCTGGCTTGTATTCCTCTTCAAGCTCCCACTTGAAGACAACCCACCACACTCCTTGTGGTGTTAATCCTGTGCCTGAATTTCTTCATCCTCAGCTTATCTTCTTCTGCCATTGCTATACTCCCACTCAAACAGCAACCCCTGTGAATAACCTGTAATCAACAACACTTAACAGATCTGGCCCATCTGTTAGTCAAACTCGCTCTGAGAATGTCCAACCTCGCTCTGATACCATTTGATAGTATCAGCTCTTGAACCTACAACCAGGCTCTGATACCATTTGATAGGATTGAAGTTCCCCAAAGCTCTGACACAACTTTTCAGAATTAAGAGCACACATGATTACCATTGTATAAGCAACTTAAGATTGTGCAAATAACCAGAAGAACAAATAACTATCAATGAGAAAACACACAGAATATGAGAGGCAACACACAATTGTATTCAACTCATTACAAAGGAAATTACAATACAGAGATCACACTCTTCTTCCACCTCTGTGAGGCTTCCTCCTCAAGGGCTCCAAGTAATCTTCCCACCTAAGTAATCTTCTCTCATAGGTCACAACTAACAACTAACACAAGCTATTGTTCACCTCATTATACTCTCAGTACAACCGAGTACGAACTGGTACTCCAAGTAGATCTCACCATGATCCTGCTCCTGATGTATTGTTGTCACCTTGATCTTGCTCCCCCACCGATCCTGTTCTGACCCTCGCATACACACATCCCTGCAGACCAACTTGATCTTACTTATCACATGTAGATCTCCACCATGATCCTACAACTCCCTGCTGACCAAACCTGATCTTACATACATGGGGAATCCTACTTGATTCCACCATGGGAAGAACTCTCCAAGCTCTACATAGCTCTTCTGCAAGTTCAACACTTAACAATACAACCCATGAGTCTATTATATAGATCTCATGCATACACTAATTAGACAAGTGGCTCAAAGACTTGAACTGGTCTTTATCATGCAAACTCTGCGTTCACTTAACTGACTGTTCGTCAACAGTAGTTCTGACCACCACAGGCGACCGACATCGGTCCATGTCTTCCTAGAGGTGACCGATGCCGGCTGATCTCATGTCGATGTCAGTTTCCCCTGCACTGTCCCCTGACCGACGTCGGTTTTGGCCTACCAACATCGGTGACTGCCATGCACAGAAAACCTCTTGTTTTCCTAAGGTGAAGCTTTTAGCTCAACACCCTAACAATCTCCCACTTGGAGATAAACAGCTGCACCTGTACTTAAACCAGTACTCTGTCTAATCTACATCCTGGCTTGTATTCCTCTTCAAGCTCTACATAGCTCTTCTACAAGTTCAACACTTAATAATACAGCCCATGAGTCTATTATATAGATCTCATGCATACACTAATTAGACTTGCGGCTCAAGACTCTAACTGGTCTTCATCATGCAAACAATGCGTTCACTTAACTGACTATTCGTCAACAGCAGTTCTGGAACCACCACAGGCAACCGACATTGGTCCCTGCCTTCCTGGAGGTGACCGACACTAGCCGATCTCCTGCCGATGCCGATTTCCCTTGCACTATCCCCTGACTGACGTTAGTTTTGGCCTGCCGACACCGGCGACTGTCATGTGCAGAAAACCTCCTGTTTGCCTAAGGTGAAGCTTTTAGCTCCACACCCTAACATAAATCACCAAGTCAAAGCCATAAAAATGTCATATAAAAAATTTTATATATAAAAAATCCAACTCGAAGCATCCACCAAATTCTAGTGCACATGTTCCAAGAATAGGCTATATTTATAGGCCTAGGTGGTATTTTGACCGTCTAATAAATATATATTAAGATGGGTTTCTTCAAATTCTAAGCAAGAGAATAACACATAATTTATTACCATAATAAACATGAAGTCAGACCAATAAATAAAATTGTAGTCAAAAATTAAATATAAATAACTTTATTCATCAAGCAAATAGATAAACAAACAAAATAGTCAAGGACCAAAGAAGATAAAGCTCAAAATATCTCAGCTCAAAAGATCAATAGATCATTACTACCCTTGTTGTAATCTTTGTTGTTGAATATCAGATCTAAGATTGGTGTCTTCAAACTCTAAGTAAGATAAAAACACATAATTTCTTACCACAAAGAACATGATGTTAGACGAAGAAACCAAATTACAGTCAAATATTAAATATAAAACAACTTTTTTCATCAACCCAATGGATAAGTGAATAAAATAGTCAAGAATGACCAAACAATATAAAGCTCAAAATCTCTCAACTCAAAATATCATAGATCATTGTTACCCTTGTAAATTCTACAGTTGAATACCATATCTAACCTAACTCATTTTCTTTTTCATGTTCCTACAATCATCAAAATGATACATCAGTAGTATTTGAATGGAAAACCAATATCAAACATGACAAGTAATTTTAATTTGAATTCACATCAATCAATTCTATAAATAACTAAATTTAATCATTCATGTGACAACATAACATGTCTAGTATACAACATATCATCATAATATCTCAAAATAGAGTCTCAATAACACACAATTAATAGTTCAGTAGTAACTGAAACAACTATGTATCATGTTAACATAAATCAAATGTGCAATCAATACTACCATAAAATAAATTAGAGCACACAAAATTGAGGTCATGATAGGTCCCAAACATAACTAATAGAAATACTATAAATATAAGGCAATAACGAAGGGAACATCTCACAACAATTCAAAGGTGCAACTTCTATTAAAAAATCAAAAATACTAATCCTTTCAAACTACTTAAATGTTTGAAAGAAATAAAGAATATAAAATAGAAAAAAATGAGAGAGATTTAGAAAGAGGGGCAAGAATTGAGGGAGGGTAAAGAAGGTGTCACTAAGGTGAAAGTCTTGACTAGAGACAAAACAATCTAATTACATTGAAAATAAGAAGAGTTTTAAGTATCAATGGACCTAGAGAACTCTACCTAGTAAGCATAACCTTGGCCTAACTAGTGAAGTATAAATATCATCCCATGAAGGCTAATATGCATGAAAAGTAAAAGGAATCCTACATTTCCACAATGTGTTTCCTACTCATTATAACCCCTTATAGATTCGTTGGTTTCCTGTGAAAATTGGGTATTGCATGAAAAAATAGGTGGCACTAGAATGTAATATAAATAAGTATGAGACCTCTTTCACCATTATATTAACCTATCAAACCCGAATGGACCCTAGATCTATCATGAGGCTAACTATGTAGTTTGATATCTGACTAGAATAAGGGGTGTGATATAGAAAATATTAAATATTTTGGTGTGATTTGAGTATTAAAATATATTTTTACTTTAACATTTCCTTTTTTAAAGATGTGGCTTTTGAATCTTTTGGATTTTTCTAATTTCCTCCTCTTGATGGACTCATAAAAACCAAACATGGGTGTTAAATATGACTAACAAAAGAGATCTTAAACTTAAGTACTATAGAGAAGAACCTAGAGACAAATATGCCTAAATAATCTTATTCTTTTACCTTAGAAAAGAGTTTAATCTAGAAACCAACTGCGGTGAGTCCAAAAGGAATGGAAAAGTAGGAATATCATGGAAATGGACATGGAAAATTATGTTTCCCTAATCACACAAAAAATGTATATAATAAGATGGTACAATGATAGGTAGGTTAAGACATCATTGTAATAGATGGTAAGATTTGAGTTAGACACATATAGATAGACTATTATAGTTTTACCACAAGAGAATATAACTAAATCTAAGTGGCAAAACCCCACTCTCAACTATTACCTTGTCTTTATAAAAAGACACCTAACTAATGTTGGAAGTAAAGGTAAACTATGAATCAAAGTGAATAATGATGGGTGTTTGTGAATATTTTTTTGGTGGCTTCATCTTGGCCATTACACTAGAGACAATAAGGTGTGGATAGTTTTGATGTAATTTTTAATTTAGCACAAGGTTGCTTCATGTCCTTATTTCTTAAATTCCCACCATTTTTAGATATGATTGTGTGAGGAATCTCAAAATGACATATGAAATAATTAAGGATAAACTTGGAGATGGTGATGCTAGTAACATTAAAAATGGTCATAAATTCTACCCACTTGATAAAGTAATCAATGGCAGCAATAATGAGGACATGAGCATCTTTCTATTGAGGCATCTTGCTAATGAGTTATTATCCTCATATAGAGAATGGTCAAGGAGATTCAATTTTATGAAGCTCAGTCAGAGGAGAATGAATAAGATCAACATGGATCTGGAAAGGATTGCACCTCTTATAAAAATAAATTACATCCTTATTAAGGATAGGCCAATAGTAACCCACAAATAGAAATTTTTGAGATGTAGCATGTCTATTACAATATCCATAATAAATTTTTACATATGCTTTCTTAAGAAGAGAATGAACTTTTTCTTTAGTAACACAATGGAGTAGAGTGCCTTCATTGTCATGATAGTAAAATATGTTATGATTTAGGAATAATTTAAAGGCTTACTTATGGAGTCTAGTTTTTTATGGGAATCACCCTTGGGAGGATATATTTGGTGTTCAATAAATAGGATAAAGTATTTATACCATAATATTTTCCACCTGGTGACAACATCAATGTGATAGATAATACAATCATCCTTAGGTTTGAAGATAGAGGGAGACTCCATCATGTGGATTATGAACTACATATCATGTAGTGTCAGATGAGAACTAAAAGGGGAAATTAAAGAGGCAAGAAAGTTTGCAATAATAGTTTAATCTGGAGGAATTACATGAATGGTAAAATATGCAAAATATTTAGCAAGTTAATGATAGTCTATAAGGTTTTTGATTTTGGATTAATAATTGTCACTATCTTGGTGCATATAAGTTTAGAGTCACCTAAAGCATGTAAATAAGAGATGTCTAAATTGGTGATTACCTACATCTCAAGGATGGGAACCTCATATTCAACCTTGTTATAAGTAACAACGAAGGTCAATAAAAAATATAGAAGACTTTTCTTACTAGAAGGATTGGAGAGGACACATCCTACCTTGGCTCCTTGAAGGAACTTAGTTTTGTTAAAGTGGAGTGTCCAAGTATCCTCAAGAAAATCGATGGTAACATTAGGCAGTTACTATAAGGTAGCTATTGTAGAGTTTTTAGGCTGAGTTTCTTCAAGGGCCTAAGCCTCAAGGTTAGTTGTGAAATTACAAAATTATTCTTTAATAGTAATGTCTTGATCAACGCCTTTAATAAAAGAGACACTTTGTCTAGAACAGTATCCTAAATATGTTATCGAGCTAGTATTTGTGTGGTATCAAGTTGATTGGTGATCACATGGCCTTTTTTCAATTTTTGGGTAATAATCCTAAGATTAAAATCCATTAAGAGAGTCACCCACTTTCCAATTAGATCTCCAAGTAATAAATCTTTAGAAAATAAATGGCGAAGATGGTATAAATGGACTATGACATAAGTAGTCTAATAAATCATATAGTACTGAAGCTTTTGGGAAAAAAATTAGATGGCGATGCTATCATGATACACCTTAGTGTGACATGTCACTTAATCTATTAAATCATGAAAAAAAAAAATAGATAACATACTCTTTGTTAGACTAATCTTATTGTGAAAGCATTGCCTTGACTAAGATGGGGGTATAGATGATGTATATATTATGAGAGGTCGATCACTAGAAGGTAATCATAAGGTGGGAGGTTAAAGCAAGGATTTCTTCATGTTTTCAAATTCTTATTGATAAGCATCAAATCACTCATTATTAACAACTCTCTTGAGAAGGGAATTTAATGAATGTGTACAGTAATCCAAATCAAGAACAAATCTGTAGATCACCCCAAGTTTCCAAAGGTAAATTTGAATATGAGGATTGGATCAAGGTAAATACATGTTAGCAATATATTTTATCTTATAAATATCAATGTTTATCCCTAATTGTGAGACAAATAATCATAAACATTTTCCATAGGTAACACTAAACACACACTTTTTAGGATTAAGCTTAACTTTTTTATCTAAAAAGACACTCAAGGATGATAGCTAAGTCATGAGGACTATCTTCATGACACTTTGATTTTGATATGATATCATCCACATAGGTTTTAACTATTTTTGGATAATATCATGAAAAATATGAGTCATTGCATGTTGGTAAGTTGCCTCAATATTTTTAAGGCCAAAAGGCACCTAACCATAGAAATATATGCCCCACTTAATAGTAATATTTATATGATAATCTTAAAGTTATATTTTAATCTAATTATACAATGATAAACCATCCATTAGGTAAATCATATTATAATTAGTGGTAGAATCAACAATGGCATCTATGTAATGTAGAGGAAACTTTTTCTTAGGGAATGCTAAGTTGATATTATGAAAGTCAATACAAATGTGAATGACCATAGTGACTTTCTTAAAAATGTGTAATATGTTGAAGACCCACTTAGAGTAATATATGGTATTTATATACTTAGCATTTAGGAGATTAATGATTTATTTGTGACAAATATTAGAAACCTCAAGAGTTAATTTCCATTACTTTTGGAAAACAAGTTTTGCATTAGGATAGGTAAATATGTTATGGACAACTACGCTATGGTTCATGCCAAGCATATAATCATATGACCATGTGAAAAAACTGTTAAACATATCAAGGAACAAACTAAAGTTGTTCATCTCTTCATGATATAGCTCCTTAGAGATGAAAATAGTTCAAGGATCTATGGATGTTCCTAAGTTGGCTTCCCGAGTTTCATCAATGACCATTGAATTTCTATCTTGGGAAATGATATGGTACATGAGGAAGCTTAGAAATAAGATAAGGCTTAGGATCAACACTAACAACAAAGTTGTAATAAAAAAGGGAAGAGTTCCAAAATGGCCAAGCTTGTGATGTTGGCATGGAAGTTGAGGCTTTCTTGTGTGAAGGAGTTATAAGATGATTTTTCACTAGAAAGCATTGGTAATGATACATAATTCTCAATATCCACCTCAATATCAATTATTTTATTAAATTGTATATCAATTTATGAATAGATATGTCTCACAGTAGTAACTTTAGCATCTAAGTTAATATATGGACCTTTAGGATGTATTTCTAAATTTGGATTTATGGTATTGACCTAGATGATACATTTTGGTATGGTAGAAGTGGGATGAACTCTATTGGGTTGGCCAATACAATTAGTCATAAAATAAAGGCATTTGATTATGTCTAGGTGTCTAATATAGTTGGCTAAAGCAAGAAAATAATGATTAGTATAGTGAGGATCATATAAATAAGACAGTAATATAGTGTTAGTGATTTATCATTTTTAGTTGATATCATTATAAATATTACAAAGTATTGGTAATATTGTATTGGCAGTGTTTGAGTGTTGTTCGATACATCTAGGAATTTTTTAAGTCGATGTTAAAACTATATCGATACTTGTTAGTTTCTATCCAATACATTAGGAAGTTGTAAATAAACTATATCAACATTGTCTAAAATATGGTCAATATAGTCAAGTAAATTTGTGTGATACTAAATTATATCAGACTGGTTGATACCATTATATATACTTGAAATGCTCTAAACTATTTCGGGTAGGCTGATGTGATCAAAAATTCTAAAAACACTCTAAACTATATCAAGTTGGTTGATATAGTTATAAATGTTGGAATGAGCTGACATAATCTTATAAAGTGTTCATTATTGATATTTATAATAAAAACTAGAGATATATTGAAGAACCCACTAATCGTTTTCCAAATTTGGATTAACGGGGGGTACATAGCCTCTAGGTTCTACCTCATCCTGTTCATCACTGGAATTGAAATGAGGAGAAAAGTGGACTAAGTGAACATAATAATTAAAACATGGATTCTAGAAAGAGACTTATAATAATGTAAAACATCTAATATTCATGATTCAACTTGGGAAATAATATAATCAGTGTCATAGGATGGTAAAATATTACATGTGCATAAATTATCGAGATATCTCATTATAAAAATCCTTAGAGAAGACACCAATTTGTCTATAGGATCTTGGAGATAATAGTAATGAATATTGGAATAACTTAGCCACCCCAAGGTCATTACATGCAAAATCATCTTCCATATAGGAAGATTCATTATCATTACAAGGAGGTGGGCTCTCATTTTCATAATCAAATAAGGGAAGGGTCCTATCTCATGGTCGAAGAGTTGGATGAACCCATTTTATTATTTAAGGAGGTAATCTAGTGGTTTTAAAATTGGTTTGAAGTTCATTGGGTTTTTCATCATTAGAGTTAGAAAGAGTGATGTGAAAATTGGGATGCATGTTGATGAACTTGGGAAGAGGGGGAGTATTAATGTGAGGAATAGTAAGAATTAAATATTGATAATTAGGGTTAGGAGATTTGATATCCCATGGGCTTGGATCAAACTTAACATCATGATTTAAATTTATTCATTGGCTACCAACATAAGTGATAGCTCTCATGTGGTGAGTCTAAGGGAAACCTAAAAGCATATTAAAGGACAATGAAAGATTTAAGACCATAATCTTGGTGTGTATTGTCTTGTGTCCAAGAGTGAGGGGGAGCCAAATGCAACCGAGAGGCTTAGTATCACGAAATCCATGACATGTAAGTCTAGTTTGTTTAAATCCATCTTTAGAAAATCCAAATTGTTAGATCAACCAAAGGGAGGTAACATTAATTCCCAAACCTTCATCCATTGATACTTTCCTTATTTGGACATCATTGATCTTGAATATAATAAAGAGAGGTGGTTCATTGGGTTTAAAAATGACTTCATCATTGATCATGTCATCCTCAAGAAACTTGGTGGAGAGTTTATTATAAAGGGGAGATGAGAGGTGGTTTCAATGACATGCACATCCATAGGTGTAAGGCCTTTATAAGGTTGAGAGTATGGTTCATGTTCACTACATGGAGTTTCATAGATATGTTTCAATTTTTACATGATATATTTATAATGATGTGGAGATGTTTTCATGAGTTACATTAAAGGAATATTTCAAGGCATAGATTTGAGCTCATCTAGAAAATTCAAATGGGATTTTGGATAAGAACCATAATTATACTTAAATTGATTTGTAGTAGTGATTTTAGGATGTAAGGTAGTGAAGGATTTTGGGTATTAGGTTGAGAGTCTGATGGTGGAGTAGACTCATCAATAGGTGAAAAATCTCAAGAAGAATAAGTACTAGTAGTAGTAGCATCCCTACAAATCATTTCATTTGGGGGAGGCTTCTTAGGCTTGGTAACATGACCTTTGTGATCCAGATTATGATGGTAGTTAACCTTGGCCACATTCACATAGTATAAATTAGTATAGTATGATCATAGTTAGTATCAATAACACGTGAATTTATTAGAATAATGTGTATTAGGATTAGATGTTTAAGGTAATGTTTGATATTTTTTATTTTTAGATTTAGATTTAATATATTGATAAGGATTATTAGATTGGGTTTTTTATTTTTAAAGGATTTCAGATATTCTTTATAACACTCTTTGGAGATAATGCCATGGTTCAGTTATTTCCTAATAAAGAATCAAACACAAGTTTTCAAATTGCATGACATGTCTCATGAGAATGACTAATGTCAATGTGAAACTAGAAAAACTTGTCAAAATTATGCCATGATGGTGGCATAGAAGTATAGACAAAAGGTGTATATGGTGATAATAACTTCTTAAGTTCTTTCAAACTCAATAGATGATAGGTGATATTTTTATTTTATTTATTATAATCTCCCACTTTAGGTTATTGAGGATTGTTTTGAGATGAGTTAGCATTAACAATATTAGTTGAGTTTTTAAAAGATTCTTTTTATGCATTTTTAGATGGTTCAAATTGGCTCATAAGGAAATCTTGTCTTTTTCTTGATCAAAGGCCTCTTCTAAATTTTGAAGAGAGAAGATCCTTACTTTGCATTGAAGGGGGATCTTAAGATTAATAAAAAAGAGTTTGAAGATTTTTTCATCACTCATGTTATGGTCTATTTTGCATGCTAAATATTTCCATGTCTTGATGAAATTGTGGGAAAATACTTAAGTAACTTCTTAGCTTTAATTAAGTTTTTAAAGTTATTCTTAGGAATTTCATAATGTTGGAATTCAAAAGCTAAATCACTGACTAAATCCTCTAATTGATTAATAAAATGAGTTGGAAATTTATTTTACCATTATAACACATCTCCAACAAGTGCTTTGTCTAGACGTTTGGTAGCTTCATAGGCGTTAGCTTGAATCCATTTATTATAGATATTATCAAAGGCTTTAAGATGTAAAGAAAGATCAGTGGTTATGTCATATGTGATGGTTAGAGATATACTTCCAATATCTATAGACATAATGAAGGTAGTTAAAGGTTCATTCTAAAGGTGGTAAATCACCGTATTATGGACTAGATGTTGAGGGATAATATTTTAATTTTAATCTGTAAGAGGAGGAGGAATTTAAATTTATTTTTGATTGATTTAAAATAAATTGAGGATCTTGATTAGCCATTTATAAATTGTGATTTTGCATTTGGAGAGTTTGGTTACTTTTATAAGCTTGAATAAGGGTCACTTTCTTAACCACTTGTGCAAAAACATGGGAAATATCAAGAGGTGGCTTTTGATTTGAATCTTTTAGAGGAAGAGGACCACTGGAGAGAGGATTCCCAACATTGGTGTTAAGAGGTGGACTATTTTTGGTTGCTCCCACCTCCATAGAAGAGGAATTAATAGGACTAAGGCTCCATTTCTTAATTAGGTTATAAATAATATTAGTGTCAATATTCTTGATAAGTTGATTAGAATATCTTAGGTCCAAATCTTGATTTATGTGAACAATGTTACATTCGGTAGACCTAGGTTGATATTGAGAAAATTTGCACCATGAGGATTTGTCATCAATGATGGGCATTTAAGGGATAAGAGATAAACCCATGTAAAATATGAATGGGTTAAGACTCACTATAAATATCTTAAGAGTAGATATCATGATGAAAATATGGAAAAAAATAATATAGTAATAAAATAAGAAGAATAAGCTGGAAAAAGAAGTTCTGGTAGATAACAATTTTTTAGTTAAGAAAGCATGAATTGCCAGCTAGAGGTTTTTGGAATAGCACTCAAACTCATGGTCACACATGGAAAAATGTGTTAGGACTAAAAGAATTAACTATATAGAGGTAGCTATGGGATGAAAGTAAATTTAATATGGCTAACAACAAAAATGATTGATAAGCATGTTTGGGATCAATTCTTTCTAGTTTTTAAGCTTCAAAGTGGCAAAAGAATTATGAGTGTAAGGTAAAAAATAAGGAAGACTTATTAATTAATTTCGAGGTAAAATCAAGATAACAAGGGGGATTTTATACCATGTAACCCGAATACTCATGATCTTTTGAGGAGAGATATCAAATTCACACACTATTTTTAAAATATTGGATAGATGGTTTTCATTAAAAAATTAAAGGGTTTCAATAAAAACATGGATTTAAAATTCACACACTATTTAAGGGAGGTAGTAATAGTGGTTAGAGGATTTAGGATAGTGCTTCTTGAATAAATAATAGAAACATATTTGGTCTAACTAATGATGGAGAAAGATGGTATAGTGTCAAAAAGAAAGGACCAATTTGTTATAATTATTTCTTATATCTAGGGGAGCCAATGGTAGATTTTGGCGAAGGAGTAAGGAAAGATAGACTATTATAAATGTGGGTTAGGTTAGCAATGTGAATTCAAAATTATGTTATATGTGAAGGAATATTTTCTCCTCTTTTACTACCACTTCAAGTTGCTATCCCATTTGAGATACAATAAAAAATTAGATCTCCCCTTTTCCTTCTCAACAAACTAGAGAGAATGTCAGAGGAATTTCAGAAAGGAAAATAAAATTCTCTAACTCATCATGGTCTAATATTATTAATAATTTTTACTCATTGAGTGAGATAGGGGTTTTGGTTGCTTGTCATTTATTTTGGGCTCATAAGAAATTGTAAAATTTGTATTTGGCATGAAGAAAATGAATCAGACATTTTGTATCCTTACCATCCCCTTTTCTTATCATCCTTTTCTTCCTCTATTTTGTCCCTTTCTCTCTTTCTCCCTCTTTGTTATTTATTTCACACTTTCTCCATTTCTTTCTTCTTAGTGTCACTTTCTCCTCTCTTGGTTAGTGATGTAGGAAAAAAAATGATTGGAAGGGCACACGAGCTCTCCCACTTTTCTTTTTTAATTTCAATGTTTTTTACGATGCAAACCCAATGCAATTTACACCGGGTTTGTGTCAACCCCCTTTTTTATATAAGCTAATTTAGGTTTGTAATTTTCCTTTTATTTATATAATAGTAAAAAAATATAATGTTTATAAATAAATTAAAAATAATTACATTAATTTTACTTCAAAATAAATTTATTTTGTACTAAATTTATATTAAATATTTTAAATCTTAAATAATTTTGAAAATAAATATTATTAAATTTAACCATTCCAATCTAACATAATACAAAATATTTTTACTATCTAATTATAATAAATAATATTAAATTCAATAGATTACATAAATTAATGTTTCAACTATTCATTTTGAATTTTATTCATTTCATTCAACTCTTCAATGGTTACATGACTTGAGTTTTCACTCAATACTAATTTTCCCTTTATCTTTCTTTCTATATATTCACCAATTAGAACATTCCATTCATTATCTAAATGTATCCCTATTGGTATGTTCTAATCATCATCTTCTTTGTCATCTTCAGCTTCACCAAGTGCTTCATTTTCATCTTAGTTAACTTGGTCATTTCCATCAACTTTATCTTAATCAACTTGATCATCGTCATCTCCAAATCTGCAAATTTGAGCATTTTCACAAACTCAATCAATATTTTAAGGTCTTCCATCAAGGTATCTTCATTGATATTTTTAGTGTATTGTTTTGGGTCTTTTTCACTAAGGTCATCTCGATCATTTATGTTAACAACATTACTCATTCAAAATGAAAATTATATTATAGTATTTTTATCATCAATTACATGTCTCATCCTTGGCTCACAATGCAATACAAACTACCAATTATTGTGCTTCACAATATTAGAATAGAAAAAGAACTACATAGATAAAGTTACAATAAAGGTTATAAATAAACAATTGAGCTTATATGAAAAATTACATAAACATAGTTGTATCTAATAAATGATCATAATATTGAGGCAACACATGAGGCACTTGCCCCTTAGATGGTGATTTACTAAACTCAGTTGAATAAAGACCACTATTTGTACCCATTTTGGAAAATACTATGTGCACTTATATATAAAAACTTGATGACTTATATAATCAAGGTTTATTATCTCTTCGATCTTCCCAACATAATCCAATTTCCATAGGACCAAATTATTGTCAATTGCATTTTCTTGATTAGCTTGTTCAAAAGGAACTACAACTCCATAACAATAATTCATCCTTCTCTTGTCAGTGTTTTCCACATGTAAATATTTTCCCTCTGACCACATTGTGGAATGTTTAGCTACCTATAATATCACATGTCACTCATGAAAGTATTATTAGAGTTAGAAAACAAATGAAAACATTTATATATAAGTCTTTATTTCTAGCTCATCCAATCTTTGCATCCTCACACAATGTCAATTGTTTCTTATGTTACACTCTTTAGATTCTTGTCATGAATAGTTTCTAAATATAAACACATCCAATTGAAAGTAAGATGCTCTATCCATATATTCTATAGTTCAATGGGTTTTTTTTTTTTGTGGATGTAATATTTTCCAATCAATCCTACGACTCTCATGGCTAGCCTTGTCTTCTTCATATTTTTTAATCCACACAACCAATTATGAAGTATTGAAGTGTATACACAAATCTATGGCATCTCTGTCATCAAGACCTGATAATGAAACATGTACATAATAAAATTAATTATTATAAATTCATATTGATCATATATGTTATAATGTTTTGTTTTTAGTTTAAATACATGTCACTTTTCATGTGTTTCCCTTTTCTAATAAAGTTTTCCTCCAATCTATCTTTTCCATGGTTAGCATCCTAAATACATGGTATCTTTAGAAATGCCTCTCCAAATATTATAACATGTAGAATAAAGTTTCTTGAATAATGTATCATTCGATGATTGTTCCCTCTAAACAAGTTAATTACTTCACAAACCCCTTCTAAGTATTCAAGTACCCCGCTAGCCAAAACATCCATAATGTGTTTACTGCACCTATCATTTCAAGACCATCGACCAAATACACTAATAGATGAAATTAAGAGTCAATGGAGGATGTTTTAAATATTTTCATTGACGTCAAAGGTCTAACATTATTGGTGACAAAGGCCCCATAGCATTTAATGTCTTAAGGTGTTTTTAATGTTCATATTTTGGCTAAAGTGTGTTAATATTTATTAAATATTAACGAATATATTTTTGGTTTCATAAAATCAAAAAAGGGCCCATGAATAAGTCAAAGAGTCATGAGATAAAGACAAAAGAGGGAAAGGATTCATTTTCCCATGAAAGGTCACCTTGAGGAATTCAAATAGTCACCAAGTGAAGACAAAAGAGGGAAGGGCACATTTTTCTATGAAGAGTCACCTTAAGGAATTTGAAGAGTTGCCAAATAAAGAAAAAAAGGGGAAAGAATGCATTTGCTCATGAAGGGTCACCATGTGACTTTTAAAATGAAAGGATTTGAAGGGTCATGCAAGTTTGGCACCATTTTCCATGTGGATTGAAGGGTCACAAAGGGTGAATGCCAAAGGTCATTTGAACAGCTATAAAAGGAGGCTTGGGAAGCCATTTGTAATATGCAAGAGTGTGCATGGTTTGTAATTGTTTTATATAATAAAAGAGGAGAGAATATAAAGAGATATTATAGATTTCTATCATTTGTTGAGAGAGCAACATTGAGAGACAGTTATGTTATACATAAGAGGGGTTGGTGCCCCTGTGGGTTGGTGCTCACAAATAGTTATCGTGTTAGTGCTTGACAAAGGGGATTGGTGCTCTTGCAAGTTGGTGCTTGTGAAATTTATAATTTGAGTTGGTGCTCATTTATATACTTGAGATTGTTCTCTGTGGTTTTTCCCAAATTGGGTTTCCACATAAAAGTCTAGTGTCTCTCTCTCTCTCTCTCTCTCTCTCTCTCTCTCTCTCTCTCTCTCTCTCTCTCTCTCTCTCTCTCTCTCTCTCTCTCTCTCTCTCTCTCTCTCCTCTCTCTCTCTCTCTCTCTCTCCTCTCTCTCTCTCTCTCTCTCTCTCTCTCTCTCTCTCTCTCTCTCTCTCTCTCTCTCTCGTGTGGTGCATGTTATTATTTCAATTTTATTGCATATCTTGAATGTATGGTTAAGTGGAGTTTGATTAAGTAAAATTTTTATAAGATTATGATATATTGATTCACCCCCCCTCTCTCAGTATATCCCATGCTTAACAAAGGAGCTATGAAGTTCATTTTCCAAATTACAAACTATATCCACAATATTGATATTCTCTTAATCAATTTTTAATTCAGATCTCTCCTTTGAAGATAGACACCTATTTTACAAATGTGAGGCCAATTTTCATAGATATCAATTTTTTACCTTCCACTACATTCTACTTGTTCTCATGACAACATGACGTATTTGTTATTTTAGGCACGAGGTGCCCATTTTGACACCATGACATTCAAATAGTTGATCTTATATATATGATATTCCTATAGGACTAGTTTGATAATATTAAGATTATTTATTTGCATGTTTGTTATGATGTTATTAATAAAGCAAGTTAATTGTGTTAGTGTTACTTGTATGCATATTTTGTTAACTATACTAGTAGAGTTAGCACACTTATAAAGTATACAATTAATGTGTGCATTGTACAAGGCATAATTTTTTGACCTCTTCTACATCATCTTCATACTTTAAAGAAAAATTTTGAAAATAAAATTCAATTTTCTTTCAAACTTGGATATTTAACCCTTGGCTTAGTTTGGTCTGTTGCAAGCACATAGTAGCTTGGGGGCAAGGTGAACCTCAAGGGACCCCACCTATTTTTTTGTCATTTTTCACATGGAATTAAAATATAAGACTTAACTCAATTTTTAATTCTTAGTTTTGGAAAACCTTATGGCCATTAATGGTCATCAAGAGATTGAAGCTCCCTTAGTTTTTTTGCATTTAGTGAGAGGTCAGAACCTCCTAGAGGCTTACCATGAATCTCAACACTTGCATAAACTATCCAACCATCTTTCTATTGAGTTATAATACGAAGATTAAAAAAAATGGAATTGAAAAACTTGGAGAACCCATCAATGGAGGTTGTTTAGGGATTTGAAGAGTGAAGATAAATGACTATGGACAATTCATCCTCCAAATATTCTTCCCCTTTTCTAGATCTGAATTTTCAACATGAATAGAGAGTTGAAACATCTTGTAGCTTTCTATAAAGATTCCCATGGTATCCTTCCAATTTCCAGATCTAACGAACAAGATGTTCAAGATATGATGGTAGATATTGGTTGCTCTAATCTCAAGGGACTATATCAGAATATTTAATACACGTTTGGGGGTCATATGGAGCATATTATCCCTTTATTTGATACTTTTTTCAAAATATTAACTCAACTTGAAATTAGATACCAATTATGACTTAAGGTACAATTTTGAGCCCTCTGATTGGCTGGAATCGCCTGAGGTCTTGTTTGAACTCTGTTGAGTAGATAAATGGATTGTTTGACCCTATACCATGTTGAAGTCATCCTAATATTAATAGTTAGTCCAAACTAAGACCATGGGGTTTGTGGGCCCTGCCAAGCTTGTAGAGGCCATGTAGGCCATCTGGTTTGTAGTTGCCCAATTAGCGCAAGTGAAGTCAAGATGTGTGTTGTGGTGACCATGTGACTGCTTATGCATTGGTAATCACATTTGATGTTCCACATGACACTTATTACTGGATGTTTAGGGCATTGTGGGTCACTTTGTTTTAGCATTGCATGTTCTCAAAAAAATTGCCTAGTATTTGTGTGTTTTTATCATGAAAAATTATTGATTAATTTATAACAACCATAACCGATCTCTCCATCAATACTGAGGAATGACAACATTTGATATTTTTCACACTTCTATGAAAATTTTGTACCAATCCACAAGTGATTGAAGCTTTAGATGTTCTCTAGTATCAAGTTTCCCATCAATCATGCTTTTCTCTCTAACACAATGCTCATAGTCCATCTATGAGAACTTGATATGGCCTTCATAAATAACCTTTTGTGATCTTTTGATCTTTTTCTACATAGTTGGTCACTTCACCTTAGACATGCATACATTATCTTTATTGAAAGTCCTGCATATATAAACAATTTATTACATATAATGAGCACAAATACAAATATAACCTTAATATTTTAAATTTTAACATATAGTAAATACCTAAAAAAATAGTGATCCCATGAAAATCATGAACATTCTAGCATAAGATACCATAATAGGTAAATTATCTTTGACCAATCAGTTTTAAAAGGTCATACATCATAATGCCATCCCATAATTCCTACAACTAATCAATTAGAGGTTCAAGGTATAGACATCAATATTTTTAACTTGATGTTAACTAGACACCAATAATAAAAACATTATATGTTCATTATGAATCATCAACCATGGAAGAGTGTTATAATTTATCAACATTGTACCAGCCAAATGGAGTAGCTAATTGATAAGTTGGAAAAAAGTGTTATCACCATCTATTTCCAAACCAAACCATACATTAATTGCCCAATCTTTAAATTTTTCAAGTCATAATTGCTCAATGTGCTTCATTGTATTTGAATCTGAAAGAACAAGCCAAACTCCAACACTACTCTTGTTTTAATTTCATGTCATTAAACATGTAAGTGACTTGCAATGGAAAAGATTCTCAAGTATAATAATTATTGGAAAATGTTGTAAGGCCTTATTTGAAATGGTAGCACCTTTAACAACATTTCAATATTATGGTGCCACGTATTTGGGACAAGTAATGTTATGCTCACATTTTATGCTATATCAAATGCAATCATATATAATACATCATAATTGACATAAAGAATCTCTAAATTTGATAAAATTTGTAATGCATCTTGATATGAGGATGAAAGTGTGTTCTTTTTAGGAAACAACCTAGCTTTTAGGAGGCTACATTTTAAAAGAAAAAATCTATGATTAGATTAAATATAAGATAAATCAAACACATTTTATATTTATATAGATTTTGAATTGTGATCTAACATCAAAAAACCATTCAATTGATGTTTGACCATATAAACCTTGCTTTGAAGTCCATCAATGACAATATACCACCCGACATTGATGTTCTAAAATGCCCGACTACAAACAAAGGAGTTTGAGAAATTTCCAGAAATGTTCCCTCTTATTCAATGTCCTCAAAGTTATCAACAATGTGACATCTTTTTTATAATCGTTACCAACTTGATCCTCCACATCATCATCATAATGATGCTCATCGTGAACAATGGTAAATAAATGGTCTATCACATTTGTAAGCCTAGTGCCCTCTTCTTGAACATCTTCACCAGAATTTTCATGAAGCGGTTGTTGTTTCCTCCAAAACTTAAACTCTTCAAGATCTAAAAAATATTTAAGATATTTTTTGCGTGCCTTTGTGATGTTATCAAGATGCATGTGGTCATAAGGATGGCACAATGAAAACTCATACATTTTCATTTTTTGTTCTTTGAGGTAGTTGAACATTAGCATCATTATTTGAATATTCATTATTAGCTATTACCTATATATTAATTGTATTTCAACACAACATCCACGCACATCAATATCAACATGACTTGATTTCAAGACATCATACACAAATTTCATTTACCTCAAAATAAATATTGTCTCTTAGATTTGTTCTATGAATACATCCTTATCATCCACTTATTATACATCAACTGCTACCTTGATGAGTTGCGATGATTCTTCTTATACATAAAATTGAAAAAATAATTTCTAATTATCTACAAAATATTAAAAATTGAAATAACTATTAAAACAATTTTAAAAATTTCATAGCAATACTTTTGTTACTTGCAAATTCATGTGTGCACATATACTCTCTAATCTAAATGGTTTATTTATAGAAATGAAACCAAGTTAACTGAAGATCTTTGTACATGTCCTAAAGAAGTACTCTATTTAGGAACAGTATGATAACTATTTGATAACATTTTTAAAACAATCTAAGGTTTATAGTAAAAATATTTGCAAGGTTTAGAAACTATTTTAATCTTATATGCAAAATCCAAGCTAAATAACTAAACCATATAAATCTTGAAGATGTTCATGTGGAAAAGGACAATTCGTCTTCCCATTCAAACTAAAGCACAAAGCTTTCCTCTTTTCCATCTGTAATTCGTATAAAAGTGAATTCTTGAAATTTTACTTCACAAATATATGTGGTTTGAATAAAAGTGAACTCTTAAAATTTTACTTGTAATTTTTTTTTTTTTCATGTGTTCCGAACATTAATAATGTTTTTTTCTTATTTAATATTAAATTAAAAAATTATTAAAGAAAATCTTCAAGATAGAAAAGAAGGTTAAAGGATAAAAATCCTAAAACCCTTGCCCTTCTAATATTATTGGCGGTTTCGTGCTCATGTATTGTTTTCAATTTGTAGTGATTATCATATAATACAATATGAGTTTTATCTAATTATAAATAATTTAATTAAAAATTAAAAAAATCTAATATAAATTAGTCATTAATTTGTAGTGATTATCATGTAATGCAATATGAGTAATTACAAATAATTTAATTAAAAATAAAAAAAATCCAATATAAATTAATCATTAATTTGTAGTGATTATCATATAATGCAGTATGAGTTTTATTTAATTACAAATAATTTAATTGAAAATTAAAAAAATCCAATGTAAATTAGTCTTGAATCTTAGTTATAATAATTTTTTTTTTTTTTTTACATTATATAATTTTTTGTGTAATTTTAATATTATTAAAACTTTATTATTTATATTATAAAATATTAACTAACTTTTTTATTTTAAAACATATTCATGTATTTTTATTTCATTGTCGATATATATTGTGTATATTCCATCCATTGAATCTATCCATTATATATGATATGATAAGAACAATGTCTTTAACTCACTTAAACTAAAATATTTAATGAAATCATATACATTAGCGTGTATGTTTATTTTTGTTTACTATTAGACTTTAGGGGCATTTGTGTTTCTTTTCATTATGAGTTCCAATACCAATCAACATTCATACTAAGGTTTATATACAAATCTAAGATCATTTCTACTACAATTTTTGTTTTTTTTCTTTTTCTTTTTTCCTTTTTAGTGTGATTATAAGGTAAAAGTGGGGTTTTAAAAGGGCTCAAACCTTTTTCAAATGGAGAAAAATCAGATGTTGCAGTTATCCTGAAAATCAATCACAAAAACATAACATGCAAAAAAAAGTTTGATGCTTACAAATAATTGGACGCTAATAGTGAACCAACGACGATACAAACCAAAATCAAAATTAGACAATGATTACCAATGGGACTAAGAAAGGTCTTTTAGAGTTTCAACTGCCTCTCATTACTCATTTGAAATTAGTAAATGTTTTTCAACAAATTCATCTTCTATTTCTTCAGTGTCAATCACTTTGTTTTTCATCTCACTTCTAGTTCTTTTGCTTGGGCCGACATAAAGAGATATTTATTTTCTCTTACTCATACTTTCTTACAACAATTGAATACTAGTAACATATGTTTTAATGGAAGTCCTACTCAAATGGAGCACCCTCTTAAGATCATCCTTAGCTGAATTTTGATCTCTTTCCAAGTGTTTAATTCTATCCTTTAATTTAGAGACTTCCTCCCTTAATTCACATACATCTCCCAACATATTTGAATGAACTTTATTAAAATGTTTCTCAATCCTAGCCTTAGGTAAATCCCCATTAATCTATTGATGGGGAAAGCCAATCCTAACACTCAGTCTGCTATTTTCATTAGAGAACCATTTGAGAATGTTGAGTTGAAAGTTGGACTCTTTTTTTAAGATATCAATTTACTCGGTAGGTCCCCATCAGAGGCTATAATCTCCTTCTCTTTACATAATTTCTTCTCTTTAACAGTTACTAGCCTATGCCCTTCTCCTTGTTGTCCCTTATTCATCCTAGTAGAGGAATCTCATTTGAGTAAAATGCCCTTCTCTTCTACGTGCATCTTCAAATATTTACTAGGGGTTTGCTAACCAACTCCATCCTCAAACAAGGTATTTTCAAGCTCAACACTAACCTTCTTAATAGTAGTTATTTATTTTTCGACATCTTCCTTTTATCTCATTAGCAACCTTATATGACTTCTTTTGTTAGTTCTCTCTCCCTATACAACCTTATCAGAATTTTGAATCTTTTTAGAGGGACTTTTAATGGTAATATACCTAGGGCCCTGAGATTCCTTGCCTCCTTCAAACCTACCAAATTTATTATAATGTTTAGGAAATACATTTCCCCTATAAAATCCCCAACCAATAGTGACTGAAATTTGTCAAATTTTTTTGAGTTTGATGCTTGGGAATTTTGTCAAACACTTGCTGGTTTGTATTTTCAGTTTGCTAGTCTAATTGATTCTCAATGTGTTTTGCAGAGATTTTTACTAGTCTTGAACAATAGATTGATAAACAAACAAGGTAGACAATATAGCAATAATAAACAATGCAAATTGTAGCCAACTCAATGCCTTTTAATTCAATTTTCTAAGTACAAATCAGTCTGATATAAATGTGCTTCAGACTTACAATAAAGGGGAAAATGATCACATACAAGCAATAAGATAAGAGGAACCTGATTACAAATGGTGTAGATGAGTCCCCCTCAACACAGAATGATGAATGCCTCCAAATGATGTAAATTTTTGAGTTGTCTTCAGACGAGATCAGATCAGAAATTAATATTGTCACAAATCGTGCACCAAATGCCACCAAACTAAATGGGAAGGTTCCTTGAGGCTAGCCGCTCCTTTTGGGGTGTGTATGCTATTTTTTGGAAGCCTCTAAGACCAAAATCGACCCCTCACTAAGTTACAGACCTGAACTTTGTTGGAGGATGAAATATAAATCAATTGCAATGATATAGACCCCCAAACTGCCCTTAATATCTTCCTCTATCCCAGTCGCTCCTCCTCAAATGGTTGGATGTTGGAAATATGGCTTCATCAAAGCAAATCGAATTCTTTCATGGCTGCCATGTAACTTGCAATATTATTTCTTCAAAAACCAATTCTCCAAACCCTAGCAATGAAGTCCAAATGAAGGAGCTGAGTACTCCTTCCTCTATTGCAACCCTTAAGGTGATATTTCACACCATCAGTTATGCCTTCAATGGAGTTGTTCGTCTCCAATGAAATTCTGCAGAAACCCTAGGCTCCACAATCACACAATGATCAAATACTCAACATAAGATGATTAGAAGTTTGCCCAAGGGTCTTATTTATACTTTTTTTCTTTAACCTCTCCAAGAAGCTTCTAGAATTATGTTTTACTTTATTTTATATTCCCCTTTTATAAAATTACTTTATTTTAAAAATAAAGTTATAACTTCATAAAGTAACTTTATAACACTAAATTATAAAGTTACACCCTCTAGGTGTTGAAGCTTCCATAAACCCAAGGGGAACACTTCAAAACGATCATGTAGAGCCCACCAAAAAAATGGATAACTGCCGACTGGACCCTCTATCCATCTCGCCTTAGCCTACAAGGGTCGATAATAGGCTAAACTCGTCCAAAAAGTAATGTCTATATAGAAGGGGACATTACAGTCTGCCCCTCTTGAAATTGCTTGCCCTCAAGCAATCTCAACTCTGGATGCTGTAAAATCTCCTCACTCTCCCACGTAGCATCCTCTACCGGCAAGTCCTTCCACTTGACCAAATACTCTCTAATAGTACAGCTATGCAAGCTCCTCTCTCTCATATCCAAAATAGACTCAGGCACCAAAATTAGCTTACCCTCATCATCCAAGGGTGGTAGGGTCAATGAAGGAACATTATGTTGTCCTAACGCCTTCTTGAGGCGTGACACATGGAAAACATTATGCACATGACTGTTTGTTGGTAACTCCAACTCATAAGCCACCTCACCAATCCTCCTAATAACTCTGAATGGTCCATAATAATGTGGCTTGAGTTTCTCTGCACCACTCTTCTTGAGAGTGGACTGTCTATACGGCTACAGTATCAAGTAAACCATATCACCAACATCAAAAGACCGCTCAAATCTTTTCTGGTCTACATATTGTTTTTGTTAGTTCTGTGCTCTTTGAATATTGTCATGAAGTGATCTCATGATATCCTGACTATCCTGCAACATATCCCCAGCACTCGATACTCTACTGTCACTGAAGACCAAATCAATGAAACTAGGAGCATCATATCCATATAGTGCCATGAATGGTGACATACGAATGGAAAGATGGTAAGTGGTATTATAGCAATACTCACACAAGTGTATCCACTTAACCCATCCCTTCTGCTGCCCTACAATGTAGTTTCGAAGATATCCCTCCACCCACTTATTCACAATTTCGGTCTGCCCATCTGTCTGTGGGTGATAACTAGTGCTTGAAGTGAGCTCGGTCCCACAAAGTCTAAATAAATCCTATCAAAAGTGACTCATGAACCTTCTATCTCTGTCACTCACAATACTCTGAGGTAACCCATGCAATTGAAATATCTCACAAAAGAAGAGCTCAGCCACCTGTGTAGCTGTGAATGTAGTTGTGATCGAAAAAATGTGTGCATATTTGGTCAAACGATCAACAACCACAAAGACACAATCCTTACCTTGGGCTTTCGGCAAGCCCATAATGAAGTCCATAGATAAGCACTCCCACTTCCTATCAAGAATTAGAAGTGGCTGAAGTAATCTTGCAGGGTATGAGTGTTCCTATTTATTCTGCTGACACACTGAACACTCTCTCACATACTAAAGAACTTCAGTCTTGAGCCCTTTCCAGGTGAATCTCTCCCAAATCTATCTATATGTCTTGAAGTACCTGAGATGTCTTGCCATGGGTGTATCGTGAGAAGTCCTCAAAACTAATTTCTTCACCTGCGAACTTGGGGTCAAATAAATCCTGCTTTTTTAAATGATCAAATCATTTACAACTAAATACCACTCATCCTGGATTGACATGTCAATGAAACTAGAATCCCATGCATCCTTGGCATACTCTGCCAAAATTAGATGTCTCCAATCATCTCTCAACTCTGGCATGGAGCCCAAATGTGGTCTACGGGATAAGGCATCAACAATAACATTCTGCGTCCCCTTAACATATGAAATATCAAAATCATAAGATTGCAGTTTGCTGACCCACTTCTGCTGGCGATCATTAAGGTCCCGTTGACCTAGGAAATGTCTCAAACTATTGTGATTAGACCTCACAACAAACTTGCTGCCTACAAGATACTGACAAAATTTGGCTAAAGCATGCATAATAGCCAACATCTCCTTATCATAAATACTATAGCTCTGCTCTGAACTTCTCAACTTTTGACTCTCGAAAGCAATCAGATGTTTTTCCTACATAAGGACTGCACCAATACCCTCTCCTGATGCATCACACTGAAGCTCAAAGGGTCTAGTGAAATCTGGCAATGCAAGAACTAGGCATGTAGTCATAATCTGTTTGAACTTCTCAAAACAATCCAGTGCTTCTTGAGTCCAAACAAATGCCTCCTTCTTCATCAAGTTTGTAAGAGGTGCTACATGGCGTGAATATCTGCTCACAAACTGACGATAGAAACCACAAAGTCCCAAGAACCCTCGCAGCTGAGTAAGGTTCACAGGGACAAGCCACTCAATGATTTCCCTAATCTTATCAGGATCCATACACACTCCATCTGCACTAATGATGTGGCCCAAGTACAACAACTCAGTCATACCTAGATCACACTTGGATTCCTTGGCATACAACGAATCCTTGCCAAGAATACCCAATATTGTATCCAAATGTGTTATATGTTCCTCCCAAGTCTTGTTGTAAACCAATATGTCATCAAAGAAGACAAGCACAAATCGTCGTAGCTGTGAATGAAACACTCTGTTCATCATGGACTAAAATGTAGCAGGTGCATTGGTTAGCCCAAATGGCATAACCACAAACTCAAAGTGCCCACAATGACATCTGAAGGCTGTCTTCTCTATGTCCTGCTCCCTAACCCATATCTGATGGTAACCTGATCTCAAATCAATCTTGGTGAAGTACTTGTCACCATGCAACTCATCTATCAGCTCATCAATCCTAGGAATAGGGTATCTGTTCTTGATGGTCTTCTTGTTCAGAACTCTGTAATCAATGCACATGCGAAGAGTACCATCCTTTTTCTTGACCAAGACAACAGCTGAAGCAAATGGAGATTTGTTTGGTCTAATGTGTCCCGTCTCTAGCAACTCCTTAATAGTTTTCTCTATCTCATCCTTGAGCCGCTTAGGATGACGGTATGGAGTAATCATGACGGGCTTGGAGCCCTCCTCCAACTCAATGATATGCTCAATACCCCTATCAGGTGGACGTCCTGGTGGAATCTCACTAAAAACCTTGGAGTGTTTGATCCTCAACTCCTGAATGTCTGGATGATAAACCAATTTTTCCTGTTCTCCCTGTGTAGGTCTCAACACACATCCTACTACCCACTCTACCATATCATGCCTTACTAGCCTCGCCATTCTCCTGAAAGAGATCATCCTGAAACTAGAGTCTTGAATTGCCTTAAGAACATGAGTCTTTTCATCAACCTAAAAAGACATCTCCATCTCTCTAAGATCAAGGGTGAATTTCCCAATATCATGTAACCATCTCATGCCAAGCACCATGTCAGTATCACCCATGTTCACTACATAGAAGTCCATCTTGAACTCATAGTTGTTCAATCATATGGGCAAGTCTAAAATTCTCTTCTCACATTTGAGGGTATAGCCATCTAAAACCTTAACCCTTATCCCCTCAAATTCCTCTATCCTAATGCCTCTCCTATCAACCAAACGAGCATAAATGAAGTTGTGAGTTGCCCCTGTATCAAGAAGAGTGATTATCTTTTGCCCTGCTAAGACCCCACGCATCCTAAATGAACCCTCCTGTTAGATGCTAGTGATGTGTGCATCATGTTGCCTCATTGCTCCTTCATGTTCACTTTCATGTTTTCTTCCTCCTGCTCTACTCCTGAATCTTCAAAATCAGATTGTTGATCTAATTTTTTTGATTTAGAGTCTTCATAATATGCCCACATTATTCTATTAGCCTTTCCCTTTGGTCTCAAGGGACAATCATGATTTGCATCATAAGGCCCCTTACAATAGAAACACAACTTCTTCTTCCTTAATTCATTGAGTGTGTCACGATCCAAAGGTGTTGTTGATTTGCCCTTGAAATCTAGTTTGTTCTTCTTTTTAGAGAAAGATTTATTATCTTGATACGAAAAAGATCCCTTTGATACAAACTTATTATGTGGTGTTGACAGTTCCATACTCCTAGCCTTCTTCATAGCCTCCTGAAGAGTAGGAGGATCAAAGGCCTTTATCCATCCCCTCATAGGCTCCATTAATCCTTCAATAAATAGGACCACCAACCGTCTCTCTGAGATGTTAGGAACCATCACCGATAATTTTTAAAAATCTCCAATGTAACTCTCCAAACTTCCAACTTGCTTGAGTTGGGCCAAATCCCTGAAGTAGGATTCTGGATCTTTCCTATCAAAACGCTCCACAAGTCTGTCAACAAACTCTTGATACGATGTAATCTGATTATGTTGTAATGTTACCAATCCATGATACCACCATTCGTGTGTTGCTCCTTCCAAGTGCATCGTGGCAAACTTGATGGCTTCTTCTTCTGTCATGGGTCGAAGAGCCAAGAAGGTATCCAACTTATGAATCCATGACTGTGCAGTAATCTTGCCACTACCATCAAACATGGACAATGTGAGCTTATTAGTAGCTTGCTTAAGGTCCTTATTCTAATTCTAAGGCCTCCTCTCATGTCGAGACCTGTAGTAGTCCATCCTTGTTTGTACAAAATGATCAAAATGCATAAGCCCTCATGCTTCTGGTGTCAATAGTTGCCATTCATCATGAGCAGCCATATATGCATCAGCAAAGGTAGGCTCCTCAGCATCTTCAACATTCTCTTCTACTGCACGTTCTTCCCTCAATAAAGTGGGTTGTGTAGATCTGTCTGCAGTGTGGGAAGATGCTCTTAGTATTCTCCTTAAACCAGCTATGCTCCTTTCATCATCATGATCTTGGGGTTGCCTTCTCAGTAAGACCAACTGCTGTAGAGTGTTTTCAAGCCACTCAAGTACTCCAGATACCTGCTACTGACCATCCCTTAAACTCTTGAAAGTATCAAGTACCTCTCTATCATCATCTCTTCTTCCATTTCTAGGAGGGCTTCCTTCTCTTCTTTCCTCCATAGGACCCTGTTGTATATTTCTTTCCAATTCCACTCTTTTGCATGTATAGTACCTGTGAGGCCTAACTTCGTGTGGCTGCATGAAAGAATGAACCCACTAGGATGGTAAGATCTTAGCTCTGATACCACCATAAAATCCCCAACCAATAGTGACTGAAATTTGTCAAATTTTTATTGAGTTTGATGCTTAGGAATTTTGTCAAACACTTGCTGGTCTGTATTTTCAGTTTGCTGGTCTAATTTAGTTTCAATGTGTTTTGCAGAGATTTTTACTAGTCTTGAACAATAGATTGATAAACAAACAAGGTAGACAATATATCAATAATAAACAATGCAAATTGTAGCCAACTCAATGCCTTTTAATTCAATTTTCTAAGTACAAATCAGTCTGATATAAATGTGCTTCAGACTTACAATAAAGGGCAAAATGATCACATACAAGCAATAAGATAAGAGGAACCTGATTACAAATGGTGTAGATGAGTCCCCCTCAACACAAAATGACGAATGCCTGCAAATGATGTAAATTTCTGAGTTGTCTTCAGACTTGTAGAGATCAGATCAGAAATTAATATTTTCACAAATCGTGCACCAAATGCCACCAAACTGAATGGGAAGGTTCCTTGAGGCTAGCCACTCCTTTTGGGGTGTGTATGATATTTTTTGGAAGCCTCTAAGACCAAAATTGACCCCTCACTAAGTTGCAAAACTAAACTTTGTTGGAGGATGAAATATAAATCAATTGCAATGATATAGACCCCTAAATTGCCCTTAATATCTTCCTCTATCCCAGCCATTCCTCCTCAAATGGTTGGATGTTGGAAATATGGCTTCATCAAAGCAAATCGAATTCTTTCATGGCTGCCATGTAACTTGCAATATTATTTCTTCAAAAACCAGTTCTCCAAACCCTAGCAATGAAGTCCAAATGAAGGAGCTGAGTACTCCTTCCTCTATTGCAACCCTTAAGGTGATATTTCACACCCTCAGTTATGCCTTCAATGGAGTTGTTCGTCTCCAATGAAATTTTGCAGAAACCCTAGGCTCCACAATCACACAATGATCAAATACTCAACATAAGATGATTAGAAGCTTGCCCAAGGGTCTTATTTATACTTTTTTTCTTTAACCTCTCCAAGAAGCTTCTAGAATTATGTTTTACTTTATTTTATATTCCCATTTTATAAAATTACTTTATTTTAAAAATAAAGTTATAACTTCATAAAGTAACTTTATAACACTAAATTATAAAGTTACACCCTCTAGGTGTCGAAGCTTCCATAAACCCAAGGGGAACACTTCAAAACGATCATGTAGAGCCCACCAAAAAAATGGATAACTACCGACTGGACCCTCTATCCATCTCGCCTTAGCCTACGAGGGTCGATAATAGGCTAAACTCATCCAAGAAGTAATGTCTATAGAGAAGGGGACATTACATCCCCTTTCATCCTTGTTCAACCCCTCCAACACTTCTCTTGACTTGTTCAACTCCACTAAAGAGATCTTAGGCCAAAGAGTAGGATTAATTAACTAATACTAAGCTTCTTGAACCAACAAAAAAATAAGGGCTTGGTGAGTTGGGATCTCCAACTTGCCCAATTGAACATCAGTGATGGAATTTTCCAACGACATCGATAAGAAGAACAGGAAACTTACCATCATATTATGTCTAAAATAGTTCAACATAGTAAAGTGATAGGAGAACAATATTTAATATCTTCCCTCCAAGGTAATGTATTTGATGATTTGGAGACTAACTTCACTCCAAAGGTCTGAGAGGGACTCTTTGAGATAACCATCCCATAATTGACTTATTTTCTCTTTCCCTTCAAGAAACAACTTAATAGCTTCCTATTTGCATCTTTTGTCCTTATAAACCTTCAACCTTTCATGGGCATATCAGTTGCCTTGGCAATACTTCCCTCCATCACTTCAAAACTAAACCTCTAAAAACAACTTTTCTAACTCTCCACACCTTCACAAACTCCACAAACAAAATAGGGTTATGATCCTTAATTATTTCCATATAATTGTTAACCCTTCTTCAACCCTTTTGTGGACATATCAGTTGCCTTACAAAACTTTCCTCCATCGCTTAAAAATTTAGACCTTGAAAACAATTTTCCTAATCCTCCACGCCTTCACCAACTCCACAGACAAAACAAGGTCTTGACCCTAAATTCTTTCCATATAATTGTTAACACTCCTTTGCAAAGAATCTGCCACATAATAGAATTTTGTTTGACTCCTTCGCAAGACAAGGGTTTCATTATCACACTTTCTCTACCCATGGGCACTAAAACATATTGTCTTGGGTCCTTGAAATACTTTTTATTACTGCTCTTCTTTCCCAATAGTCTTCCTTCTTTCTACAGTGAAACCCCTGAAATGAGTAATTACTTGCCTGGAAATTCCAACGAGCCCAGTAAATGTGTTTTGGTATACTCCTTTTCCAATAATGAGAGATTCCAACGAGCCCAGTAATTGTGTTTTGATATTAGCATAATTATTCACATTCCCATGATAGAGAGTAAAGCTCTCTAATGATTGCTTCAAACCACTTTTATAGTCCTTCACTAGACACACTAGTTTTCTACTTTGTTTCCTTAAGAAGATGGATAGGAGGAGGCAAAAACAGACATGTGAGAGTCACCTTGAAGAACATCAAGGACAAAAATAGGATACTAAGGAATAAAAGATTCCTTAAAGGCACGCAAATTTACATTGATGAGGACCTTACTATAATACAACAAGAAAGGAGGAAACAGTGGGAGAAAGTAAAGGCGACAAGAGATGCAGGAAAATGGGCTTGGCTACAAAATGGCAAAGCTCAAATAGGTGACAGAGCATCACATAAGAAATAGGAATTTGAGGCCCCCTAAGAGTATTTAACAATGGTAAGTTGGAACTGTAAAGGGTATCCATGGAGAAGAGGACCTGGATTAGGGCCCATAACAGAGGGAAAGGATGTCATCATCCTTATTGAGAGTCATGAACATGATGGGTGTAGGATTCCAGATTTTGAAGGGTATAAAAAGATGTCAATATGGAATGAAAGAACTAATAGTGTCAAGGGACACGATAGAGTGGTAGTCTTAATTAAAGGGGAATGGGACAGTTTCATAAAAGTGGAGAAAGAAGATCCAAACAAGCAGTTCATATGGCTTAAAATTACAAAAAATCAAGTCACAACAAGGATCGCAGCATGCTACTTTGCTCCAAAGGGATCAAAATTTTATAAGAAAAGGAACCTAGACTGTGAACCATTTGCAGCTCTAAAAAAAGACATTTCTATTTTTAGTAACATGGGAGAAATAGTAATAATAGGGGACTTTAATGCAAGAACTGCAAACAATCAAGCTCTCAATCTGAAAAACAATATAGAGAAAGATAACCCCCTATAGTTAGAGGAAGAAAACGACCAACTTTGGGACAGGGTCTCACAAGATAGCAAAGGTGCAGTCTCACACTTTGGGGCTAAACTCTTAGGGCTTTGTAGCTCTTACAACATGGTCATTTGCAATGGTATGAGAGCATGGCCCGAATCAGGAAAAATCACATGCAAAACGTACAATGGCCAAAGTGTAGTAGATTATGTCATTTGTTCACAGAATTACACCTCGAAGTTGATGGAGGTTATGATTGGGGACAATGTCTTAGAGCTGAAATTAGATCATAATCCAATTCATATTAAAGTTCACATTCTCATAAGGAAACAATAGGAAGAACAAGTCCACTTTGGCCAAAAGAAGGATACTCCCCAAGGTAAAATCCTTCTAAATCATGAGAATTAGGGAATCTTTAGAGCTACAATCAAACAATTGTTCAGAGATCACGAAGAAAAAATAGCTACCATAAAGAATCAGGTTCTCAGAGAGAACATGTTGATTCCCCTAATGCACAAGGCCTTAAATGGTTGTAAGAGAGCTAAACCCAAGAGGAACAAGAAATACTTTCTCGGCAAACCCATGGTTCGACGAGGAATGCAAGATAGAAAAAAGAAATATGTGAAAGAGAGGTATGGACAAAGAGCATAAGGAGTACGAAAAGATGCTATGGAATAATAAAGAGAAGTATGTAAACAACAGAAGAATAGAGCTGATTGCCCTTGGAAAAAATAGTCCTAAAAGCTTTTGGAAAGAGCTACGTCAAAAGAAGAAACAAACAAAAAATAATATCACTGGAAACCAATGGCTTGAGTATGTGAAGTTTCTATATGAGAGGGACCAAGATAAACATAAACCCCCAATAATCTATGCGAATACAAAACTTTTCACCACTGAAGACGTCATTCAAGGCATAAAACAATTAGCAAGTGGGAAAGCTCAAGATATTGATGGGTTGCAAGTGGAGTACTTAAAGTGGGGTGATGAAGTACTGACACCTCGTATCAAACACATCTTCAATAGGGTCATCCAAGGGGGCTTCTTGAAAGAGTGGACGACTAGTGTGGTTATACCTATCTTTAAAAGTGGGGATACCAATAACCCATCAAATTATCATACTATCATGGTTAATCCCCTTCTTGGTAAACTCTTCAAAAGCATGATAGAGCACAGAATCAGTAGGTGGGCAAAAAAAAAAGGAAAAAGAGCTAAGGGCCAAGCTGGATTTAGACCAAAGCACTCTACTATTGATCATAGGGCTACACTTAGGTTCCTAATTGAAAAAATATGGAACACTCAGGGAGACAAGACCTTTGCTACTTTGTCGACTTCAAAAAAGCCTTTGACACGGTCCCCCGTGATAAACTTTGGAATAGGATAAAGGAGCTGGGGGTTCCAGATGAGCTTAGAGCTATTGTCCATAGATTATATGAGCAAGTAGAGGATAAAATTAGAACTAGTGATGGAATGTCAAAGTGTTTTAACAATGATATAGGAATCAAGTAGGGTTGTCTGCTTTCACCAACTTTATTTGGACTGTACATTGATAAATTAGAAGAATGGTTATATAAAGATAGTGAGGGGGATTCAACTAGATAAGTATGTTATAAAATTGCTTATTTATGCAGATGACCTCATTTTAATCGCCAGAATAGCTAGTAGCTTGAGGGAACATTTGATAGCACTTGAAACTTTTTGTCAAGAGGTTAGAATGCAGGTGAACACAAGCAAAACCAAAGTAATGATCTTCTCTCTGAAAATAAAAAAGAAATAATATACCTTTATCGTTGAAGGCAACCCGTTAGAGATAGTCGAGGAGTACAAGTACCTTAGGCTTGATTTCCACCACAAGCTCAACTGGGAAATGCGTAGAGCAAAAAGAATTCAAGGAGGATGGAAAGCGTTGTACTCTCTTCAAAATAGGTTTAGGATTATGGAGTTATGGGATTGGAAGACCAAGAGAACACTCTTCAGTTTGTTGGTTATCCTAGTGATTCTCTATGGGTGTGAAATTTGGGGCAGCAGTATGTCAAATCAAAAATGGAAACAGATAGAGAGAATCCAGAAACACTTCATCATAAATAGTCTCATAGTCAAGAATTCGGTGCCGTATGAGATCATACTTGCTAAAACGGGGTCCTTCCCTCTAGAGGCATCGACAATGATACAATTACTAAGCTATCTCAAGAAGATTCAAAACATGAAGAAGCACAGGTGGCCTAGACTAATTATGGAGGAAGAGCTAACTAGAAGAAAGAACACTTGGAGGAAGCAAAATGACAAATGGACAAAGAGGTGGGATATTAGCATGTAAGAGTGCCCAAATACTAATGAAGAAATAAAAAAATATGTGAGAAGAAAATTCAATTGCATTATCTGGACAAAATAAATGGGCCGTGAAAAGGAATACTACCTCAAAGAGTTCAACCCCACAAGTGATTTTGAAGAAAAAGCTTATATAGGAGCAGACATTAAGTGGAAAGCAAAAATGTTAATTGCCCAACTTAGGATGAGCTCTCATCATCTTAGGTGTGAAACAGGTAGATGGCTAACTCCTAAAGAGGAGTGGGAGGAGAGAATATGCCTCTTTTGCAATAAAGGCATGGTGGAGACGGAACGACACTTCCTCTTGGAGTGCGAGGCATATGACATCCAATACAATTATGGTGAAACCTTGAAAATCGCCAACCTAGACACCATGTTTAAAGTGACAAGGTTGGGTAATATGGAAAACCTCGTGATCAAACGTCACAACAGAAGGGAAGATCTCAAAAAGGAAGTTCAGGCAACTTAGGGAACGTTTTGTCGCTGATGTCTCGTTTTGAAGGGGATGTGTGCGACTGATGGGTCCCATAGGTTGTTGCAGCCTAGTGGACGTTATTAAAATCCTACATTCATTCATTAACTAAAATCTATTTTGGTTTTCATCTAAAGTTGTGATTAATTTTTATATTGGTGGTTGTTTTAGAGAGAGGGTGTTTATCAATGGGGAAAAAAGTGTTTTTTTCTTTTTAATTTGTGAACTTTTAGTGTTGTTAAATATTGATTATTTATATCATGGATTTTAATGTTTTTAATGTTAATAGACATTTATAATGGTTGTTCAATATTTTGGTCAGATTTAAATTTGACGTTTATTTGATGGAGAAATTTCAATTTTAAATATGACATCCATTTGACCACTACATAGAAGTTTTTTCTTTCTTGCTTGGAGAAGTCAATTGAAAAATTGTAATATCTTAATCATATCGTAGAGTTTGAAGACCTTATTTTTTTCCCAAAAAAAATTTTTGAACCTAACATAATGATATAGTTAAACTGATATTATATGTCACCAATCAATAAAAATTTGGTGAAAAAATAACAAAAATATTAATTAATATCATATGTAAAAATTCCAAAATGAAATCTTTAAAATTAATATCTTTAAACATATTTCAAATAAATATCTTTAAAATATTTATATTAATATATATTAAAATGAAAATCAAAAAAAAAATTATTTTTATTTCGTTATCAATAATTATTATGGTGTATATTCCATCCTCTAAATTTATCTAGTGTGTATTTGATAGAACAATGGTAATGTTTTTATAAGTTGCTATCTTCAATAAGAATTCAACCCATTTAAACTAAGAAGGAAGGAAGTAATTAACTTGTATATTATTTTGGTTTACTATTCAACTTTAAAAGTATTTGCATTTATTTTCGTTACCGGTGCTTCCAATACAAAAGCATATTCATGGTAAGGTTTATATACAATTCTAGGTCATTTCCACTAAAATCTATGTTGGTTGTCTTCTTTTGTCTCAAAGGTTGTCTTCTATATATTCCCCTCCCTATGAACTTGATGATACTTTGATTTTAAAACCATCTTTGTGAAGTACTTAGCATGTTGAAGTTGGTTTAGTGAATTGTCAATCTAGGGTAGTAGATTTTTGTTCTTTATAGTGATTTTGTTGAAGGTTATATAGTATGTGCAAATCCTCCAAGAGTTGTCTTTTTTTTACCATCACAATGTGTGGCACACATGGGAAAGTACTTGGGCATTGATACCTTGTTCAAAAAATTCTTGCAGTTATTTCTTAACTTTATTATATTCGAAAAGTGATTGCCTATACAAATTAACGTTAGGTAGAGGAGATTCAAAAAACAATTGAATATCATGTTCTACTTCCCTCTTTAGAAATAAAATTTTAGGAGTTTAGAATACAATTTGAAAATAATTCGGTAACCCTTCAAATCCCTTGTAGCACTATCAATTTTAGATATCTCTAACCCATCATCTTCCTTACTCTTCAAAATAAGTATACAAAATTGGTTATTTGCTTGAATGAGTCTTTTTGGTTGGTTAGCACTTACCAAGGCAAACTTGGGCTTGCTTTGATGTGCCTTTATGATATAGTTGATTCCATCTTTGGCCCAACGATACCTATTAGCCCTCCTCATGAAGACAACATTCCTAAGATACAAGTGAGGACTTCCAAACACCATATCAAAAGCCTAAATAGGAATCACATCTACTTCTAGCTCATCAATGTATTGTGGGTTAATCTAAAATTTGAAATTACATCTTTTAGTCACCTGTATTGCAACACCCTTTTTCACCCAACCAAAGAATATGGGTGAGGATGATCATATGTTCATAAACCATGCTTTTTAACAACTTCATCTGAAATCAAATTAGATTAAGGCACAATAGCAAGAAGTGCATTTACCTTAATTTTCTTGATCTGAATCTTGATTTGGAATAGTTTTCTCACCTCTTCTCTTTCTTGTTCCTTGTTTTTTGTGTTGGTGATGACGCAACCAAGCTCCTCACCAAAATTTTCCTCTATCTCTACCTCTGATTCTTTCAAAGATGTCATGGACCTCTGAGTCTTCCTTGGAATGATTCTTGAGATGCAATTCTAGATGTGACCTCCAACATTAGCATCAGTATGACCATCTATAGCATAATGACTACAATGGTTCTTAGGATCCTTACAACTATGCAACATCGTGGAATTCTTCTTGACATTCCACTTACCCTTCTTGAAGGCTTTGTAAGGCTAGTTTTGCTCCTTGATCTGATTTGTGGACTGATTTTCCTTTCAAGGTTCTCCCCTACCTTGCTTATTCTCTTCATCAAAGTAAGATGATTGTGCACATGCCTCATTAAGCAATTGTGCCTTACTTGAGATGACTCATCTCCTTAGACACGAATGGAGACCTCCCAAGTTTGGTCAAGTTGTCTTTATAACCCAAGTCCAAGCCCAGGAGCATGGCTTGTCTAAAGTATAATTATGTACAATCCTATATACTTTGGCTTTTTCCTTGTCTATAATTCAACCACTTAATTTTTTGATCAGTCTTAAGCCCAATAGGATAAAAATGCTTACATGACAATTCTTTAAATCCATACCACTTATCTACAGTCGGATTCTTCTTCTTTTCAGAAGATGCTAGGTAGGATTCCCACCAAATTAAAGCATGACCTTCCCTCTTGAGACATGCAAAAGGAATATTTTGAGCCTTAGTTACTTAATGCGCACTAAAATAGACCTCCATTTGCTTCAACCATTTGTCTAATATTTCAACATCTACTTGTCCTTCAAAGGATTTGATTTCTACCTTGGTCTAAACTTTGAATGAAGTATTTTCATGTTTTACCTTATCTTTACCTTTATCTTTAGGAGGTTCTTCATGCTCATTCACACTTTTCTCCCCTTCCATCTTCTTCTTCATGTGGCTTTTCTATGCCAAGCTTCTTAACTATAGAATGAACCATCACATCTATGGACCCTTGATTTCTAGTTATGAGCCTTTGTTATTTGGTGATAGTGTCTTGGGACTTCATCATGCATTCCATGCAAGATTCGAGTGCAACTACTCTTTTAGCATGACTATCTTCGCCATATTGAGCCATTTCTCTCACCCACTAATTCCACTTTCTTGTAGATATATTTGGATTGCAAGGCAATAGTTTTACTTCTTGAGATCTTGTCATTATCAAACAAGTCAGACAAACTTTTCACAATAATTCAAAGATAAATCTTCTCTAATACCAATTTTTTTGTAAACTCTAAAGTTCACATTCTCTAGAATTCATAGAATCACATTTTTTTGTTCTACTTTAAATCTAATTCTAAATGGCAATTCAATTCATTCAAATGACCTAGAATTAATGTGTTGAATGTTGTTAGAAAAGTAAACAGACTACATATCTGAACAATGAATGTTAAAGACATTAAATATAACATATAAGAATGGAAAAATAAATTTTTGATTTGGAAAACCCCACATGATGGGGAAAAACCAATAGAAGAGGCAATTGCATTGTTTCCTATCTTATTATGGCCAAAGACAATGATATTACAAAATAAGTACAATACCCAGCGATCTTGCTCATTAGCTTCATCTCACCATTCCTCTCTCTAATCCTTCCTAAGAACAACTAAACACCATGTTCACCAACATTTCTTTGTTGGTGTGCCTTCTTCATTCTTGGAGAAGTCCTTTTGTGCACTAAAGATCTCCAATTGTCATAAAAAGTGAATAGATGTTATGTTTGCACCATCCTTGTACAGTCATAATAGGTGAAACTACTACGGTTTTGTAATTGCCACCCTGCATGAATAAATGGTTATGTAATTGCCATCTTACAAGAATTAATAGTTAAATAACTGCAACCCTGCATGAACTAATGGTTAGGTAACCACCACTTGCATGAAGCAACGGTTTCATCACCAAGCTTGCAACTCTCCCTTTGAAACTTTGTTGATGATTAAAACTTAGTTTTGATCTTGTTGTTTGTTGAATGGATTGTTTTTCTAGATCCTTATGGATGAGAAGGTTAGACACAAATTTGGGTGCTATATGTTTTCTCCCACCAAAGAATTTGCCAATATCAAGCATTGAGAGCAAGGGATTAGTTTCAATGGGCACTTTTAAAGATTTGGAAGGGATATTTTTGTAGTTGATAGAATATGTGGAAGTAGTTAAGGACTTCTTGCCCACCTTTGACCACATTTGGATGCAAGGTAGACACAAATTTGGATGCCATATATTTTCTCCCACTCAAGAATTTGCCAATATCAAGTGTTGAGAGCATGGGATTAGATTCAATGGGTACCTTTGAAGCGCTGGAAGGGACATTTTTTTAGTTGATAGAATATTTGGAAGTGGTCAAGGACTTGTTGTCCACCTTTGACCACATGTGGGTTGCTCATAGATTCCCAAATTGCAATCTCCAACATCTTCACCGTAAATTTGATGCTTCTTCGCCTAACTCTAATAGAAAGATCATTGAAGCAGGGGTAAGGGTTGTGAAGTTTTTGAACACACTCGTAGGCGCTGTCAAAGCAGAGGAATTGGGCGAGGGAGGAGGATGCGAATAATGAAGAATGGAAGCAAGGTAGCGTTTCGTGGCAAGAGATGTAGGCCAATCTGGGTTCAAGATAGCTAGAGGGACATGGTGGGCCAAACACTGATGGTCTAAGTGTTCAAAGTGTTCCCTTTGGTGTTGATTTCCCATTCTTTTTTTCAGTTGGTAATTAATAGTTGTAATGACAAAAACTTTGATTGGTTGTGTTGTACCTAGAAGGCACTTTTTCTTGATCCAGTTTAGTTGGTCTCGTAGATATGGTAGTGATGGTTTCCGTGCCTTCGATGGTAGATTTATATGCAACCTAGATTATATTAAATAATGTAAAGACTCAATTAAATATTAGTTAATGTCTATTTGATAACTTCATGTAACTATTGTACCATAACTGTTGTAAATAAGATCAATGCACAGATCAATACATCATGTGCTTCTCACAAATATCTCTTCTTTCATTTGATAACAGTGGTGTCAGAGCCACCACTCAAGGAAACCAGAAAGGTACAAGTGATTCATTGTTTGAAGAAACCCTGGTTCTAGGGTACAAACGGGAGGAAGAGGGAGGGACAAGGGTAGTCACCACAGACTTGTCAAAGATTTTTCATGTTGGGAGAGAAACCAAACAATTGCATTTGTTGTCGTGGAAGGGTCAGAAGAACAAAGAATTGTTGAGACACAATCACGGAAGTAGGCAAGGAAAATACGCATTCGAAGGTCGAAGTAAGACACAATCAAAATGTAGGAAACATCGAAGGTTGCAGTCGCATCGAGGAAAAGCATCCAAGAACGACAAGGGCACAACATCATCAAAGATCCTAGTCGAGCATGAAGTCAAAGCTCCTTACAGTCGCATTTTGAATGTGTCTTAGGGCACAAAGACAAAAATAACACACAGACCCTCAGAACCTCATCCTTCTTGAGGCCCAAAAATTAACTAGGTAGAATTATAATGTGTAGAGTGATAAAATATTGACAATTGTGTAATTCCCTGATTGTGACAAGATTATACTTGACATAGAACAATGACTGGCAACGAATTTTGCTGATTATAACAAATGTCATAAAGAAGCCCTTCTTTTATTGAAACTTTGTGTCAAATGATATGATTCCGAAGGTTCGAAATGTTGCACAAGCAAGTGCACTATGGACTAGTCTCAAGAACAAATACCAGAGTTCGAAAAAGAGTCAAGTACTTTATTTGAAAAATCTATTGTTTTCCACAAAAATGACAAAAGGTAAGTCTCTATCAGAGCATTTATTACAAATGAAAGATCTCCATGACCAATTGCCAGTGATCAACAAAAAGGTGGATCATGATGATATGGTGGCTTTGTTTTGAATAGCTTGACACCTTATGAATTGTTCGTGAAAGCTTTGTCCCTGATGATAGAGAGTGACACTCACTTTTGATTAGGTGAATTCATATTTGCTGCAAAAAGAATGCATGTAGACACACTTCAGTGAGCCTAGTTCTGGTCAATCAGAAAGTGCATTTGTTGTCCAATCTAAAGAGAAATGGAAAAGACATTCAAATACATCTTCATCTTCCCCAAAATTCAAGGTAAAAAGTTATTATTGTCAAAAATTTGGTCATATTAAAAAAGAATGTAAAAAAGGATAATATAATCTAACACATAACAAGAAGGCAAAAGGGCATGCAAATGTGGTAGCAATTGAAGTTGAATCTGAGGAGAATATGCTCTCATGGTGTCATGCTCCGATGAGAGGTCTACCAGTTACTGGTTTTTTTATTTCGGTGCATCACGACATTTTACATGTCGAAAAGATTGGTATGTTAATTTCACTACAGATGAAATTTTTTTTGATTCAGTTTTCTTGGATGATGGTAGGTCACATGTTGTAGAAGGGATAGGAGATATACACATTGTATTGAATGATGCTACAAAATTCATAGTCAAGAATGTTAGGTATGTACCTAAGATGAACAAAAATATTCTATCAATCAGTCGATTTAATTGAAAACCCTCACATTACAATAAATTTCTCAAGAAAGAAATACATTGTGTCTAATATCAAAAATGATGAAGTCATAGCCCCCGACATTGAGCCAAATGGCTTGTATAGACTTGTTGATCCTGCCACTATCAATTGGAATGCATTAATTGTGAAGGATAATACCAGTGTTTTATGGCATGAGAGATTTGGACATCTCAATCTTTAGTATTTGGCCAAAGTCCAAAAATCGAATATGGTTCTTGGATTGCCTACTATCCAGGTCAAGCAGGATATATGTGCAAGTTGTTTAGCTGGCAAACAAAAGCGAAAACCTTTTCCCACTGAAGGTCCCTGGAGAGCAAAGGGGCTCCTTGATCTTGTTCATGCAAATTTATGTGAGCCATCTTGGAAGTCATCTACTATTCTTGGTGCAAGGTATTTTTTGTTGTTCATAGATTATTTTTCTAGAAAAATGTGGGTCTACTTCTTGAATAAGAAGTCTGACTATTTTGTTGAGTTTATAAAATTCAGAGCACTGGTAGAAAATCAAACAAGTCAGCTGATCAAAACTTTACGATCCAATAATAGGGGAGAATTCACTTCCAAGCAATTTTAGAACTATTGCAACAAGGAATTCATCGACAACTAACAACCCCATACAACACTCAACAAAATGGAGTGGTTAAAAGGCGAAATCACACAATCATGGAGATGGCTTGATCCATGATGCACAACAGAGGTGTGTTGTATAAATATTGGGGAGAAGCAGTAAACATGACAATCTACATACTAAACAGAAGTCCTTGCAAGGCTTTGGAAAACATCACTCTAGAAGAACCCTAGTCTAGCATCAAACCAGAGGTAACACATTTTCGTGTTTTTGGTTCTGCTACATATGCTCTCATTCCTAAGAAACATAAAAGTAAACTAGATTCTAAATGTGCCCGATATTTCTTTGTTGATTATAGTACTCAATCCAAAGCATATAGACTACTAGTTGTGTCTACTAACAAGATCATTATTAGTCAGGATGATGTAAAAGAAACATAGTCATTTTTTGTTTGTAATCATCAAGTTATCTCTGAGAATCCAAAGGTTTCTAGTCTTGTACTTCCTCCAAAAGATGAGGAACCACATGTTTTGGAGACACCCTCACAATGTTCAATGCAATAATCTATAGCTAACACTCCATTAGTCTATCAACGTCTTCGACTTGATTCAACCACTTCTCCATCTGTTGTTTAGTAGGAATAGGAATCTTTGGTACAAAAGAGACCCAAGTGGTAAGACACTACTCTACAGGATGTACGAGAGGGTGACCTTCCTCAATCTCATACATGGTCTCGACAACCAGAAAAGTCAAATGTGGATTCAACTGATGATGAAGGGCTTATGTATTTTGCTCTTGCTTCTGATTTTTTCACTATTTCAGAGCTCCAACGATATTTTGATGCACAACGCAAACTTGAGTGGGTGATAACGATGCAATCATAATAAGATGCCTTGATGAGAAACAATACTTGGACATTGGTGGATTTACCTCTAGGTAAGCAACACATTGGCTGCAAATAGATGTACAAAGTCAAATGCAATGTTGATGGTACTTTGGACAAGTACAAAGCCCGTCTTGTTGCGAAAAGATTTTCACAATAGGAGGGAATAGACTATGAGGAGACATTTGCTCATACTACAAAAATGGCCACATTTCGGTTAATTCTTTCTATTGCATCTCAATTTGGTTGGAAAGTATTTCATATGGATGTCAAAAGTGCTTTCTTTAATGGTGATTTGGATGAAGTATACATGGTGCAGCTTAAAGGATTTCAAGAACCTGTTCATGATCGTTTGGTTTGCAAATTGGTTAAGTCTTTTTATGGGCTTAAGCAGGCTCCTCGAGCCTGGTACATCAAAATTGATCAACATCTATGAGATTCTAGATTCAGATGGAGTCCATCTTATCCAAATCTCTATATCAAAAGCACTAATGATGACATTGTGATACTCATTGTGTATGTTGATGACCTTGCCATCACAAGTAGTGGAGACACAATAATTTAGAAAGTCAAATCAGATTTGTGCATTACTTTTGATATCTCTGATTTAAGCCTCCTACACTATTATTTGGTGTAGAATTCTGATAACATGACCACTCCATTTTCATTGCTCAGTTTAAGTATGCCACTACTCTTTTGAAGAAGTTTGGAATGATGGATTGTAATTTTGCTTCTACATGGAGGTAGGGCTGAAATTATTAGCTCCTGATGATTCATCACTAGTCAATGAATCATTATATAGACAATTAGTGGGCAACTTGATATATCTTACCATCACTCGACCAAATTTATGTTTTGTTGTTAGCTACCTTTCTCGATTTTTGTCTCAACCAAATTTAGTACACTGGACAACAACAAAACATGTTTTGCGATATGTCAAAGGAACTCTTGACTTTGGCATTCTCTATTAGAGGATAACATATTTCAGGTTGATTGGTTATACAAACTCCAATTGAGGAGGATCAGTTGATACTCGAAAATCTACCACATGGTATATGTTTTCTTTTGGTTCAAAAGTTGTTTCATAGTAGAGCAAGCTTTAACATACAATTGCCCTCTCTTCCACTGAAGAAAAATACAAAGCAACAATCAGTGCCAGTTGTGAAGTAGTTTGGCTACGTCGAATTCTAGTTGATTTGCAACTTCTTTCATCTACACCTACTCCACTATTTTGTGATAATCAAAGTGCATTGAAGTTAGTAAAGAATCTTGTTTTTCATGCCCATGCCAAACACATTGAGATACATCACTACATTCGACGGTTGATTCTAGTGACATTTATCTACACTTTTGTGCTTCTACAGAGCAACATGTAAATCTAATGACTAAACTTCTTAGTTCTATTCTTTTTGTAAAGTTTCGAGACAAACTTAGAGTTGTCTCTAATTTAATCATTAAAAGGGGGTGTTAAATAATGTAAAAACTTAACTAAATATTAGTTAATATCTAACTAATAACTTCCTGTAACTATTGTAACCATAACTGTTGTAATTAATTTTTGATATCATAAATAAGATCAATACATCATATGCTTCTCACAAATATATCTTCTTTCATTTACCAATAGATTAAGCGTAGACATAGTTAGAATGGTGGCCAGTCAAACCAATATATATTGGGAACAACTTTTATATGATTGTAGGAAATTATATGATTATATTTTTGGAAATTAATATGGTGGGTGAGGGACCCCTTTCAACCCTCTTTTGACCGATTAAAAAAAATGGTTTTCAAAAGAATAATTTATTAATCTAACACAAAGTTTTACCATCCAAACTTATAAAACCTTAAAGTTCATACCACATTATAAAGAAATAAAGGGATACACAGGCCTATCTAAGGAAAGGGAAGCCAAAGTTTGACTTGCACTTTTTCTCTCCCTTTGCTTTTTTCTTCATTCGTTTGATAATTTGGAGGCCTCTTTCTTGATTAACTACATTCTTGTTTCTAATCAATCATTATTTCATTTTCTATTCCTTTTTTGTAGAAATCAGCTTATCAATATCTCCTTTGTCATTGTACATCTCAATAATCTTCTTTGCATAAGAGGGGATGTGTTTTTCAGCCCTGCAACCACAGGGCAAACAATTTGTAATTAATAGATTACAGAACGTTTTTTTAGGTAAATAACAATTCACTGTTTATGAGCAGGCCTCCCTCCATTTATATTGCCACATGCACACCAAATTTTAAATATAGGTTTTCACTGAAAAAAGCACCTCAACATACTACTAGACCAGAACCCAACTTACTAATATAATACTGGAGAATCAATAAGCTAAAAAGCAGCTGGCCTACCTTTGTTTACCCCAAGTACGGGATACGTGCAAATAATTACGTATTGTGTGATAGTCCAGGGAATATCGACCAAACTCTAAACCCTTGGGTCCAATCTGCCGCAAACAGGAAAAAAATTATTCTGTTATACCTTCAGGAAAATGATAGCTGGCATACAAATTGCACCATGCCAACAGAACAGGTTTGCTCTGATCTTTGTACAAATGGATTTGCACCACTAGTCTGAATAAATGGATTTGCACCACTAATGTGTATGAAGGGATTTGCACTGTTAATGTAGTGCAGTCTGCATGCCAGGTATCGTATTACCTCCAATCTACATGTTATTTTCCATTATAGAAAACAAAGCTACTCATGAAAGTGAATTGTGTTTACTCGATAACAACTAGAATTATCTATTAAAAATAAAGCAAAGAACACTTACCAAGTTTAGAAGAAAGGCAATGATGTTCCCAACAAATATGGGAGCTGGTTGGGAGTTTCCCTTCCCTGTTCCAAGGGAAAGGATATAAGTTTCTAATTATATGCCACATAGGAAGGCAAAACTATAGCCACAGAATCAGTTTACACAACAATCAACATGGACACAAAAGTGAATAGTGCAAACTAAATGGAACTCGTGATAATTATCCATGATGCTAATATCATGTATGACAGGCGTTTTCTTACTCTAAAAAAAATCAACGATATCAATGTCAGAAAAAGCATAAAAGAATAATAGTTCATGCTTAGCATGGTAGTAAAGGAATATGTTACACACTAGCAATCTGGTACTATAAAAAAAATTAACCATGCATCCAAAAACCATGAGGATTTGTTCAATACAAGTTTCATAGATCACTCAATGTGTGTGCTTTGTCGCCATGATGCCAGAGTCTGTCAAAGAAAAAGTGAAAGTTATACCAGTTTTTGCTTTGTCATCAGCTTTAACTGTCTCCATAACAAATGACTGCCGCTTGCCCTGTTGAATATCAAACGTTGTGAAAATATAATATTTTTCTATTTCTAGAACAGGTTATTGTCTAAAATTGCATCTGCGTATTGCAATTAAAAACTCTTGAGAAACCATTCTCGACATGTTCACAGCAAGAGTAAAATCTGCAAGAATCCATGTTTTCATTTAACATACATTGCTGACCGTCGGAGAAATTTCCAAGAGGTCACGAACTAAATTAAGCATTTCCCTTCCTCTTCTATTCCTGCCATTAAGATAAACCCAAACAGATCAAATTAACTTCTAGCAACGTTTTTACTTATGGGTCTATATTCTATCTAGAATAATCGAATTTGGAATAAGTACAACTCAAATACATTAAACATCTCTTCCTTCATATTTCTATATTCAGCATTTTCCATTGTTGTCCATTCCTACTATTAAGACGATCCAAAAAACAGTTAGGATATAACAAGTTTCTACACTATGGATATCATCAATTCCTATAAGAAAGTTGAATAAGAATGTAGAAACCAAGGAGAGACTTGCCGAACTGTAATATACTGAGGGTGTCGAGTCATGCTTACTCCTGGGTATTTCGGCACTCCCATGTATCCTACAACCAAATCCTGTAAAATTTGTCAAATCTAGCACATTTGATAATTTATTAGAACAAACAACATTTATAGACCTCAGTTTCAAATATTAAACTAGTAATTCAGTAACCACATTGCACGCATAGATTGTTTTAGACAAAAAAAACTTCTTTAACCTCTCCAAGCTATAGACTTATACACTCAATTGACTATAGAAAGGCATTTCCAACTGTCAATCCAAGAATATTCTTATTGCCAAATCATCATTAAAACCTCCATCCCATAAGCACAAATTTCTTATGGAAGAAGAATTGTCGTAGCAATGAATTTTTAGCGATTCTAATTGGAGCTTCAAAGCCAATGGAACATGCTTCATACAAGCTACACTATAACTTGTTTAAAAAGTATTAGTTGTGGAGATTCTGACTTCTACAGACTTCCATCATTTGCAAATCAAATTTTATGCATTGTCACGTCACTTTGTGCATGGAAAATAGGATACAAAATTACTCCAAAGAGTGAGCATAAAATTGTTTGAAGAATATTAGTTGTTTAGATCTCTCCCTTCTTTTGATACAACCTATGAGATCCGCAATGTAACAACGAGAAATTAGGATATTAGCTTGCTTGAAAAAACTAGGAAGGTTAGTAACCCTTCCAAGACGACTCCCTGCTCTGTGAGCTGTGCTATCATTGAGATACTTTCCTTTTACAGTTCGTCTTTTAGGAGTGTGTATTGTTATCTCTTACACTCGCACATAGGCCACATCTCCTCTAGCCCTAAAGTCAATATCAGCATTAATTTCATGTTGGGAAAACCATACAAGCTAGGAATCAAACCCAAGACCATCCTCTGGCCAGCAGTCTTGCCTACCACTAAGCTACTTGCTCTATTTGGCACATTTTTTCAGATTCTGATTGCTATCTCCAACAAGCTTAACAAAATGTAACATACAAATAAAATGTAGTCCTCAGTTGTACAAAAAAACGGATGATGTGGCATAGGGAAACAAATCCGTTACATTGAGGGGCCCATCCAACACACATCTAATCAACCACTAGTGATATGAAGGGCCAGAACTCATACATAATTTAATGGCTTTACATTCCTATATTTTGACTATTTGAAGTGACTGAAATTGCTCTACAGATACTGATACTAAAGAAAGGAATTGAAGTGTTCATCTTCAATTTCAAAAGTGAATTTATGACATTCATATCACAGGGATTAGATTTTCAGCTGGGATTTTTTCATTAAAGACAATTTCTTTAGATTTCGTGCCACAAAAACATCTCAGCTTTGTTGACCGTAGAAATTAAGAGAGAACTTATTCTTACCAATCAAAGCAATTCTTTTCCCTATTTGAAGGGACTTTTGGATCTATTTGAAGCATTCTTTGAATTTTTTTCACTTGCAACAATTTTTCTTTTATTCTTCTAGTTCAATGTTCCAACTGTAGGCATATTTTTCATGCTCATGGTATAAGAATTTCAAAATTCTGGAAAAGAGATCCTGCATGGAAGAATGGCATCACATGTGCCAATAAGATATATACAAATATTCTAAAATGCTTTTACATGGAGGCATAAACTGTCTCAAATACCACCTTTTGTTTAAAAAAGGCTGAGATGCAAAGCCCGTGAATTGCTACCCAACTAGAGGAAACAAGGCAGATGATTTCTCTTTTGGAGAGCTTTAAGGAAAAAATTAAGAGCGACAGAAGAGAATAAGAGCAGAGATTGAGCAATGGACACATCTCTTCTAGTACTCCTAATCTTATCCTTTCACAACTCTGACTACTATCAGTCCTAAGAACCATAAGGGTTCTACTTCAAGTAGTCCAGGATTAAATTCATATATTGTCTTCTACTACCGATGCTCAACGCTCTCTTGAAAGTACCAGATGGAATTAGGACAAGCACGAGGAAGAAAACGAATCAATCTCTAATTTTTAGTTCTTTTGGTAGATACCATTCAATGTGGCAAGGTGAATAGCTTTCAATTATTTATATATTCTAAGAGCGACAGAAGAGAATAAGAGCAGAGTTGTCAAAGCATTAGATTAGGATCCAATCCTTTGACAACTTGACTACTATCAATCCTAAGAACCATAAGCGTTCTACTTCAAGTAGTCCAGGATTAAATTCATATATTGTCTTCTACTACCGATGCTCAACACTCTCTTGAAAGCGCCGGATGGAATTAGGACAAGCATGAGGAAGAAAACAAATCAATCTTTAATTTTTAGTTCTTTTGGTAGTTACCATTCAATGTGGCAAGGTGAATAGCTTTCAATTATTTCTATATTCTAATTTCCATTTTTGGGTGACCTGTTTTACTACATAGAATAGAAAATTTACGTAAAGAATAGAATTCTTGTTTCCATTAAAAGGCCCCCCTATTTGACAACATTGGTTGACAACTTAACTGCTTGTGGTTCAGGGTTCAATGCCACAACTATTGATGAAATTAGAGGGTCAATGTTGGATGTATCAATAGAGAAAGTGGATAAGTTGATTGATAACCAGCACCATCATGTCCAATGGATGGAGCAATGGAAAATTTAGGACTCTTTAAATTTTCTTGTAGCTTCCTTGGGGTTATTATTTTCTTGACATCTGATGATGCTTTCGCTAAAATTAAGAATGTAAACTTTTCTTGTGACCTATTGGAGGAGGTTTTGATGGAGGTGGGAAACCAAGATGTTGTCCAAGAAGTAACGGACAATGCTGCCAATTATGTAGCTGCATAAAGACACCTTATACAGAGACCACCTTCTATTTTATGGGCTCCATGTGTAATCCATTGCATTGATCTTATGCTGGAGGACATCAGGAAGATGGGTTTTTCTAAACCTATTGTGGAGAGGGCAAAGAACATTACCAACTCGATGAAGGCATTCATGAGAAAGAATCTTGTCCAACCAGAAGTCATGAGATTTCTTACAACTCTTTATCACCCAACAATCCTTACTTGAGGAAAAGGCAAGTCTCATAAGAATGTTTGTTAGTGAGGACTGGATGTCTTCCATAAATACAAGGAAGGTGGGTTTGATAATGTGGAATAGATTTTTTATGACAATTTTTGTAAGGGTGAATATTGTTTTTTTTTTTTCTTTCCACTTACGCTATCTTACACATCTAGTTTTTTGTTTTCCTATCCATCTTTCCTAAGCACTAACTTGAAAATTTTAATTCTGATACGTAACAGAGCCTTTCATTAAGGTTTTGTTCAATGGGAAAAGTCTCTAACGAGCTACACCTATGAGGGAATGATAGGTCCAAGGAGGCTATTAGAGCTTTCTACAAGGGCAAGAAGAGTGACTACCATCCTAGAAGGGATGTCATAGACAACACATGGCATTATCAACTCCATAGGCCATTTGCCACAAGGTATTTCTTGAAACCAAGATTCTAATTTGATGAGTCATTCAAGGCTAATGCAGCAATTATGGAAGCCCTCTAGAAATGCATAGATAGGATGGTGCCCAATGACGAGATACCAAAAAAATACAAAGATCCAAATCTTTTTGCTAGTGCTATGGAAATACAAGGACGAAAATGCAACCACACATTTTTCTAAATATTTTAATCTAGCCTAGTAAGTTGTCTTTCCTTTACTTTTTATTTATTTATAATATTTTCAGTTCTACTTCTAGATGTGTGGGTGGAGAATTTTGGTTTTTTTACCCCAAACATTCAAAAGATTACCTTTTGAATTTCGAGAAAATCATGCAGCACTATTGGTTGAGCACAATTGGAGTATGTTCAAACAAATATGGTCCAAGAAGCACAAACATTTAGCACATAAAAGATTGAATGATTTGGTTTTTCTACACTGCAACCTTCACCTCAGCCACAAACAAGTGATGAGGACCAATATTGAGCCCATTCAATTGATTCAGATCAATTCAAAGTCATACTGGATCACAAGGGTTGAGGAGCCCCTATTTATTGAGGACTTTTCCTGGGTGAATCAAAAAGATTTGGAGGCAAAGGTAGTGGACATGGGGGCGCATGGTGCACAAGTAGAGGCAAATAGACAAGTAGTTTCTCTCACTTCCAAGAATTTCCAAAGACACAAGAAGGGTGGGCCAAGTGGCATTGGATCCACAGGATCCTCTCGTGTATAGTTGATGTTTATGCTTTAGATGCCATGGATAATATCATACATGAATTGTATACCGTGTAATTTTTTTTTAACTTCAGTATAAAAAATTGAACCTTATTTACTTAATCTGCAGTCACATTATTGCCTTAAAATTTTGATGGATATACGTATCTTAGCATGTAATTGGTTAAATTTGTATGTCAATTGCATTAGTTTGTTGTTGAATGAAAAAATATAATTATTTTCTGTGAAATATACTATATTGTATCATTATTTTATCTGTCAAAATTTTTCATTGATTCCAAGTTCGAGCGCCAAAAAGGTTCACCAAAGTCCTAATCTCAACACTATGGGAAAAATGATCCCATTAGCTGCAAACATGACATTGGGCCATTGTTTGCCCCTTATCAATTTTAATGGATGCATGATTTGTATATTATATCTTTTGTCCTTCACAATTGCTTAGTAATTCGATTTTGTATCCACTATGCCTTAGTTGTCCCTACACTGCATGCACTTGTTTGTTTTTTGTGGGCTCTTAATGTATTCACTTATTATTTTATAAGATACCAATTTGTCCAAATATGGAAAAGAACCCTGTCCCAATACGTACTCGATACAGGTACGAGTCCGAATTTGCTAGGAAACAATCTGGGTTCATCCGGGTTCTTCAGAAGAACCTAGGTGAACCCGGGTCGCCTAGGACAAATCCAAACAAAACCAAAGTAAAACCCAGGCAAAATCTGAGGCAAAAATGGATTTTTCATTTTTGCTCAAAATTAGGCATAAAACAACAATAAAAAATTAAAAAAAAACACATTGCAAACCCTAAAAGTTATTAACATTTACATTGGTGAAGCATCATAGAATATTTCCCCAATGAGAGTCGTCTCCCTGTTTTCCTTCACCCGCTCCCTCTCCCAACCACCATTTTTTGAATTTTTAGTCGTTCAACTGCTCAAATCTAGGCCTTTCTGGGCAAGTTCCCATCTCCTGCTCTGATCTGTTGCACTTATGTGTCTCACCTTGGTGACTCTTGGATAAATACGGCCTTGTTCTTGGTTTTGCATGGCCCTAGAGATTGCCCCACCCTAGCCCTGGGGCTCATTCCACTCTACGTGGTGTTTGGAAAATTCCCCTTTGGGATTCTCCAGAAAGGAGACCCTTTCTTTTGGTTCGCCCTGGGTCTTTCCACTTCAGTCCTTGTTTTATCGTCCCCTTTGTCCCTCCTCACATTTGGAAAATCACACCCTCTTCATACCCCATGGCGGTTGGTGTTGACCCATTCCACCTATCAAATCACACGACTCAAGGTGAGTCAAAAACAAAACCAGGCCTTCTTTCTTGCAATATGGAGATTCAAGGTCAAAGCGACCCCATGTTCCATTCTACTTTGTCTAGTGGCTAGAAGGGAGGTAGGCTTCGCCTTTAGATCGAAAACTCACACCAACATAAGGAGTCTGCACTTTGGTAAAACTTATTGCTATATGGGCATTAGTGAGTTTTTTTGCTTTCTCCTTGTCAATTCCATGCTGGTTAAAACTCGTGATGTGGCCATGCTTCCTATGCTTTGTCCTACTACTATCCCTTCTATTGATAAGGGAAGTTTCATGTTGAGGTCATATTTGGTGAACACTAAGTACCACCCAAAAGGTTTTTAGAAAACCCCTTGGCTTCAAGATTATAAGCTTGACAAAACCAAGCATGAAACTCTAAAGTCCCTAAGGATTTTGACCTTCACGCAGGGTGTATTTCCCTCTTTGTTGTTAAATATTCCCATGGACAAATCTCAAATTAGAATCTTCATCCACTCCACTACTAGCTCAAATAAGGAAAAGGTTTGTTGACTTGAATACCTTGCTAAAGTTATGTTGAGGATTGTTGAAAGTTGGATGTTGAGTGTTGGGGATGTTGTAAGTTCAGTCCACAAAGAGGTGAACCTGTCTCAAGTTTGTTCTACCACAGTTTACAGTTGGGTAAACCCATCCTTAGTCAGTAACATAACACAGTTCACGAATGAGTGGACCAGTCTCAAGTTTGGCTCAATATGAATCCTTCGCAGATTGTTTGGGATTTACTATTAGTTTCTTGTTGTTGAGGCTCTGCTTATGCTTTGCGTAAGGGGTCCTAAGGTTAGGCCCGGTTTGGTTGGCTCTTTGTTGTACTTTTGTTGCTTTGTAATTGTTTCACTTGTCTCTTATGTTGACTAGCCTCTAGGGTCAATGTGCTTTTTTTTGTTCGTTGTCAGTTCTCTGTTTGTTGGTATACCAGGGTTTTAGGTGTTGGATGGATACTCTTTCCTGGTTCCATTCGAGTGCACTACATTGTTCTGTTGTAGTAGTTGTTGGACCTGCTCTTAAAAAAACCCTATTTGTTCTGATGTAAAGGTTGTGGGACCTACTTTCAAAACCCTCTGCTTAGTTGTGGGACCTTTGCAAAACCCTCACCTTTTACCCATATCTAATAAAAAGTAAAACACAAACATAAAATAAAAGAAGATGAATGATAAAAGCAAAAAAAGCACTTACCTCTCATTTTATCATTGCATACTTACCTTCCATTGTTGATCTAGGGTTGAAGCTTCATCAACTAACATTGCAATCACTAACTTCCTATTTAATAAGCTAGAATTTCTATATTTTTTATTTTTATATATTTTTTTACAGCTGCACCCAAGGCAATTTTTTTTTTTAAAAAAAACATACCAACGAACCCAATTTATTCGAACCTAAACCCAAATCGGTAACTTATATTATTTTTAATGTTGAATAGATTGTTTTATCTCATGAGTATCAACATCGCAAATTCTGGGAATATTTTATTGGTCGCTTATCTTTTGAATGTCCTCTTGAACATTGAAGATACTACATTCCTTTCTTTTTTTAATTTTGAACATTATTATGCACCACCTCGCATATGTATCTGGGGAGAAAAATTATTCTTTTGCTCATGCATTGTCTCAAAGACCATTTTAATCCAGGGTCTACAAATACCTTTTCCCCAACTCCAAGTGCCTTTACTATCATCCCATGGACCAAAGATTACAAATGTACAAAAAACGCTTTTAGGAACCCTGATTTAATATGGCCCCTAAGACAATGCACATGGACAGATGTTTTGGCTTCAGGTCTATTTGTGATATAAATGTAGAAAAGATCAGAGACTGAATTTATTTTAAATGGAGGAAAAAGTGTATAATCTATTCTGACATTTCTTCTATGGGTAATTGTTCTTGGTATTTATACATTAAATTTAACTTGCCTAAAATAGAGAAAAATATTCTCTTTTGAGAGAAATTGTGATAATTTTTTGCTCTTTCACACATAGAATGATATTTTAATAGTAGAAAAAACAGGTTACTATTAAATATTTCTATATTTCGTTGATTGAGATTCTCCTCCCTATTGCCTCCCCCCAGGGTTAGCAATTCAACAATTAAAAACTAAGGCTACTACTAAATATATGTAAAGAATATCTTAGATAAAACTTAGACGTTTTTTACAAGTACGTCTCAAATCTTCTACAAGACTCATCATCAGGGTTTGAATGAGCTTGAGGAATTAACCAAGGTTTATGGTAAACAGAAATATTTTGTGAACCTTTATTTCATATAATAGATATAAAACTTGTCAAAAAAACTCAAAAAATCGCCAAAATCGTGAGTCAAAATGCATGGTAACTCGTAATCAACTCGCTTGGCAAGTTTTTGGAGGGTAATTGCGCTAAAAAATGTGCAACCACTTGCAAGTCTGCACACAAAACTTGCCAACCACTTGATTATAACAACCCCTTAAAAACACATGTTTAAATTTTTCTTCCACTTTTATATTGTTTTATGCTATGCTCTTTCATACTAAAAAACATTTGATCATTTTTCAGTTGACATGAAGTTATTTCAATAGGATTTAAAGTATTTTTTGATAGGTGGAGTTTGATTTGAGAGGTAAGAGCTTCGTGTTATTGGTTTTTGTTGTAAGTTCATTCTTCCATTTTAGATCTATTTTAAGGTTTGAAAGTTTTTTTCTATTCTTTTTGTCCATGTCCATCTTTCTTTCTTTCCTAGGCAAATAGGGTTTTACAAAATTAATCTTCGGTTGTTTTTCATGTTTTGATAGGGTTTACAGTTCACAATTGTAGTGATCTACAAGAATGGAGCCTTCAACCTCAAATATTTGTAGTAGGATGTTTGATAACCCTGCTTGGAAGCATGGCACGAACAATCCAACTTAGGCAGTGTGATATGCATTTATTCTGGTTTCTTAATGCAAGGAGAAATCAATCGCCTCAAATGCCACCTCACACAAATCCCTGTGTAAAATGTGTAATTGTGACCTCAATTGGAACCTAAACTTACATGAGAGATGAATGCTCTAAGTTTTGGCAATAAGAATAAAAAAATTGAAAAGAAGAAAATTGCAACAATTGTATTCGTGATGAATTCCCCTCTAATTCAAATGGATTAGTAGGCTCTTGTCTTGATCCGCAAATCTAGGGCTCATCCACTAAACACAGCTCAACCTGCAATACCCCTGGTACACAACCTTCGATAGAAGGTATTGCTTGGGACTAAGAGAAGCACCATGACACAAAGATAAATGCTGCAAATTTTCAGTATTATAACAACATACCATTAACCCATATTGGTTAGATGCATTGATTATTGTCGAGAAAGGGTTCGATGCACCTCGTCAGATTTGGGTAAGCCCTTGTTGGAGGAAGGCATACAAAATATGGAGGTTATAGTAGAGGATTACAAAATAATCTAGTGCAAAAAGAGTTTTAGTATTTTGTCTAAAGGGTGGATGGATGTAAGGAATCGCATTTTGATAAAAATTCTAGTAGTTTTAGGTAGACAATTGGTGTTCTTGAAGTGTATTGATGCCTCCCACGAAATGAAGAAAGCATAGACTTTGTATAATATGTTTATGCCTCCCATGAAATGAAGAAAGCATAGACTTTGTATAATATGTTTAAGTAGGTGGTCATGGAAGTGGGTGTAGAAAATGTCATCCAAGTTGTGACTAACAATGCAATAACATATGTAGCAGCATGGAGACTTCTTGAGGAGAGGTACCCTGCCCTTTTTAGAGCCTTTGCACAACCAATTGCATTGATCTCTTACTTGAGGACATAGGAAAAATTGGATGGGTGCAAACTATGGTTGATGAAATCATAAATATTACCAAATACATTTACAATTACCACTAGGTGCTTTGCTTGATGAGAGAGCACACCAACGAAAAGGATCTTGTGTGATCGGGAGTCACATGATTCGCCACAAACTTCACCACATTGCAGAGCATTGCAGCATCACTAACGTCTCTCAAACAAATGTTTGTGAGCACTCGAGGGCTGGAATCTCCATATTCTAGAAAATTTGAAGAGGAAAGGGTCGTGAAGACTATTTTTAATGATGTGTTTGCAAAAAGCACAAACGAGATACTTAAGGTAGCTTTAAACTTAAAGATTACGAACTTACAAAGCAACAAAATTCATTACTTTGTAAGTTTGTAAAACCTATTAATTTTTTATTCATAGAAGTTAAACTTCTAGTTTATCATTTATTCTTTATTAATTTTTTGGTTCCAATTTATCTTAATTTTAATTTTAAAAATCATTCTATCTTGTTTTAGGTGATGGAACCTTTGGTCAGTAATCTACACATGGTGGATGGCACGAAAAACCCAATGGGTTATCTCTACGAGGCAATGGAAAAGGCCAAGGAGGCCATAACTCATTATTATGGAAAATATAGAAGAAAAAATGAACCCATTTGATGCATAATTGATCGGAGATGGAACAAACTCCAACAAATACATGCAGTGGCCTACTATATACCCATTATTTTCACTTTATTGGTACTTTTCTGCTTTAGGACTCATCGACAAATTAATCTCCCTAAGTGTATGTTCACACATACATTGATATCAGGATGGACAAGCTCATACTACTCTGTGAGAGATGTGTCCTGCACTATCCATCCTACTACAACCTTCATATCACCATGAAATCAACTTATTTTTTCTCCGTGGTTCCAACTCAATCCCACATCAATGGTGGGGACATCAAAGAATGCCCCCCCTCCTAACACTTGTGGCACAAATCCTAGTCAAACTCCTTGTTAGATAGCACCCAAGTACTCCTTAAGGTGTTGGATCAAATGGTTCACATGAAAACTACAACCAATAGTCAAGTTTCCCAAATGCAAACTCAACTTTTGCAAACAGCAAAACAACCTTAACAAATCATTATGGGATGATCTAACAAGTGTACCTCTCCTTTCCTCATGGAGACTAATAGGAATCTTATCTTGCAACCTCCAATCCAAAACAAAATACTTCAAACATTACAAAAACGACTGTTAGCTCGATACATCGCCTCCATGGACATTGAAGGTATTTCTCACACTCACTTATGACGGGTCCACCGACCCAACCTTACACTTTAATGATTTTGAAAATCTCTACAAAGAATGGATCAAAACAAACACTTATGTGACTGCCAAAATCTTAGCAAAAACCCTGATTGGGGATTCTCTAGAATGGTATAACGGTAACCAACTCACACCTAGCTTAACTGTCAAGCTAGAAGATTTAGTCAATGCTCTTGTCAAAGAATTTCAATATCATGATCTTCCTAGAAACAACTTGAGAAATTTCATCAATGCAAAATAATTAGCGCACACATCTTCCCATGATTTATCAAACGATGGAAATCCCGAGCACACAGAGGACCATAACATGAATGAAAAGTTTCTTAAAACTTTTTGTTGTCACTTTAGGACTGAAAATACAATATAAATTGAGACGCATCTCTCCTAAAACCTTAGAAGAAGCTTTCGAACAAGATAAAAGACAAGACTATCTCATGCAACAATCTGAGAAACCTCAAAAATCTAGCAAGGAGTCTTTCAAAACAACAACAAAATGCTATCACCACCTGAGAATCCCAATTTCAAACTCTCCCATCATCCAAGTCAGGGATTCCACTTCCCCCAAAATTTACAAACACAACCAACCTACTCTTAAGTCTCCAAGACCTCAAGCAAAGAATGTTGACACCTCAACCTTCTAACATAGATCCTACAAAGCTTTGCCCCAACAGTACAAACCCAACAAATTGTGTTGGCAGCATGTCAATTTGGGCCATCCTCATGAAATTTGTCAAAATCTCAAAAGACTAGGCTACAAATTCATGTTTGGGCACAAATTTCAACCATGACACCATCACACGAACAATACCAAGAATGTTTTTAAACTTCTCAAGAACAAACTCAACAACAAAAACCTCAACAAGCTAATAACTTCCCTATCATAGCATTCATCCAAGCATCTTCATTTTCCACTACTACCAGCCCCAAGATCGCACACATGAATAAATTCATACCCAACATTTAAGGAAGTTACTACCAAAACTACATCAACTCACAATATGTCAATGTGGCCAACGTATGCTATCAGTGCAAGCCCACTCATAAGGACCCCATCACAAAACCAAGGAACCCTCTCAATAATAAATGGCCCTCAAAGATACCATGACGATCACAACAAGTGCAACAACCAATGACTCACCTATTCCACCAACAAAACCTCAACCTAAGGAGAAATCTTTTCCCATCATAAAGGTTTCCAAATCTTATCCCAATGCTCAACCAAAATATCGCTATGGTACCAACCAAAAATCCAACTAACAGAACTTTCTAGAAGAACTCAACACTATGCTATGTAAAATTCCTCTCATTAAACTCATGTGAACATCTTCTTATCATAGAAATTTCTCTTGCAACAACTACAATCCATAAAAGAATCTCCACCAAACCTCGAGAATGAAGAACCTATTTCACCTCCACAAGGTCCAACAAACACCGAAATACACACAATTGAGACCATATCTCACCCTCGATCAAACAACAAACTCTCAATAGAATACCCAATGGATGACATAATCGATGATGAAATCCTTTACTGAGCCAATGATCCTCCTCTCTTCATTAGTGTCATGATCAATGATGCTCAAGTTCGAAAAGTTATAATAAACGAAGGTTTTGGCATTAACGTCACTTCCTTATGGGTAATCAAAACCTTGGGATATTCTCAAGATGACCTCAAGAGAACATGGTTCAATTGCTGCAAATTTAAGGAAAAAAACCAAAATCTCTTGGATGTATTTAGCTCCCTATTATGGTAGGACCAAAAAACTATACAATCAAAGGTTATAGCCCTCGCCTTTCCACTCTCCTATAATCTCCTCTTAGAATGAACTTGGGCTCGCCGTATGAGAGCAGTCGTCTCTTCTAGAAGCCAATGTCTAAATTCATTCACAACATTCGTTGTAAGCAAGAGCCAATCCCACCCCATGGGATCTCCAAGTCTCCAAACCATGACAAGAGTGTTGAATTCTCACAATCAACACAATCAATAGTGAACCATTACCCGAATATATCAACATGCATCCTAACTTACATGTCACCATTGTAGACTTTGACAATGATGAACCTAATTAACTCCAAAACATTTGTAACACCTCTAAGTTACCTCAATACATAACCCACTGCCTTTCCCTATCTCTCCTACCAAAGGATAGATTTCTTCCTATATGTAACAAAGAAAGTGAAAAAAGACCCTCCTTGCAACACAAACAAGTCCACATATGAAAATGACCTATTTCAATGCGATGACAACAAGGTCACAAAACTGTGCCAAGATCCTCTATTACTCTCTCCTCGAACCTTTAGTCAAGTTAGAATCTCCGCTAAGGATACAAACAATAAAGAGAATCAACAAGAATATAGCCAAAATCAAGCTTATATGATCCAATCATTTTATGATGAAGACTACATCATTTCCCAAGCTCAAGCATGTCACTTGGAATAACATCATTACTAAAAGCAACTTGAACAAATGCACACTTTCAACCGCAATGCTAACATAGTTCACATCTCCTATGAAACTGAATCTCCTAACTTCCACACTAGCAATGATGAATATGAACAATTACACTATAAACCCCAACTAATCCTCCTTTAGAAGACACAAGATGGATCATTAAACAAATCTCAAAATACACCAAATGCAACCCACAAAGAATACTTTCCAAAATCATAATAGAAAAATTAGAAAATTGCCACGTCGTTGTCTAGGCCAATGACATTCTAACAAATCCAAAAAATCTCAATGTCATCTACCAAGCTGATGACATTCTAGAAAACTCGAAAAATCTCAATGCCATTGGTTGGTTGATGTTCCAGAAAAGTCAAACTCTCGACGCCATCATTCGAGTCAATAACATTCCATAAAATTCAAAAACACTAAACATCATCAATTCCACCAATGACATTCAATCAACATTAGAAAAACTCAACACCGTCACCCAGGACAATGACGTTCAAGAAAAACGAGAAATTTTTAATATCATCAAGTGACTGATGATGTTTAGATAGGTTTTGACATCCCTTTCACACATTACAAAAAAGTTCTAAACACCAAAGGGATAGATATCATACAAATCCATCAAGAAGATATCATACAAATCCATCAAGAAAATGACAACAATGGCAACAATTACATCAACATTGAGTGTTGTGGTCCACTACTTACACAACCAAATGATGAAGCTATCTTAGAACCCTCCATGTAAGGGAAGACCAACTCCCTTGCCAACTTCATAAACTTGGACATTTCACGAAAACACCCCATAATTTCACAATCCTATCACTAGCATTAATCCAACAACCAATGAAATTTCCAAATTAGCCCCTGCACCCTATCATTTTTAGGATGGCAATGCTATGGTAGCTGAAGATACCATTTACTTCAACTTAGAAACCAAAGAAGAGCCTCACATTGTCAAAATAGGATCATACCTTATGCCTAAAGAGCAAGCCATTTATCACTCATTACCCACCAAATTGAAATGCATCTTTGTTTGGCAATATTTTGAAATGCCTAACATTGATGCTGAAATTATAGTACTGTTGTCAACCTGGAGTTGCGCCGTGAATCGAAGACGTGCATGAAATAGCCTGTCCTCTATCCGGCTGAAACAATGGGATCTTCTCACGAGGGTGGGTGCCTCAATGGTGAGAAGAACCTCCAGAGAAGGCTAGTTCCTGTATGATGTATCGATGAGGATCTCTACTCTACGCTGCAGACTACCATGGAAAAGGGAGAAGGAAACGTAAAGGGGAAATCTTACCTAAAGGGGTGATACACCAGAAGTTTGATCCACTCAACTTGGAACCTTGAACATTGAACAATCAAGGGAAAAGGAAGACCTTAGATTTCAATCGACCACTTATGCATAAATATTTCATGGAGAGGTTCGATCCAATGACCAAAACCTGAGGGAAAACGATGGAGAGAGGTCCAATACAAGACACTTTGCAGCCATCTAACATCCACTTACAGCTTCAGCAGAAGACAATAAAGAACACTGAACATGACCTGCATAAGGATAATCTAGCAACTAGGTATGAGTCAGAATTTGGGAAGGGAGAGAAATCTACCACTTGTGCAAATTGCTGAAGAGATATACGCTATGCCAGCACTTGAAATCTGAAAGTACAGTCCTATTGATTGAAGAGGTTACACAACTCACCAATGGTAGAGTTTGGTCTAACCAAGAGAGATGGATTTTATTAAGGCTCAAAGCCAATTTATAGAGAATCACAAAAGGCCAAAGATTGGCATAGAAAATTTGAAGATAAGGATTAACTTAAGCTAACCCAAGGCTAACTTGGCCTTTCAATAAAATATGTTTTCTTTTGTGTTTGCATGAAGCTTCTTGCGCTTGAGGAAGTGAACATGTCTTTGTTATGAACCACCCACCTCTCTTTGCATGAAAATCCACGCCAATCTCAATTTTAGAACTTCTACGTGAGCTGCTTGATGCTGAGTTGAAACGTTTGAAAGCTGAGTTAAACGTTTGGTACGCTGAGTTGAACAAAGAGATCAGCTGAGTTGAATGAAGAGATCATTCTCCCTCGCATGGAAAGCTCCTCAATTAGTCAACTCTAAATCTCGAACAGTCAACTTGACATTCGAATTTGGAACTTTGGTTGGACTCTCGGATGCGTGGAGTTGACACGGAGATGAGCGGGACTTCAATAACCAGTCAACTGAAGCTTTGACCGGTGTTCGAAAATAGCCCCTGCTTGCATGTATTCTATCATATTCTGGTCTACCTGTTCATGTCTATTTTTGGCGGGATTCTATATTTAGATGTATTTTTATAATTATATCGGGTCTATATTCTATTTTCTATCCTCTTTTGCATAGTCAACCTCCATTACTTACGGATTTCTAATTGTCTCGGCTTAATTCTCACGAACTTTTCTTCGAATTCCTTTATACTTTTTGTCTGAAGGAATTCCTTCGGACAAAAATCCCGAAGGTTTCCTCCTGCTTCGCCTTTTGTCGAATTCAACTTCCCCGAAGCCATCGGATTTTTTTTTACTGTCGGCTTTTCTTTCTTTGCAGTCTTCCGAATTCCTTCGGACTTTTTGTCTGAAGGAATTCCTTCAGACAAAAAGTCTAAAGGTATTCGTCCTTCGCTTTTGCCTTCGGCCAATGAAAAGTGCCCTTCGGGAAATCTACTTCGGTATCGTCGCCGACCAAGTGCCCTCCGCAAGGGCTAGTAACTGTCCCTCTGTGCCCTTCGAAAAAATTGGAGGGCACCCGAGTGTTTTGAAAATGTCCCGAATCTGTTCCTGCACCTTCCTAGAGGGTAAGTACCCTTCGGGATTGTTGAAAATGACCCTTCTGAAGGGTCTTGGGTGGACTTTTGGATTTTTCCGAAGTATTTCTTCGGACAAAAGTCCGAAGGAATTACTTCCTTTTGCTTATAGGCTCCCCTTCTGTTGATTTTGTTATTTCATTGGCTTTGCCCTTTTTTTATGAACCATTCCTTCGGACAAAAGTCCGAAGGAATTCATCCTTTTGTAGCAAAGGGCCCTTACCAAAAACAATGTATTCTTCTTCCCTTGGCTAGAGACATGAACTTTCTAAATGGCAAAAGACAATCTGACTTGTGGAAGAATTGTCAACAAGTACACAACATCATCAACTACCCTGATGCAGCCCTTGTCAACCAAAAACAACAACAAAATCCCTTAGGTTTCCAAAATTTTCCATATAAAAATTATAAAACTCTTAAACACAAAATTTATAAAACCCATAGATTAATTTGAATGAGTCTCCAACATAATCCCTATTTGCAAGGTCACTATGCTCATTAGAATATGCATTGACTTTAGAAACATCAATTTGGCATGTCCTAAAGGAAATTTCCAATTACCTTCAATTGATGCCATCATGCACTCTAGCACCGGAGTTGTTATCCCTCACTGATGGATTCTATAAATACAACCAAATCTAACTTGCTTCCAAAGACCAACACAAAACAACATTTACCACCAAGTGGAGCACTCATTGCTATGTCAAAATGCCATTTGGCCTTAAAAATGCTAAGGCAACTTACTAGCTACCAAAATTCACATATTTCGCTATCTTATCCATAAGATTGTTGAGTCTTATGTTGATGACCTCCTTTCAAAATTTAAATTTCACAAGGGTCACCCTATTATCCAAGCATCATATTTAAATGCTTACATAAATACAAAGTCAGACTCAATCCTAATAAGTGTGTATTTGGAGCAACATCCGACAAGCTTTTATGATTCATGCTATCGGTGGGGGTGATTCATGTCAATCCTTCCAAATTCAAAGCTATCATCGCCATGCAAAAGCCAATAGAAATTCCCCAAATTCGCACCTTTCCTCGAAAACTAAGGATGATTTAGATATTTTTCCCCAAATTTTACTACCGCACTCAGGCAATCAATTCCCCTCTAAAGAAAGGTGTCAGCTTGAATGGGACGATGCTTGCAAACATGCTTTTGAACCCATTAAAATGTCTTTGCTAAAACCACAAACTGTAGACACCTAAATTTGATATAAGACCCTTTTCCTTAGTGCATTTCCCTTAATCTATCATACTTGACTTGTGCTTAATTGCCCATTTTTAAGACTTATTTGTACCTACACTAATATTTTTGTCAGCGTTTCAATTTCAAAAGCATGTATAACACTTATCAAAATCTATTCGTTAGCAATCCTAAGCTAAATATCACACATCTTTGTTCTCAACACGTTTCATAAGGTCGACTAAAGGAAATTATCAAAAGGCTTTACTATAAATACAAATCAAAGGTCATTCATTATTCCTAGCTTGGCACTATCTATCAAGCACTTATACACTATTGTGCATTGAGCAAATCTGCCCTATTCCTCCCAAATTCAACATCATTCACAAGGAGTAACCACCAATGATCAAACTTGAAGGGTTGGTCCTAATTTCAATTTGAAAGGTATTTAATCATTCAACCTTTCCATGATGGAAAGTTGAAAGATATAGTTGCACTTATATCAAAGAGAATAAATTAATTACACACGTCACCAAATAATATGTTAAATAAAATAATATTTTTTACATTTTAACAGATTTTAATTTCACAGTGTTTTTAGAGTGTGGAGAAAAATTGCAAGTTTAGATATTTTAATAAAGAAAAAAATCAAAATGACAAACAAGACCAAAAATCCTCCCAACAAAATTTCAAGTTTATATATTCTATCAAATAAGTTTCTCAAAGTTACAAGATCAAGAAGCCCCTAACAAGCCTCTAAATTTAGATATTCTAATAAAGTAAGTTTCCAAAAATTACAAGAAAGACCAAGAAGCCCATAGCAAGCCTCCAAATTTAGATATTCTAATGAAGTCAATTTTTCAAAATTGCTTGGAAGCTCTTTAAAACTATCTCAACATTTCAAACTAAGAGAATTAAGAGCAATTAGCTCACCAAATCTTGGTGGTAATCACTTTAGCTTAATAAAACTTTTTAAATTCAACTTCATTAAAGACAAGAGCTCGCCAACCACTTCTGGTAACTCATCCAAAATACTACAATAATAAAATTGTAGCTTTTCTAGATTAAGATTTAACTAAACATGAGATATTTGTAATTTTAAAATAATATAAAGTTAGCTATGAAGATAAATAAAAAATCCTTAAATATCACATTTCATCCCATACAACATTAAAAAAAATCACCATATTTTACAATTAAAAAGTTTTAATAGGTTCATATATCCATCCAATTTAACCCCTACCTCTAATCCTAAAGAAGCCACACTTCATTAGTTGTAGGATACTACACCATAATAACAATCATTATCTTTTAAATTAAATATTGACTATGATCAACAAGCGTCAGATTTTAATAATTCATGTTCTTGCTTGCTAAATTTACTATGAGGGGAACGGGCATTAAAATTCCTTGCAAGAATTCAATTGTCAGTTTGTTCATCTATATTTTGTGTTTATTTGTATCATGATCCTAAAGCATTGAAATTCTTGTATGTGGCCTAATTTTTTTATCTTCAAGGTAAATGGTGATGAATTTTGGAAAGAGAAGAGAAAAATTAATTGGAAATAGACAACACAGGTAGTCAACACCATCTTTGAGCAATTATGCATATGTTCTTCTGGATGTACCCTATTTAACACAATAAACGTAAAAGTTGGAGTAAGAATAACTGAAGTAAAACTCTTAACGATTGTAGAATCACAAGGGAGGTTGGGTAGGGATAAAAACTACTAAATTTGGGGATAAACATTGATGGAAATATCACTGACAAGTAATAGGTTAGTAAATATTTTTCAATCAGCGAAAAATAAATATATTTTACAAATTAACCTTGGAAAAAAAATTATAAATATAATAACTTTATATAATGGTATTTGAAAATATTTTGTTTGTAAAAAAATTACCTACCCAACATTTAATATGTATTGATCAATTGAAAATGATAATTGCCTATAAAAATATCCTTTACACTCCTTATCTACTGTATTTGAAATAGTATGGATTATAATCTTCAAAGATTTGCGGAATGAAAAGGGAGGTAGCGAATCAAGCGTTGGTCCTCATATCCTGAGCCTGTAAATTACCTTTCATCCTTCCCTATTCCTATTCTGAATCCCACAAATGGCCAAGGTATAGCTCTGATATCACTATAATGTCTCCAAATTGGGACAACCAAAAAGAAGGTTTTCCAACAAACCTTAACCAAACCAAGCACCAAACTTTCAAACAATATGAAAGTACAAATTCAGCTAATAACACACTTCAAAAATGAAGCAATATTCAGTGATTTCTTCCCACCAAACCTTTAGGCGATTACAACAAAAATCAGGTTTGGCACTTTTAACCCTCTGAATAATATGAATTGAGAATTATATTGCAGTGACTAATTTTAGAAGTCAAAATACACACTCAAAAATCAAAACTCATAATTCTATAATTTATTATTGCAAAATTACCGCGGAATTTCATAAATTCACAACTTTTGCAATATTTGGAATTTACATGCAAGCAATAGCTCAAAAAGATCACAAAAATAGTAGCTATTAAACAAAATTAGAATCAAAATTTTCCCATCACGGAAAGCCCGCCAAATGTTGTCCCAAAATTCCCAAAACCCTAGTTTACTGTTGAAATAATATAATAAATTCATAATATTGTCTACAGCACAAAATCATCCTAAATCCTATGCAAATCAACTCTCAAACCATTTGCCAAGCTGTAATAAATTGCTAAAAATACCTCTAACCCTAGAAGACGGTTCTGAAGACCAAATCTTGCATTATGAAGGGTTGCCACCCTCCCAAAAGGTGTCGCCACACCTTATGTAATGTCCCATAATTGGAACAATGATGATAAAAGAGGGTTTCCCCAAAAAATACTTTAATTAACTCCAAACAATTGAATTCTGAAAAATTAAAATCAATAAACTCTAGCTGAAATATAGATGCTCAAAACACCACAAGTAGAACAAACTCTAAGTGCCAATGTGGTACAAATAATTCCAAAGTATATGAAGCATATGACCACTGAATTTTTCCCTTAAATCCACAAATATGACATGCATAAACCCTGAATTCGTTGTTGTGATAAATACCTGAGTATGTGTGAGAAAAGGTACATGTACTTTGGAAAAATACCCTTGCCAAAATCTGATTTTCCTCCTGAAAGTTCAGCTGCGTTTTCTCTTGTAAATTCAGCCCTCAAACCCTCGCAAAACTCACCCAAAATAATGATAAAATATTATAGCAATGATTATTCAAGAACTAGGGCATGAATGAGGTTACAAACCCTCATACACAAGTTGCCACTCCAAAGAAAATATAGCAGTAAACAAATGATGTTTTTATTACATAAATGGCCTCGAAAGGCTGCCAATCATCATGATAAAAATCAGAAAAATATAATAATAATATTTATAAATTATTATTGCCAACTAAGCACAAATTGGCCACTCCAAAAGCCTCAAATCTTCTCCTCAATCAAGTCGCCCAACTTGGAGAAGTCACAATTAAATCAGAAATTAATACTCAAACCCTAGGAGAGGGTTTGCAAGTGGAGAGCAGCCCTTAACGGGTTTTCAAGACCAATAACCCAATCGCCACCCTCAAAAAACCCCCAACACTCTGAAAAAGGCTTTCAAAAGCAAACCGCCAACCTTCAATAATTTAATATTTGCCTCAAACAGTTGAAAACATCAAAAATTCATAACTCCCTCAATACTTGGAATTATGATGCAAATAAAAACTCAAACTAATCACAAAATTAATGGCTATCAAATAAAAATAATTTCAGAATTTTTCTTCCATGGAAAGGCCACCAAAACTTGCTCTAAAATTCTGAAAACCCTAGTTTCTAGAATTTACCTCCTCAAACCCTAGATTCATTCAAATTTTCAAAAGTAGGTGGTATTTCAAAACTTCTTTGTAGATCCACTTGCATGTACACATGCAATTTGAAACTCACTTACAACCCTTGAGTAGAGTTGCCCAAGTAGGAATGGAGGTTTTCATCCCCAAACCTAAAACACTTCTTGAAAGTTTTCATCCTCAAGAGGTGGAAACCAAGTCAGGCATACTTGATCACAATTTCAATACCCAAAAAATGCATAATCTTCAAATGAAACCTGACTTGCCTTTATATGCCATTCCTCCAAGCGTAGCACCCAAAATTGTAGGGAAGAGTTACCTTTCTTTTTCAAATATTAAAAGATCCTCTTAATTTCACTTTAGGCCTTAAGTGCCCAAGACCTATAGACCCCACCATTTAAGTGAAATAGAAACATAAGGTGTTTTTTTATAAGTCAACTCAAAATTAGAAATATAAAGTACCTTTTTCTATTATTAACTCCTCACAAGTGGCCCAAAATGCTCCATTTCCTTCCTCTACCCTTAGCCATTGGAAACAAGAATAAGCTAAGGGTCCCACGAGGGTCTAGATCAAAAATGGGGACATTACACCTTAGAAGGCCTCAATTTATCTTAGAGCTTCTCCATGGAGTTCACTAACCTTCCTTTTCTTGCAAATTGAAAAATTTCAACTTTCCAAAGAGTAGTACCAATTCCTTGATGTAGGTGGTGTTAAAAGATATTTTTGTAGAATTTTTTGCATATAATATGCACAATTATGTCGCAAACACAGCCTTTGAGTAGAGTTGTCCTCAGAGAATGGAGGTTTTCATCCCCAAACCCTCAATGCACTTGAAAGTTTTCATCCTCAAGTCACTTGTTCAAGCTTGACATACTTGCACAAGAGTTTCAATATCAAATTTTGCATAACCTTCAAATGAATCATTGCCTTTATATACCACTCCTCCAAGTGTAACGCCCAAGTTGGAGGGTTGTATCCTTTCAAACATAAGCACTTTATTTTTTTCAAACTCACTTTATTGAGGGTTTAGGCTCCCATGACCCCAACTTAAGTGAACATAAAATAAAAAGTACATTTTTGCAAACTCAACTGAAAATTAGAACACTTAAATACTTTTTACCTTTCTTGTTCATAGATTAGCCCCCCTCCATGTTCCTTTTTCTTCCTTCCCTTAGCTTTGTGGGAACAACCAAGCTAAGGTCTCCAAAAACAAGTTATGCCAAAAAGGGGGACATTACAGCTGGCCCCCACAAGCCTATGCTTAAACATATATGCCTTATTATTTTAATGTGGCACATAGTTTCTTGGATCCACACAATTGATTCAGAATGAATAAACGGCAAGGGGAAGATCTCGTGGTGTCAAGACATTGTCACTCGATGTTGCTTCAATTCTTCGTTCATATTGCCACCTCAAATCTTGATTGGATGATGCAGAAACCTCCATGACGTAGCACCCGTTTCTCCCTATCTTTATAGCAAGTGGCCACCACCAATTATTTTAATAAAAGGTTATCGCTGTTATTAAATACATAAGGCCATGATGGACTTATGCTTATATTTGCTCTGTCTGATTAAATCACATCAACGACGAAGGGAACATCTTGAAATTGTCAGGTCCTTGTCAGTTCTCAAGCTCTGGTTTTCGTCTGTCTTGCCAGCTCAACTTTTCATTGAATGGTGCAGGGGCGGCAACCTATATTTGATCATCCTTCATCCCTTGGGAGTCCAATAGCTATTAGATTGATCTCTACTTAAATCGGCGGGAGGTAGGCATAGAAGATATTGCCAAGTGTTGTTTATAAGGCCAAGGCCTTTACAAAAATAAACCCATGGGCCACATTTAATTGCATAAGGCACTACCTTAGAACATTATAACAATAAATCCCGCTTTATTCATGGGAGTGTCTCTAAACTACAACTACAATTACTGGCTAGATACTAAAGTTAGAACATATGACATAGGACCCAACTAGTCATCCTAGCATGGTCACCATTTAAGGCGTTAGGTTCTGATTTGGGGGGAGAACAATAGAAGTAGATGTCAGCACATCTCATTTATCAATTTTTACTCTATAACGAGGTGCAGAAACGAAAGAAAAAACTTGGATCATTCTTAATCATCTTTTGACTGTTGATTCTATGGAGAAATTATACAAATAACAAATGGGACTGTCAAATACTGAGTGATCTTCTAACTGTGAAAAAAATCATGAAATTATGTCAGCTTACATCTATATTTCCCTTGAGAAGTTAGTATTTTGAAATGCTAAACATAAAGTCTCCTTTTCTGTTTCAAGAAAGTGCACGAGAAAACTCACCGCTAACGCATTTGTGTAGTCAAAACAACTGGAAACACACCACAAAAACAAAATATTAGAGAAAAAATGACATGGTTTAGAATTAAGGAACATGTAACACACATTATCAACCAATCATTATGTATAAACATCACTGAGTATTTAGGTATAATGGCATCCTTTTATATAATAAATGAATAGTTGTGCAGTCACTGGTTCGAGTAAATTTTGAAGATTTGACATTCCAAACAATGATTTGTACTGTTGCTTTCCTTGCAATTTTTTTACAGGCTGTGTCTATATCATACACATTCCAATAAAGTACTTTGATGCCAAAAATAAAATTAGATGATCAAGTGTTTCCATGGAAAAGATATGCAATGCAATCCAATTGAAAACAATTAAAACAGAATCAATTGAAAAGAAAAATCAGAACACAAAACTTAAGAGACATGCAAAAGCAGTTACATAAGATATCATTCGAAAACATCTCTTTTAACCATACTAATCGTCCAGAAATATAGATATTACTTAGGTACAGTATAAAATGAGAAATTTATCTAGCATATTTATGATATTCAAAAGCATACTTCCATGTAACTGTCACAAAATAATAATCTTTTGCTTTCAATGTGTTATAGGGGGAGGTGGAACAAGTTATAAATTTGAGATACAAGTCAAAATGCAAATAAAAAATAATCGCTTACTTTTTTGACAATTCACATACCCAAAACATGATAGGAAAACAATTCATTCCATCATATTATAATCATCAATATAATGGTGAGACATCAAATTTTAGAAAGCATGTAATTATATTGACGTCCATCCAAATTCATTTTATAACCTTGAAATAAATGCAAAAACAACTTTTCCCTAACATTCTAACTAAATAAGAAGCCTACAACTTGAAAACCCTTGAAAGGCAAACGAGTAGAGATATTTACAAAAAAGGCTAGGGCCTAGGAAGCCCTCTGTACATTTGTTTACTATAGTGTACTTTGGACTTTGGATGTCAATGGGCCTGTAGAGAATTTTCACTACCTTCAAAATTTATTGTTTTAATTTCTCCAAGTTTCAGAGAATTTCTGTCGTCATCTTTTTCCATGGGAGGAAATAAAATTTAAAGCCCTTTTATTTTATTAAAATATTTCAAAATGCTAATACCTTGCCTTGTGATCTAAAATATGGGGTGCCACCCCTTTATGTTTTATGATGCTTTGCTCCCCACATGTAAAAGGCTAATGAGGTAGGATCTCGTATTTATCTGAAGGGGGGGAAATGAAAAAGAAGAGCCAAGGCCTCTTAAAATTGGCTTAAGTGAGGATATGTAAATGACAAAGAAGAGGCAAGGCCTCTTAAAAATAGCTTATGTCAGGACAGGTCTCACGTGGAAGGAAAATAAATTAATTAATAAAGAAGCAATACAGCCTTAAATGTAAAAGGTGAGAATATCCTTATGAATAAGAATAAAAGGTATTGCCTTTATCCGTAATGTTTATCATTTAGGGCCTGCATGCCTTTCATTTTTTGCGGAGATATTTTGGAGCCATAGAAAATACTTTTGAATAAGGTCTTCATCAAAGATATTTTTGTGGGTTACCTTGGAGATGAATAAAATGATGTTGATCGTTAATCAAAAGATGGGGATAATCCAACCAGGATTGCTCTGAGGATTCAACATGTGTTTAATTAGGATTTTTATTTTGTTTTGAGTGGCTGAGATTTGTTCAAGTGGCACACCTTCTACCACCTTTAATTTTAGGACAAATATTATACAGCCTCTCTGTTGAGAGGGTTCTGTTTTTTGGGTTTTCTTCCTTGCTACCGTTTTTTCTAGTCTTTACCTATGAGTTTAGCTTTTAGTTTTTATTGTTGGTGTTTGCTCCCCATTATGAATCTTTCATGGAATTAGCATGTATGATCCTGCAACTTCAATGTTACTTAGCCTTTGAGGCTGTATACAATTGTGTATTTTCTGAAGCATATAATCAAGGTTTGGGCTAATACTTAGTCTTTAGCATGAAGTTTCATGTGAATGGTTTAATCTATGAGTTCTACTTTTAGTAATAAATTCCGTAACTTTGCATAGATTGTGTTTGTTTAAATTGAACCCAAGGAGTTATATTTGCTCCAGGTTATTCTTTCTTCTGGGAGATGACCAAATCCATCTTGGTGCATCATCCTTTTATGCTTTCAGTATTGTTTCTTCCTCCATTTTTCCCTGTGAAGTTTTGTGCAGCGTTAGGATAGAGGAGTTGACTTTCTCCTCGATTAAAACACAAGGGTTTCCCATCATACACTTTGACCGTGCATGCGAATACTGTTCTCCAATCAACAGGACCCTTGTATTGTTAATTATAATAAACAATACTAGTGGGCACCACTTTATGATGTCAGCATTAGTTGTATTTTTAAAATTATAGTCACTTATGTACAAGGGTGCAACCTTTTAACTATTTGACCTTGTACACCTTTTTACCATTTGGCCTTGTACACCTACATATTGCACCCCTCTAATTTCTCTTCTACAATTGCTGATAAAGATATGTTGAGAATTTCACACTAGAAGTTCTTTTGGATGGATTGACCTTATGTACTTTAATTTGCACATTATAATAAAATCACATGATACATTTTCCGAGCAAATTCCGTGTTCTTTCTATTGCATGGTAGCGTAGATACAGAGTTATTAATGTATAATGTTCTAATTCCATTTGATGAACCTAGTGTTATAAGTAGCAACTGAATAATAAAATCACTAACCTTTTGGTGTCATTGTCTCCAGTTAACATGATTAAACTTGCATAGTTCATGGGATGAAAAATGGATGTAACAAATCAGCAAGACAAGGGTGCCCTTATAGCAGACCTTGCCTTATTATAGAACAGAACTTTTTAAATTATGACACAAGAAGCTGAAGATATGCATCAAATTGTGTCTAAGAGGTGAAGTTCAATTATTAATGAGGGAATAAATAGAAGGTTCAACACACTCTTCCTAGATTGTTGGCATCATATTTATTGAACTCGAAAACATAGGCCTGCAAGGTTAGAAGAAGAAAGGAAAAGACAGAAAAAAAGAAAGAAATTATATTAATGTCCACAGATGACCAAAAGTAAGTCAATGGGACTTGGGGATACAACAGTTAACAACAGAGAGTTCTACGAACATAGAATCCTAGAAGACAAATAAAGAATCAAAGTACATAAGACAAACTAAAGCATTGTGCCACTATCATATGTGGTAATGAAACCAATACAAATAGCAATGAAGGACGAAAAAGAGCCCCCAAAAGCATATGTCCCTGAAGACTAAGAGGAAACCTCATCAAATATCCGTTTGCAAATGAAGTGGAGGCACTATCTGAGCCGTCGTCAATCACTGTGAAAAGCTCTGATAGTGCTTGTTGGGGAGTACCCAATGTCAAAGAGGTCAATATGAGAGATCCTAGGAGGAAGCAAAGCACTTCCTTTAGAATCTCCCCTAACATCCAAGGCAAACGCACCTCCCATATTAGAAAAGATGATCGTAATATGAGTCTTCCCCTATGATCTAGGAGGCAACTGGCAAGTAGTAAATCCACGTCACGGAAGGGGGCATAGCTACACGAATGAGGAGCGATGCCATGATGCCAAGGGAGAGCAGGTTGGGGAATTTGAGTAGTCTGAGTGGTAATGGTGTGCTAAAAGAAGCGCTGACTAACTGATCTATTAGCTCTCATGTGTGAGGTATTTTTGTCCAAATGGCACTTAAAGTTGCCAATCCCCTAGATGGGCTGGAAGAAAGAGGTGATCAACATGGGGGTTCTATAGCCTTTAGGCTCCACTTGTAGGGATCTGCATCAGAGGGTGACAGCCTCACAAAGATAGTGTTGTTGGTCTAGGTATTTGAAGAAAGGAGTGTTGCATGAGTCCCTATAGAGGTAGTGATATCTGCCTCGGATATCAGAGTAAATGGGGCATCTAAAAAGGATGTGTTCCTTGGTGAATTCAATCAAAAAAAATTGAATTTCAAGGCAACACAAAAAGTTCATTGAAATTTGTGATTTCATTTGTACAAAGTAAATCATGAATCATTAAGGCAAATATATTTTAAAAAATTGTAGTACAGTGTTGAAATTTGTAATTTAGGGTTTGAACTTGGCAAATGCCTAAAAATATGTATTTGTCTTATTTTTCACTCAATAAGCCGCCATCAGCGTATTGAGTGTTTTAAGGTTAAAAATCCATGATTTTGTTTTCACTCATAAGTCGTCATCACCTACACTTGCTATGCTTAAAAACCCTATTGTAACGTGATGCCCTTGACCTCACCTTGTTGAATCATGATACCCTCAGTGACATGATGACCCTACGGGCCTGCCAAAGCTCAAATGTTGTGACCACTGTGATGTCACTATTGTGTCAACCTAAATGGGTTTTTTGATAGGGTTTCCAACTTTTCATTGTCGATAAAAAAGAGACATGTGGTATGTGTTCACAACTTCCCTATGCAGTTTTACTAAGTTTGTGGCTCATCACGACACAACATCACAACCTATGTCGCACACCTCATAGCTCAATGCACTGCTCATACAATCCTGACTCCTGACTCCCAGCCATATTCTTCAGGTAAGTCACAATTCATAAATAGTTTTTTTTTTGTTTTTTTTTAAAATCAAGTTATTAAGCAATAACTTTATAAATTGGTCATTTGGGATCAATAACTTTATAAATTGATCATTTAGGATTTAGTGTTTTAGATAGGTTTTTTATATTAAGTTAAAAGTTAGTTTTTTTTTTTTTTTAATATTTTATAGTGTTTTTTTAAATTATTTATATATTTTTTAATTTTTAGTTTTTAAATATTTAATTACAAAAATTTAATGTATGCTTATAGTAGAAAAGTTATAATTTTTTATTTATGGTTTTTAAATTTTTTTAAGTAGTTTTTTTCGCTTATGAAAATCAAATAAATATAATGTTTTTAATTTCTATATTGTAGCAATTTTTTTGTTGATAGATCAAAAAAGGGGCTAAGCTTGTTTATTTACATAATAACCAAAAACCCTGATAAAATCAAGAGTATACATATGATGTTCATCCCCAGTAGGTGGATTTACAACCAGGCCACTATTATCTTTCACTTTTATAGAAAGAGACCAGCCACTATTAACAAAAATGAATCTAATCCCCCTCAGAGGAGCTAGAAACCACCACCGTGGGATCATCTTTGGGAGCTTCATCTTCAATTATCAGAGCTGCCAAGGATTCACCCAGCATGGAATCATCATTGCTCGAGATAGGAATGCCTAATCTATCACAATAGCATTCAGCTTTTGGTTCTTTGAGATGTTATCAATAGCAATGGCTTTCAGGAGTTTCCAGGATCGATCCATCTAGATGCCAATCTCATTACCAAACTGTTCCACGTCCTTGTAAACCACCAATCTGTTGTTGGAACCAAAAATAACGGTTTGAATCCCAATCAATTGTGCCACTGAGGGTATCTAGCCTAGGGGTGGATTGTCCTAGATCCTCCACGGCCTAAATAACCGAATCCACTGAGACACCTCCACCAAGCCTTGTTGAAAGCTAAGCATGAAAAAGGTTGGTGACAATACACTTGAGCACTTTCTCATCTTTGACACCCTCAATGAGCTTAGATTGTCAAAACTTCAGCGCATCCTTGGTCATGATATTGGTACTCTTGTCCAATAAAATGCTTGAATTCAGCAAGTGCTTCATCTTGAGGTCATTCACTAGACCCAAGAAGCAGTGATGAACATCATTCAGAGAGTATTTGTGCACCAACTCAGAATTCATTTCCTTGACTGTGTTTATTGCCATGTCTTTGCCCTTGTTATGTCTAGTTCACTTGGAGGGGCCCAAATTCACCAAGGGGTCTTCCATAACAGAAGTTGTGCACAGACCCTTCAAATTCCTCTCCACTAGCCACTGTTTGTCAAGAATGACAAAGATAGGAGGGAGGTGGGAGATAAGAGAGGACCCGACACATGCCTTCTACTACACAAAATTATTTCCACAGCAAGTCATGATGACCTTGAGCCGCCATAGAGGATGTCTAGTACTGCGATAAAAAATGTGATTGGACTTACCATTCCTAATCATGAGTGGTGTCATCAAATGAAAAATGAGAGCAATATTTTGCAACTAGATTATTGGATTTGCTACCCAAATTTGGCAAAGAAATGAGATCCAAAGAATGATCTTGGAAATTTAGATCGACACCAAGATTTGTGAAGTGGTCAACTACTTGGTTACCTTCTCGATGGGAATGAAGAAGAGTAAAATGATTAAAACTTTCCCCGAATTTCATGCAGTCCTCTATAATGTTGGAAAGGTTCCAAGTGTTGATGTTTCATGTCTTCATAGCTTCCAAAATTAGCTGAAAATCGCCCTCAATATCCAAATTAGTCCAATTATTTTGCAAAGCAATTGAAAGACCCCTCCAAAGGGCCATCGCTTCAGCATGATTATTTCCACATCAACCCAAAGCTTCACTAAAACCGAGGAGAAAAGATCCTTTGGAGTCCCTAAGAATGCCTTCGGCGCCAACCCAACCTAGATTACCCTTTGCAGCTCCGTCAAAATTCATCTTGATCACATGGCCCTAAGAATGATTCCAACAAGTTGGAGCTCCTCCTCTAGAAATTCTACCAATCATATAGTATTATTTTTTTTAAGATGTAAAAACCTAATTGTTGAAACTTTTCAAATGGCATTGTTATTTATCTTTATTTGCAAAAAAAATATAGAAACACATTCCTACATTAGTGAACAATGAGAGTCAAACTTATAACGTCACGTGCATTTTATGCCAACATTCTTTTACAGCGACATTAACAAGGATAATGGACCACCTTCTTGGCATATCAAGGGGTAAGGGAGGTGTGTTGAAGCATGTCTGAATGTCACACCTAAAATAAAAGAAGCATTGAAGAAAGACTACAATAACTCATTAGTAGTAACTCCAAAAAGGGCACAAAAAAAGCAACGAATCCAAGAGGAACTTTCTAGGTCCAAAATACCCCACACATCTTACTCCTTTGGCATGTTCACAGGCTCAATAATGCCGCAAAAAGGTAGTGGGACAACACTAACCATTTTATGAAAACCTATAGAAAAGAAGCAGGTTGATGCATGGATTGATTTTTTTTATGAATTTGCTATTCCATTTAATGTTGTCAAGAGTCCTTATTTTTAAAAATGTTATTCAATAATTGATTTCATTTGGCAAAGGATACACAACTCTAGGTTCAGTAGCCCTGAGGACAACTCTTTTGAAGAGATCAAAAAATAGGGTCATTGAAAAATTGACAAACATTAAAGACTCTTGGAAGCCAACAAAGTGCACCATTCAAAGTGAAGGTTGGTCAAATATACGCCAAAGGTCATTAATCAATGTGTTGGTCTATTTCCCTAAAGACATTGTATTAATAAAAGCAATTGATGCCATGGAACATAAAAAAACTTCAAAGTATATCTTCGACATTCTAGATGAAGCAATTCTTGAAGTTGATGTAGAAAACATGCTCCAAGTTGTTACTGATAATGCCAACAATTGTGTGGGGGTTGGAATTATTGGAGCCCTTGTGCAGCGCATTGCAATGATTTATTACTCCATGACTTAGCCAAGTTTCCTTGGGTACATGAGGCAATGCAAAAAGGAAGAACAATTACTAATTTCATAAAATATCATTGCCTCACATTGAGTATATATAGGAAACATGCATACAAGGAGTTGTTGAATCCAAGTGACACAAGATTTGTCTCTTTCCTTATCATTTTAATAAGAGTGGTTGTGCAGAAAGGAGCTCTCTAATTTGTTGTTTGTAGGAAAGAGTGGGAAGATTTTATTCCTGCAAAAGGTTATAAATGAAAGCATGTAGAGAAAATCATCCTAAGACATGACTTTTGGGAAAACGCTATTAAGTTTCTAAAAATGTCTACACCCATAGTTCGCATGCTTTGCATGGTTGATGCTGACATCCTTTATATTGGCATGATTTATGAAGGTATGGACCATTGTAAAGAAGCCATCTAAAAGGTTTTCAATAATGTGGAAGCAGAATACAATGAAATATGAGATATTTGTGATGGAAGATGGAGGATAATGCATACCCATTTTCTTGCAGCTACACGTTATTTGGTGCCGACACTATATCACATAAAAAGAGAAAGTGATCGTGAAGTCATGGGTGGAATTTATGCAGCAATTGAAAAACTTGTTCCTGATTGAGATATTTCAAAAAAAAAAAAAGCAACTCGGGGCATACAAGAGAGGAGATGGGTTATTTGGAATTCAATAAACTATAGATGACAGGGAGGACATGGATGGAGATGAATGGTGGCGATTTTATGGGGAATATACCCCTGAACTACAACATTTTGCAGTTTGAGTCTTGAGTGAAGGAGTAAATGCATCAGCGTGTGAGAGGAAATGAGGCAATATTGACCATGTTCAATTAAAGAAAAGGAATAAGTTGTTATCAAGAATGCTAGGGGATCTTGTTATTGTTCTCAACAATTTGCGAGTGACCATGAGAAAAGTGACAAAATTTGTATGTACTTCTAAGAAGAAAAAGCTTTAATATTTTCTATATGACTCTTCTGATGAAGACGATTCTGATTTTGTTTGTGTTGGACTTGAGGGTGAAAGTGAAACTAATGATGTTTATAATGATTTAAGTCACCACATTCGTCGAATTTCAAGGGATAAGTTTGGAATCCACCAAACTTAAAAGAAATCGAATAAATTCGTCCAAAAATTCGGCACAAATTTCTAAGACAAATTTAATTAAAAAAACCCTAAAATCGTTGAAATTCATCTCAAATTTTGGACATGTTTTGTTCTAGACTCTTCTGTTCTATCTTGAGCATGCTTTATCAGTAGGATGCTTTATGTTTAGTCTAGGATGCTTTATGTTTAGTCTAGGTTTTCTTATTACTTACTAAATGTTAGTTCCAAATGTTGGATTCTGAATTTTTCAAATTTAAAGTTTCAGCTGTAAGTTTCTATTTTTTTTGAACGTCTACTAGGCCCCAATGTTTTCATATATATATATATATATATATATATATATATATATATATATATTAGTTATAACATTTACCTGTAGGCTGTAAGTTTCAGTTGTAAGTTTTCTGTTTATAGCTCAGATTTCATTCTCTCTATTGTTTTCAAGTTATAAACACTATTTCAGTCTGTTTAATAGCATAATGTTTAAGTTCATAATAATGTCTGTACCTCAGCCTACCAGAGTTCTGGTATTCTTGGAAATTACTATTAGAGCCCATATATTCTCTAAGTTAGCATTGCTCCTTGTTGCACAAATATGGTATTTCTTGTAGTGGAACCATTCTATGCATCTAACCATGATAGTGTTATTGTTTTGTTCCTTCATGCATACTAATTTTTAAGGCTGATCTGTTAGAAATTACTTCTATTTGACAGCAGGAAGAGAACACAAATTGATTGAATCTAAAATAGCTTTTATGTTCTAATTTTCCTTGTATGCTTTCGTTTTGAGTATATTGAACAAACTAGTTTGTTCAAAGTTATTTTGACATGTTTATTTATATGAAACATTGAAATGTGATGTTTTTTGAATGGTGGGTTGTTATATTTTTAAAAAAAGTATATTTCTATTAGCTGAATTTAATCACGAATTTAATCTCAATTTTTTTAGTTCCGATTTTTTTTCCTTGGCGAATTGGAACACAAATTTGAATGCAGTGACTTAGGTAATGATGATGACATTGAGCCAAGCGCTCTTGATGATCCAGTTCTTTTTTATGTAACCAAAAGGCCGTAGCCTATAGAGAAGTTTAAGAATTTGATTTATAACTTTTTGAAAACACTGTTAATCAACACGTTTTTCAAAGTTTTTTATTTCAATCAATTTACTATATCTATTTGTTGGAAAATTATTTTGACACGTTTACTTATATGAAATGTGATTTTTTTGAAATTGTGGGCTTAATTTTAATATTTAATCTAAAAACAAAAATATTTCTTTTGGTCGAGTTTAATCATGAATTTAATCTTAGATTTTTTAGCAATAATTTTTTTTGACTATTATCCTCAATGAATTTAAATGTGGTAACTTAGGTTTCAACTCATAACTGGTGTCAAAACACTCTCATATGGGCAAGGGAAAATCTCAAGCTGTGGGACCAATGGTGCTGAAGATAGTGAGGGTGATGAATAATACCATCCACTACTTGTAAGAAATGCTCTACATAAAAAGCACACTAGGGGCTAAGTGGCTTAAGGGGGAGATCTAAGTGGCCTAGATATACTATTTGTACATGTCCTTTGTGGAAACTCTAGTGATGATGTCCTTTGTGGGTAGGAGCTCAAGAGGCATCTAGGGAGTACATGAAAGGGGGTAGTGTATCAATAGAGATGACGTAAGAAAGAAGTTGCCTAGTCTCAAAATACCAACCATGTCAACCTCTAGTGGGAACCAATGAAGGAATTTTATTTAAAGAGCAAAGTGCTAAGAATGGAAATCTCTCATGACCAGAAGCTGATTCCCCCAAGGATCTGAGTCTGTGGATTTAGAAATTAACCTTGAAGATAGTCTCAATGTGTAGCAGTTGTGTGGAAAATTCAGCTTGTAAGATGCCCTGAGGAACTATCTGCTTGCAATGGATCATGCATTGTTGCATGAGAGATTCAACCCTCTCAATATGAGCCCACTCAACACCCCCCCCCACCCGCCAAGTTAGCTCCCCAAACCTCTAAACCATATAAAATTGTAGAATTGATGATTGTATCAAAAATGCGTAATGTGGAAGGGATGCCCTATAAGTGGATCTAGAAACACCGATGTTCCAAGATAGAAAGAGAGGCATAACCCTTGCAAAGGCGTGATTGAGAGGTAGACTTCATGCTCAAAGATGGACCAAAAAATTGGACCCCCAAATATGTGTAGGCTAGTGTGATCTCTAGAAGTTCCCCTTTAGAGAAAAAATGGAATCTGGAGAGAGCACTTGGAGATATTGAAGATCATGACCTTGGTTTATTAAAGTTGACCATAAGTTGACGAAGTTCGCAGAAATGAGCAAGGGCATCATGTTTTCTTTGTAAGCCATCGACAAAGTGTGAGAAGAGGACAACATCATCGACAAAAAGAAGGATAGCTATAAGCACCTCATGTGAAATACAAGCATCATCCATATGGGTATCTTGCCAAAGAAACTTCTCTAACTCAACAATGTAGATGCTAAATAGGGTTGGTGAGAGAGGACATCCTTGCTTAATCCCAATGATATTCTTTAAAAGTCAAAGGAAATATGAGAAGTAAGAAACTGGCCAATAACTATCCCATAAAGCCTCTGAGCAATGGTGATCAGAGAATTTGGGATGTCAATATCTCTCAGATTTTGGAAAAGTAGGTGGCTTAGAACCAAGTCAAAGGCTTTCTTGAAGTCAAAAAAACAACAAAATACTTTGGAAGACCTATGATGATCTTTTTCAATAATAGCTCGAAGTGTAAAGATGTGGTCAATAGTTTGGTAGTCTCTCCTTACACCAGCCTACTCCTTTGCCAGAATATTAATCCTTTTCAAGTACTTTAACAATTGCATGTCTAACATTGTAGCATAAAGTTTGGCAAATGTATGCATAGAGAGATCTTGGTCACTTCATTCTAACATTTTTTATTTCAATAATGGTCTTGTAGTTTCTAGGGATGGAGAGATCTTTGGACTTATGAATAGGGTGAATGATGTGTTGGGACCTAAGTCACTGCATTTGAATTCGTGTTCGAATTCGTTGAGAATAAAATTCAAAAAATAATAATTGCTAAAAAACCTAAAATAAAATTCATGATTAAAATCAACTAAAAGAAATATATTTGTTTTTAGATTAAATATTTAAAATTCAACTCACAATTCTTAAAAAGTCACATTTCATATAAGTAAACATGTCAAAATAACTTTCCAACAAGTAACTATCGTAAATTGATTGAAATAAAAAACTTTGAAAAACATGTTGAATAATAATATTTAAAACATTTTCAAAGCTATAGATTATATTCTTAAACTTCTATATAGATTATAGCCTACTTGTTACATCAAAAAGCTCTAGATCATCAAAAACACTTACCTCAATGTCATCATCATTATCAACATCATTAATTTCACTTTCACCCTCAAATTCAGAATAACAAAATCAAGATCATCTCCATTAGAAGAGTCTTCTAGAAATTGTTAAAACTGCTTCTTAGAAGTACATGCATCTTTTGTTACTTTTCTCATGGTCAATCGCAATTGTTGCGATTATAAACAAGATCCCCTAGCGTTCTTGATACCAACTAATTTATTTTCTTTGATTGAACATGGTCGAAGCCACTCCAATTCCTCTCACAAGCTGATGCACATACTCCTTGACTCAAAACTCAAATTGCAAAATGTTGTAGTTAAGAAGTATCTGCTCTATAGAATCGTCATCATTCGTCTCCATCCATGTCCTCTTTGTTATCTGTAATTGATTGGGTTCCAAAAACCTCATCTCTCTCGTATGCCCTGATTTGCTCTCTTGTTTTCTTTTCAATATCTCAATCAAGACAAGTTTTTCAATTGCTGCATAAATCTCACCCATGACTTCACAATCACTTTCTATTTCTATGTGATATAGTGTCGGCTCCAAATATGTTGTTACATGCAAATGGATATGCATCATCCTCCATTTTCCATCACAATTATATCATGTTTCATTATATTTTGGTTCCACATTATTGAAAGCCTTTTGGATGGCTTCTTGACAATGGTCTATACCCTTATAAACAATGTCAATAAAAGGGATGTCGACATCAACCATGCGAAGCATGCAAACTATGGGTGCACACATTTTTAAAAGTTTAATAGCATTTTGTAATGTCCCCTTCTCAAACCTGATCTTCACAGTGACCGTTGGCCTTTTTCTGGAAACCCGAAGGCTAGTCGAAAGATACAAATGAGGGTTTCCTAGTTTTGAGGATGTCTTTGCTCGGAGTTGGTGGTTTTGAGGCGGATTCTTTCTGGGTTTTCAGAGAGCTTCGCAGGGGTATGTTCGTTTCGGCTTTCTGAGCATTTCCAGGAATTTACTATTTTTAGTAAATTTTATTTTTGGCAGCTAACAGGTTTGTCTCAGGCAGTTGACTTTCCCTTTCAGTTGATTCATTCAGTTTCGGGCTTCTGAATGCGGTCTTGGAGAATTGAGATTATTTCACTTAAAAATAACATTATATTTTAAATGTTATTTTATGACCTTGGCCTAGTTGAATAACTTAATGTTATTTTAAAAAGGTGGACTTGAAGGGGGGCGCCATCATTGCTTGGAAAAGAATTTTAAATGTTATTTTATGACCTTGGCCTAGTTGAATAACTTAATGTTATTTTAAAAGGTGGACTTGAAGGGGGGGCGCCATCATTGCTTGGAAAAGGGCGCCATTACTTGGGATTAGGGTTTTGTCTTTGGGAAAGGCGTTAGGGTTTCAAGGAAGGTCAACAGAAGCCCATAAAAGACAGCCTTGAGTTCTCATTTGATGATCTTGGTCTACTACATTGTTATGCTGCCGGATTGGATCTGGAATCGCTTCGAGGAATGAAGGCCTCCTAGCTCGGGCATCGCTTCGTGTTTGCAAGACAACATCTAGTGGTGATTCAGTCTTAGAGATTTGTATTTAGTTGTGCATTGTTCTCAGTTTATTTCATTGTTAGTTTTATTTGGCATATTAGTGTTTTCAGTCTATTGCATTCTTGATACAGCAGATCTGTGTTTTTTATCATAAATCAGAAAATACCAAAAACAGTGTTCTGGGTATTAGCTTATTGTCTTTGCTAGGCTTAGGCGCCACTATCCTCTAAGTTATAGAATTTTTAGAGCTTGCATTATTTTTCTAAAGGAAATCGCCCATTTCAGCGGGAGGTCCCATTTGGCTGCATTGGAATCCGTGCATTAATCATTGGTTACAGATTGGGTCTGTTTTTGGGTGTTAGTTTGGGCGCCATCATAAGGAAAGTACTGTGCATCAGAAATCAGGTCAATTGAACAAGTTATTAGTGAGATATGAGCATCTGAGCAATTCCATAGGTCGCTGGTTTTTTCTCTTTTTAAGACCAGATTTGTATTAGAAACAGAAATTATTGTATTGCTCTTGAATGTATCATTGTTGGGCATGACTGTCCAAGATATGGATAGTGCTCTATGATGTAATGCTAATCTTTCAGCTTCTTAAGACACTGGCAGGCATATCCTTCTTATTTTGTAAAGCTGACAGTAGTACTGGTAGTCATTCTTTGCTTGTTCAAATCTGGTTGTAATGTTCAGTTTCAATTAAAGTCATTGTATTAGTTATAGCTCCGCCCTATGGTAGCTACTTTCCCTCTTGGGGTTAGCAAGCACATTCTGGGTGTTGAGCTCCGCCCTATGGTAGCTACTTTCCCTCTTTGGGTTAGCAAGCACATGCTGGGTGTGGAGTAGTTTTATCTTTCAGCATTTCTCTTTCAAGCATTGTTATTGTAATCACTCCGTCATATGGTCGCCCCTCACTCCGCATTGGATTGGGTAGCACATACTTGACGTCGAGTTCCTTTTCCGGCTTTTAGAGTAGCAAATCCTCTGACCAATGCTCGCCATCATCGGCGCCATTCTGGTTAGAGTTACAGCATAAGCAGTTTGTTTTAGATCCTCTGACCAATGCTCACCATGATTGGCGCCATACTGGTTAGAGTTGTTTCAGTACGTTTGGGTTTATCTTCTAACCTTAACGGGTACTTGCTTGTAATGTTGAAATCTGATAATTAAAAAATAAAAAAAAATTGGCTCGGGATATTTCAGTGGTATCAGAGCTAAGTATCCTGCCATCCTGTGAACAAACCATCTATGAGTGACAGAGAAAAGAGATACATAGCAAGAGAAGATAAGAAAATTGCAAAACAGTTCCAGTGGTATCAGGCTCCCGAAGGTCAGACAACTTCAGAGGTCTTGAGGGCTCATTGGGAGTCTTCCCAAGAAATACATATGGCAGAAGGTGAGAGATCAGTCGGGTGTAATGAGAGGTTTACCAACACCAGAGCTGATAGTGGGAAGGGAAGAGAGAGATCGATAAGTCCCGGAAAGAGATTTGAAAAAAAGATGGATGCCTTGATGGATATGGTATCTCTCATGTTGGGGAAAGTGGGCCAGAACACAACTCTACAGAATAACCCAGGATACAGAGGAGAGCCTAGTGCATCAAATCAATTTGATGGAAGTGTTGCTCAGCGTGTTTCAAACAACACTTACATTTCGTCAAGGCCCTTCAAACCCACCTTCTTAGCACCAGTAAACACCCAACATGATCCTGAAGAGAATGCTTCATTTGTGGAACAATTGAGACGTGGCCATGCGGAGTATGATTCTCTCCCTGATGATATCAAGATGGACATGTCCTATAATGAATTTATAGATCATAAGAGAAAGAGTAAGGGACAAGGGAGAAATTATGACCAAAGAAGAAATCCAGCACAAGGAGACTTGCATCAAGCTATCAACAAGATTACGCTTTCCCACTTTGATGGAAGTGATAATAATTCTGCTTGAGCTTGGATACAGAAACTAGACAACTATTTGGCTCTTAGGCCAATGGCTGAAGAAGCGATTAAATTTGCTACGCTACACATAGATGGGGTGGCGCATGAGTGGTGGTACCATGGCCTAGTCACCTTGGGTCATGGGTCTATCACTAGCTACGATGAATTCACCAATAGACTCATTGAGAGGTTCGAGAAGGACCCAGAAGTGCATTTTAGGGAGTTGGCGCAGTTGAAGCAGTATGGCACGGTTGATGCTAACATAGCTGAGTTTCAAAGACTTTCAGTTATGGTCACTGGAATCACTGAGAGAAGATTAGTGATCCTATTCAGCGAAGGTTTGATGGAGCCACTCAAGGGATGGATCAAAGCTTTTGATCCACCGTCCTTACAAGAAGCAATGAAGAAAGCTAGAAACATGGAGTGGGCTGCTCCCAAAGCAAAGTTCCATTCCAAACCATCATTTCACAAGAAGGATAGAGGGAAAAAGTTTCATCAAAAGCCTTACCATAAGGATTTTAAACAGCAAAAACCTTATGGCACAAGATTGGATCCAGAGACTATCAATGAACTCCGAAGAAAGGGGTTATGTTTCCGATGTAGAGAAAAATGGTCTCAAGAGCATGTTTGCCCAAAGGGAGTCAAATTTCACCAGATTGAGTACTATTCAGCTGGTGAAAGTAACTTTGATTTTTCAAACCAGCAGTCTGATCCCGAAGATAGTGAAGTGGAAAGAGCTCCAGAAGAGTCCGAAAGTGAAAAAGAAAGTGGTGGTACATTGGCTCAACTTTGGAGCTTCCAAAAGAATGAGTCTTTCAAAGTTCGTGGGATGATCAAAGGGCAGTGTATTGTTGCTTTAATTGGCACTGGAGCAACCCATAACTTCATAGACGAAGCTGTGGTGGCAAAGAAAGGGTTACAAACAGAAGATTTTGAAGGTTTCAAAGTTATGGTTGCTAATGGGTTTCACATCTCATGTACCAAGAGGATTCCCAACATGTCAATGCAATTGGGCAATTACGAAGTCAAGGATGACTTCTATGTGGTTAATATTGGAGATAAGGATGTTGTCCTTGGCATTCGGTGGCTGCGATCTCTTGGAGAGATCTCTTTCAATCTGCAAACCATGGAACTCAAATTTCAATCCGATGGAAAGGTGGTGTTGAGAGGAATGTCAAATGGTGGCCCTCGGATTGTGTCATTCAAGAGGATGGCAAGGTTGATACGCCATGACCAAGTGGAGTGGGCTGCGGAGTGCATGATTCTTCTAGCTAGTCCAGCTGAAACGAAAATAGAGTATCCTCTAGACAATCAGTCTTTACTCACCAAGAAGAGTAAAGTGTTTGCTGATTTACCTCCTGGACCACCTCCTGATAGAGGGTCAGAACACATCATAGAGCTCAAGTAAGGGGCTAAACCGGTGATCATAACTCCATATCGGTATCCTAAGAGGCAAAAAGACGAGATCGAGAAGAATATTCAAGAACTCTTGAAGATGGGTTTCATACGCCCAAGCAAGAGCCCCTTTGCTTCTACAGTGGTTCTTGTAAAGAAGAAGGATGGTACCATGCGCATGTGTGTGGACTATCGTGCTTTGAATCAAAGCACCATCAAAAACATATATCCCATACCCAGAATAGATGAGCTCATTGATGAGCTACATGGGGCCAAGTTCTTCTCAAAGATTGATCTGAGATCGGGTTACCATCAGATTCGAATGAGGGGATCGGATGTGGAGAAGACAGCTTTCAGATGTCACTATGGCCATTTCGAATTCTTAGTCATGCCATTTGGGTTGACTAACGCTCTGGCTACCTTTCAGTCTTGCATGAATCGTGTTTTTCAGAGTCAGTTAAGGAGGTTTGTGTTGATATTTTTTGATGACATTCTGATTTATAGCAAGACTTGGGGAGATCATCTTAAGCACTTGGAGGAAGTGCTTAGTATCATGGAATCTGAGAACTTGTTCGCAAAAGCTTCCAAATGTGAATTTGGGATGGAGTTACTGTACCTTGGCCACATAATCAGTGCTGAAGGAGTGAAAGTGGATCCGGAGAAGATCAAATCAGTAGTTGATTGGCCACCCCCTGAGAGCTTATCTCAGTTGAAAGGTTTTTTGGGTCTTTGTGGGTTTTATCGGAGATACGTAAAAGGGTATTCACAGAATGCTGCTCCTCTTACTGATCTCACCAAAAAGGGAGCCTTTGTTTGGTCAGAAAAGGCTCAAATTGTTTTTGATAAGTTCAAGAAGATCATGAGCTCGTGTCCAGTTTTGGCAATTCCGGATTTCTTCAAACCATTCGAGCTGCAATGTGATGCATCGGGTGGAGTGGGGGCTGTCCTGATGCAAGACAAACACCCTATCGTGTTTGAGAGCAGAAAATTACGAGGTGTTGAAAGGACATATTCAATCTATGACAAAGAAATGCTTGCCATTATGCATGCATTAGCCAAGTTCAGGCAGTACTTGGTGGGGAACAAGTTCGTGGTTAAGACTGACCACAATAGCCTCAAGCATTTCATGCACCAGAAAGACCTAAATGAGAGGCAACAGAAATAGGTGAGTAAGCTTCAAGCTTACGACTTTGACATTGAATATGTAAAAGGAAAAAATAATATAGTGGCCGATGCTCTCTCCAGGAGACCTCATCTTAGCTCATTGTGTGAGCTTACTGCAGATTGGAGAGACATGTTGCTTGCTGATTATGCTAAAAATCAGTTTGCAACCAGCATTCTTGAGGGTACTTTTCATGATGAAAGGTACAAGATGGTTGAGGGATTGATACATTATAAGGGAAGAATCTTTCTGGTAGCTAATTCTAAGTTGAAGAAAAAGATTCTTTTGACTTTTCATGATATTTCAGTTGCTGGTCACCAAGGTTTTTTCAAGACATATAGGCAGATCCGAGAAAGGTTTTCTTGGAAGGGTTTGAAAGGAGAGGTACAACGCTACATTCAGGAGTGTCCTGTTTGTCAAGCGAATAGAAATGAGCATACATTACCAGCCGGTTTGCTGCAACCACTCCCTATTCCCAATCAAAAATAAGAAAGTATCTCAATGGACTTCATCACAGGGTTGCCCAAGGCCCAAGGGAAGGATTGCATTTATGTAGTGGTGGATAGGCTAACCAAATTTGCTCATTTCTTCGCCATTACCAGCACTTTTTCTGCAGCCCAAGTTGCAGATCTGTTTTTTCGAGAAGTGTTTAGGCTACATGGGATGCCAAAGAACATTGTGAGTGATAGGGACAGCAAGTTCCTAAGTACGTTTTGGCAAGAAGTCTTCAGAATGAGTGGTACTGTGCTTACCCCAAGCACTAGTTACCATCCCCAAACAGATGGGCAAACAGAAGTGGTGAACAAGTGGTTGGAAGGCTACTTGAGAAATTATGTGTCAGAACAACAGAGAGCTTGGGTCAGTGGCTGCATATCGGCGAGTACTGCTACAACTCTACTTTCCATATGTCAATTAAGATGTCTCCTTTCTTGGCACTTTATGGGTATGAAGCACCTAGTTTTGCAGATTTGGTGTTTGGTGACAGGAAAGCACCCCTAGCTAAGGATTTGTTGCAGCATAGTCAAGACATAATGAAATCTTTGAAGGATAATTTGCAGATTGCACAAAATCAGCAGAAGTTGTATGCTGATCAGAGGCGTGTTGAGCGTTCTTTCGAGGTTGGGGATATGGTCTATCTTCGATTACAACCATATAGACAGTCTACTCTCAAGAAGAGTGGAGCTGAGAAGCTCAAACCTCGCTTCTATAGGCCCTTTAGGGTCATCAGAAAAGTTGGAGCGATAGCTTATGAATTAGAGCTACCTTCTGATAGCAGAGTGCATAACGTCTTCCACGTGTCTCGCCTCAAGAAGGCACTTGGACATAATGTGGTTGCTTCATCACAGTTGCCACCGTTGGATGAAGAGGGACAGTTGGTTCTAATTCCAGAAGAGATACTTGATGTCAGAGAACGTTCTTTGAGAAAAAGAACCATCAGAGAATACCTAGTAAAGTGGAAGGACTTGCCTATGGAGGATGCAACTTGGGAAAATGATGAGATATTGCAGCATCCTAGTTTGCAATTGCTTGAGGACAAGCAATCTTGGGGAGGGCGGACTGTAATGTCCCCTTCTCAAACCTGATCTTCACAGTGACCGTTGGCCTTTTTCTAGAAACCCAAAGGCTAGTCGGAAGATACAAATGAGGGTTTCCTAGTTTTGAGGATGTCTTTGCTCGGAGTTGGTGGTTTTGAGGCGGATTCTTTCTGGGTTTTCAGAGAGCTTCGCAGGGGTATGTTCGTTTCGGCTTTCTGAGCATTTCCAGGAATTTACTATTTTTAGTAAATTTTATTTTTGGCAGCTAACAGGTTTGTCTCAGGCAGTTGACTTTCCCTTTCAGTTGATTCATTCAGTTTCGGGCTTCTGAATGCGGTCTTGGAGAATTGAGATTATTTCACTTAAAAATAACATTATATTTTAAATGTTATTTTATGACCTTGGCCTAGTTGAATAACTTAATGTTATTTTAAAAAGGTGGACTTGAAGGGGGGTGCCATCATTGCTTGGAAAAGAATTTTAAATGTTATTTTATGACCTTGGCCTAGTTGAATAACTTAATGTTATTTTAAAAGGTGGACTTGAAGGGGGGGTGCCATCATTGCTTGGAAAAGGGCGCCATTACTTGGGATTAGGGTTTTGGCTTTGGGAAAGGCGTTAGGGTTTCAAGGAAGGTCAACAGAAGTCTATAAAAGACAGCCTTGAGTTCTCATTTAATGATCTTGGTCTACTACATTGTTATGCTGCCGGATTGGATCTGGAATCGCTTCGAGGAATGAAGGCCTCCTAGCTCGGGCATCGCTTCGTGTTTGCAAGACAACATCTAGTGGTGATTCAGTGTTAGAGATTTGTATTTAGTTGTGCATTGTTCTCAGTTTATTTCATTGTTAGTTTTATTTGGCATATTAGTGTTTTCAGTCTATTGCATTCTTGATACAACAGATCTGTGTTTTTTATCATAAATCAGAAAATACCAAAAACAGTGTTCTGGGTATTAGCTTATTGTCTTTGCTAGGCTGAGGCGCCACTATCCTCTAAGTTATAGAATTTTTAGAGCTTGCATTATTTTTCTAAATAAAATCGCCCATTTCAGCTGGAGGTCCCATTTGGCTGCATTGGAATCCGTGCATTAATCATTGGTTACAGATTGGGTCTGTTTTTGGGTGTTAGTTTGGGCGCCATCATAAGGAAAGTACTGTGCATCAGAAATCAGGTCAATTGAACAAGTTATTAGTGAGATATGAGCATCTGAGCAATTCCATAGGTTGCTGGTTTTTTCTCTTTTTAAGACCAGATTTGTATTAGAAACAGAAATTATTGTATTGCTCTTGAATGTATCATTGTTGGGCATGAATGTCCAAGATATGGATAGTACTCTATGATGTAATGCTAATCTTTCAGCTTCTTAAGACACTGGCAGGCAGATCCTTCTTATTTTGTAAAGCTAACAGTAGTACTGGCAGTCATTCTTTGCTTGTTCAAATCTGGTTGTAATGTTCAGTTTCAATTAAAGTCATTGTATTAGTCATAACTCCGCCCTATGGTAGCTACTTTCCCTCTTGGGGTTAGCAAGCACATTTTGGGTGTTGAGCTCCGCCCTATGGTAGCTACTTTCCCTCTTTGGGTTAGCAAGCACATGTTGGGTGTGGAGTAGTTTCATCTTTCAGCATTTCTCTTTCAAGCATTGTTATTGTAATCACTCCGTCATATGGTCGCCCCTCACTCCGCATTGGATTGGGTAGCACATACTTGACGTCGAGTTCCTTTTCCGCCTTTTAGAGTAGCAGATCCTCTGACCAATGCTCGCCATCATCGGTGCCATTCTGGTTAGAGTTACAGCATAAGCAATTTGTTTTAGATCCTCTGACCAATGCTCGCCATCATCGGCGCCATACTGGTTAGAGTTGTTTCAGTACGTTTGGGTTTATCTTCTAACCTTAACGGGTACTTGCTTGTAATGTTGAAATCTGATAATTAAAAAATCAAAAAAAATTGGCTCGGGATATTTCACATTTTCTCAAAAGTCATGCTTAGAATGACTTGCTCTAAATGCTAACCTCTAGAACCTTTTGCAAGAACAAAATCTTTCGTATATTTGCTACAAACAATAGATCGCAGAGCTCCTTTCTACTCAACCACTCTTTCCAAAGTAATAAAAAAAGAGACAAATCGTGTGTCACATGGCTTCAACAACTCCTTAGATGCATACTTCCTATATATTAAAAATATATATATTAAATATTTAAAAACTCAACATTAAAATATATAATTAAAAAATAAAAATAAAAAATTTAAAAAATAAACTAAAATTTAACTTAATATTAAAAACCTATCTAAAACAATAAAACCTAAATGACCAATTTATAAAGTTATTACTTAATAACTTTATCATTTAAAAAAATGAAAAAAAAAACTATTTATGAATCGTGACTTACCCGAAGGATGTGTATGGGAGTCGACACTGAGTGAGAAGTGCATTGACCCGTGAGTCCTGCTGCTTACATTGTGTCATGTTGTGATGAACCACAGACTCAGAGTAAAAATTGCACAAGGAAGTTGTGAACACAGACTGCATGTGTATCTTTTTAGATCAATGAACAGTGGAAAGTTGGAAATCTTGTCGAAAACCCATTTAGATCAACACATCAATGACAACATAGTGAACACAATGTTTGACCTTTGGTAGGCCTGTAGGGTCGACACGTCATCGAGGTATCACAATTCAGCAAAGTGAGGCTAAGGGCATCTTACAACAGGGTTTTTAAGCTTCAATCACACACAACAAGTGCAAGGAATGTTGGCTTATGAGCAAAAACAAAATCGTGAATTTTTAACCATAGGCTGACAATGTCTTACGGAGTGAAAATAAAACAAAAATACATATTTTTACATGTTTACAAAGTTCAAACCCTAAATTATGAATTTCAATGCACTGTATTAGGAATTTTTTAAATATATTCGCCTTTGTAATTCGTGATTTAATTCGTACGAATGAAATCACAAATTTCAACGAACCTTTCTAGCTGCCTTGAAATTCGGTGAATTTTGAATTTTTTCAATTGAATTCGCCAAATGCAGTAACTAAAATTGGGAAAATGATTGAGGGAAACCTGAACATACCACCTCATTAAAGAGCGTGGCAACGGGAAAGGCAAGGGAATCCACACTATATTTGGTTAACTCAACTTTGACACCTTCACAATCAGTTGCTTTGCTTGTGTACAACTTTGAAATAGCTCTCTTGATGGAAGAAGTGGAAAAAACAGAGGATGGTGGAGGAATGGAGGCAGTAGTAGTAGGATGGTTTGGAATATCATAGAAGGAACTAGCATGGGAAAACCATGCTTCGTTAGTGATGTCTAAACTATGGTTTTTCTCAAGAGAATAGTACACCAAAAAGTCTTATGTGAGTGGTGGAGATCAGCAAGGAGTGTAAGCCATCTAGATGCAAGAAATTCTCATTTCTTCATCAAAGAAGACAACAGTGGTCCCTACGGAGGTTGGGTATGGAAGGAGGTCATGGGTTAGGGAAAACCGAAATCTAGTGAAGGGATTTACACTCATCATCATACCACCAGTTCATGGGGTAGGTTTTTTGGCGAGTAGGGCATTAGAGTAATATAAAGTGTGGGGACAAGAGTCAAGGGCAACATCCCCAAGGGTTTGATGTACGAAATCATACATGGAATCGATGATGGGAAGAGGGAGGGAGTAAAATCTAGACATAAGAAGGGAGACACAAGCAGCATAATCAATGGTGTAGTCATCATCAAAGTGGATTGTAGTATGTCTAGTGCTAGGAGGTATGGTGAAGGCTGGGAGGGAGAGGGGGAGCACAAGAGGTCGAGAACCAGTGTGGAGGGGGCCTAATCAACAAGTGGGAGCTAAGGAGAAATGAGGAAGCCACAGATGTAGGGGAGGATGGATCTATTGGTGATCACATAGTCCATGACGCTCACACCACCTCCATGGGGAAAATAAGTGAATCTACTACAATTGGTGAAGTGAGGAAGCCCGTTGAAAATGTGGAGGCTTTAAGCTTCACCCAACCAGAGAAGGTATCTCCCATAGGATGTAACCATAGAATAGCTGTCAACAGAGGCTCTATATAAACCAAACTCTTCTAGATCCAACTCATGAAGACATAACTCATCCTATGCAAGATCATGAATAGGCGTTTGTTGGTTCCAAAGGAAAAAGGGAAGCAAAAAGCATGTTAAATTAAAGGCATGATTTTGAAGCAAGAAAAATAATTCTAAAGATCATGTTTGTAAGAGGAACAAAAAAACCATAAAGCATATGTAAATACCCAAACTTTAATAAAAATCATGTGGATAACTAAAAAATTGAGACAATTGTTATGGTTCATCCACCTTCCAGTATTTATACCAAATGTTGTAATACCAATAATAATAATATATGTTAGCAATATCGATTAAATACAAATACAAGCAAGATGTTTGCTTTAGAATTGTAGATTGTAATTTTGAGCACTTAGATTAAACTACCTGAATATGACAATTTAAACCCGAAATGCACATACACTCAATAGGAAAGATTATGGAAGCAAATCATAATCAACTAAACAACTCTTACCAATTCCTTGCTTCTCCTATCCTCCCTCCAATATTTTCAAACCGAATTGTTGGATTGTTGTGTTGGTTGAATATTTTGTCGATCGGCATACTGATAAACAAAATAGGCCTGATCAGCCAAAGTAGGAAGATTAGTCGTCCAAATGTGTAGTTTTACCACATCAGAAAGACACTGATCTCTCCTCGCATCAAGGGGAGGTTCCCTGTAGGTATGCTATATATATATATAAATAGAAAATAATACTCATGGGTGGGACAAACCACCCATCTCTCTTTCTTCAAAGATGATGTGCGCGGATCAAAGAAAAAACTCAAGGGAAATGACAGACAGTACTCTTCTTTCAGAAGTACTATTCAGCAAACCACAAGAATACTCCTAGTAGTAACAACAAAATGTAGCAAAGGATGTAATAACCAGCAAATCGAGATGCAACACAAAGTCTTCACCTGGATTGCTCAAGAGTAAGATACGAAGGACAATGAGGGCACAAAGTCGCCTCAAGGTCCTTTACACAGAAATGAAAAGAAAACACACTAAAGGCAATTATGGGGGCACAAAGTCTCTCCACAGTTGACTCTTTAGGACACCTTCTTGACTGATGTCACTAATTTTGCTTGTTGAATTAAAGGAACAGAAGATATATTGAAGAAAAAGACATAAGAACAATTTCCTCAATAACAAAGATATTACAGCACAAAGTCTGAAAAACCACTTGCTTTCTTATTCCAGTAACAAAATATGATCGGCAATCTGAGCTCACAGTCTCAGTAATGCCTTACAATTTGGGCAGAGTTTCGTTCTAATTGTCAAAAAAGAGATCCTTATTACAATAGGAAAAAGTCCCTTATATAGCCTCTTCAAGGACTCGGGAACAGTAAATACATCATTTTGCGTTGGAATCTGTTACGACACGTTGGAACTTAGGGGCGTTTTAACCATTTGATTTTATCAATGCAGGGAAACAAGTCACGCTTATTGAAAGTTTGCAACTTTCAATATCCACCTGGCGATCTGATCTTATCTTCATCGTTCCTCCTTTTTCGGTTAATTGAATTGGGTCTTGGATTTAGTTTGTTGTTCTGTCCTTTCTCCGCTTTCTGCTGGTCTTGGCCTTGAAATCTGTGAATGTATTCTGGTCTATATGTTCAAAGGATCAACAGCTAGTTCACTGTGTTGAATTTGACATTTTCGGGCGCGTCATTCCTTTGTCCTCTTTCGGCTTTTCTATTTGGCACTTTTCCGGATTGAACTTGCCCTTTCGGGCCTTAAGAAATGACCCGTTTTGAGTCGGGAAGAGCCTCTCGCAAGGGTATCTACCCTTTGGGCAGTCTTTGAATGGCCTTTGGGCTTCTTCCGGAAACTCTTTGAACTTTGGCGATGAACCAACTATTGAACCATTCCGTTGAACCAAGGCTTTGAACCTTTTCGTTGAACCAATACGATGAACCAATTCCGAAAATAACCAATTGTTAGAAACCGATTCTTTTGATTGAACCCCCCTACAGAAGTCGTGAAGCCCGTTGAACTTGTAGAAATGAGTCTGTTTGCAGAATCCGTAGATTTAAGCCTACTGAGTCCATAGATTTCTGAAAAGCTTGAAAAATGAGGAATTTGAATGCCCAAGACAAATTTTGGAAAGGGAAGAGATAATTTTGGTTTGTAGGACCAAAATAATTTAAATGTTGTCCCAAAAATAGATGATATTTTTGGGAAACAACAGCTGGCTCCAGTTGGAGAACTTCTATCAATTGCAAAAAGAATTGAAAGGAGTAGAATCCAGAATCTCCAGTGTCTTCATGTGTACCATTGGGTTACGGAGTCATGCCACCCAAAAATGAAAGGCTTCAAAAATGGAAACAAACAAAACAAAACAAAATTAAAAACTGTACAAATATACATATGCAATGATCTGATACTTCAAGAGTTAAAGTGTTTCAGATGCTGCCCATTGTGAGACAATGATAATGGCGTCCCGTCCTGATAAACCAGTAGGAAACCATTTTGTCCCCAGAATCGGCGACTGGCGAATGGAACTCTCCACCAAGAAACCGCTTTTATGTGCCTTCCCCTTGGTTTTCTTCTCTTGCCCCACAGCAAGACTTGACTTTTGGTCCGAAAACCACAAATCTTCGCTCTCCTGGCAAAGAGTTCATTTTCTTGATTTTGATGGGCAGCAACATGGTCTAGTACCATAATTTGTTGTTCTGATAGTTCGGCCCAGCACATGTCTTGATTGTTCCCCTCAGATATCTCAGATTCTTTTTTATTTGGAAGGGAGGGTTCTCCTGCACTTATGCTGCACTCCAACAATTCTTCTGCTATTTCATCCCTGCCTGAAGACTCAAACAAAATTTGGGCTGCATGGGCTGCCGTTTGGGTCTCAACACATTTGACATGATCAATTATGTCAAATGGCTGGATTGGACTAGGCACAGGGGATGGGAGTTCTTTTTGGTTTATGGGAGGGGTGGGAGGACTGATCTGTGAAGTTGAAGTAGAAGGTGCAGAGATGTTTGGGATACTTTCTCAGCAATCACTGAGTCCTTCGGCTGGATAGGCAGAGTGGTCCCACTCTTAGCAATCGAAATTGCAGGCTGAGGTCGCTCCTCTGTTTCTCCTTTATCAGCTTGTTGAGCTGACTGATTCTGGGACTGAGTGATCACAGCATATGATCCTTCGGATGCTCCACCTTTACTTCTGGGTTCATCTTGGTAATCCAGGAAACCGATGTGGGAGTCGCCAGCTGACTCTTCTTGATCCTCCGTGAAGAGACTAGCGTCATTTTCTTGATTAAACTCAGGTTGGAAAGAGAAATCATGCTCTGTTTTCAAATACCCAACTGCTGAGTTGGCTGGAGGTGCTTCAATGGCAAGGTTCCTCTGTGGAGGAGGAAGACAATTGGGTTGCCCTTGATGTGCCTGATTAGGGAATGTCCTCCTTGGTACATCTCTGTATGAAGGAGCAGATGACATCCCTTGTGCCAGTTGTCTTCTGAGGGCCAGCACTTCATTTGCTAGCTTCTGCACCATTGGATCAATGGTGGCTGCAGGTGAGTTATCAGAAGATGAGGAAGATGCGCCTCTGTTTGAATCCCTTCTTATCTTTCCAGCCAAGATAAGGTCATCTTCTAACTCAGTGGCTAAGTCTTGAGCAGCTTCAAGATCTATGCGGCCAGCACGTCTTAGCAGAAAACTCACTTGAGGCAGCTGTGAGTTTATGAAGAAGCATTTGAGGTTCTCGGGTGTGGGCTGAGCAACTACGGGAATCCTGTTTCTCAACTTGTCAAATTTTGCAATAAAATCCCTCATGGGCTCATGAGGTTCCTTCTTCATCTGCGTAAGTTGGACTAGCAAAGCATGAGCATCTTCTGCAGGTTTGAACCTTGCTTCAAACTTGGCTTTGATAGTGTCCCAGCCAGTCACTGATCCAGTCTGCAGATGGTAAAACCAGTCTGCAGCAGCACCTTGTAATGTCTCCACGAAAAGCCTGACTGCCACGTCTTCAAATTCCACCCCTATCACACCACAAGCTATGGTGAAGGCTGCAATGTGTTCATCAGGGTGGACTCTTCCATCACCAAAGAATTTGGGAAATTCTTCCTTGAACTGAGTGGTAGCTCATGCAAGGGTGGAGTTAGATTAAGTGGGCCAAATGAGTTACCCCAAGGGCCTCGAACTGCCATGATCGGATTATGAACAATAGGGATAACACATCTGAGCGGAGTTGCCAGATTATAGGACAAAAATGGAAAAAAAACTGACCCTGCTTCAGCTTAAAGCTTGAGGCTTCAAAGTACACTTTCTTTCCCAGCAGCTCTGGTTTTGCAGACCAGATAATATAATGGACATGGATGAAAATGGTAAGGCTATAAATGGATAATGGGTAAGGCCCAAATGGGAGTCGCCAGACTGTATATTGGATAAGGTGATAATGATAATGGGTAAGACACAGGTGATGTTTCAATCTGAAACTTGAGGTTCTAAATTGCACAAAATTACTGTCCCCAGCGGAGTCGTCAAAAACTGTTGGTTGAATATTTTGTCGATCAGCGTACTAATAAACAAAATAGGTCTGATCAGCCAAAATAGGAAGATTAGTCGTCCAAATGTGTAGTTTTACCACATCAGAAAGACACTAATCTCTCCTCTCATCAAGGGGAGGTTCTCTGTAGGTATGCTATATATATATATATATATATAAACAGAAAATAATACTCATGGGTGGGACAAACCATCCATCTCTCTTTCTTCAGAGATGATGGGCGCGGATCAAAGGAAAAACTCAGGGGAAATGACAAACAGTACTCTTCTTTCAGAAGTACTATTCAGCAAACCACAAGAATACTCCTGGTAGTAACAACAAAATGTAGCAAAGGATGTAATAACCAGCAAATCGAGATGCAGCACAAAGTCTTCACCTGGATTGCTCAAGAGTAAGATACGAAGAACAATGAGGGCACAAAGTCGCCTCAAGGTCCTTTACACAGAAATGAAAAGAAAACACACTAAAGGCAATTATGGGGGCACAAAGTCTCTCCACCGTTGACTCTTTAGGACACCTTCTTGACTGATGTCACTAATTCTGCTTGTTGAATTAAAGGAACAGAAGATATATTGAAGAAAAAGACATAAGAACAATTTCATCAATAACAAAGATATTACAGCACAAAGTCTGAAAAACCACTTGCTTTCTTATTCCAGTAACAAAATATGATCGGCAATCTGAGCTCACAATCTCAGTAATGCCTTACAATTTGGGCAAAGTTTCATTCTAATTGTCAAAAAAGAGATCCTTATTACAATAGAAGAAAGTCCCTTATATAGTCTCTTCAAGGACTCGGGAACAGTAAATACATCATTTTGCGTTGGAATCTGTTAAGAAGACACGCTGGAACTTAGGGGCGTTTTACCCATTTGATTTTATCAATGTAGGGAAACAAGTCGCGCTTATTGAAAGTTTGTAACTTTCAATGTCCACCTGGCGATTTGATCTTATCTTCATCGTTCCTCCTTTTCCGGTTAATCAAATCAGGTCCTGGATTTAGTTTGTTTTTCTGTTCCTTCTCCGCTTTCTGCTGGTCTTGGCCTTGAAATCTGTGAATGTATTTTGGTCTGTATGTTCAAAGGATCAACGGCTAGTTCATTGTGTTGAATTTGACGTTTTCGGGCACGTCATTCCTTTGTCCTCTTTCGGCTTTTTTGTTTGGCACTTTTCCGAATTGAACTTGCCCTTTCAGGCCTTAAGAAATGACCCGTTTTGAGTCGGGAAGAGCCTCCCGCAAGGGTATCTACCCTTCGAGCAGTCTTTGAATGGCCTTTGGGCTTCTTCGGGAAACTCTTTGAACTCTGGCGATGAACCAACTGTTGAACCATTCCGTTGAACCAAGGCTTTGAACCATGTGTTTGAACTAACCGTTGAACCAAGGCTTTGAACCTTTTCGTTGAACCAAGACGATGAACCAATTCCGAAAATAACCAATTGTTAGAAACCGATTCTTTTGATTGAACCCACCTGCAGAAGTCGTGAAGCCCGTTGAACTTGTAGAAATGAGCCTGTTTGCAGAGTCCGTAGATTTAAGCCTGCAGAGTCTGTAGATTTCTGAAAAGCTTGAAAAATGAGGAATTTGAATGCCCAAGACAAATTTTGGAAAGGGAAGAGATAATTTTGGTCTGTAGGACCAAAATAATTCAAATGTTGTCCCAAAAATAGCTGATATTTTTGGGGAACAACATGTTGATTGCTATTAGACTCAGATTTGCAGCATTATGATAGCTTGATTCCTTGACTTGGATGATAGTATGGACTAGTTGATCATGGATTTGGCATGAAGTTTGAATTTGCTAGCTAATTTTTGGGTTAGTTTCCATGGAGAAGTGGCTTGTATAAATAAGTCAAGGAGGGAAGATCTATGGCTCACATTCAAAATTGATCCATAAGGATCAAGGGTGGAAGAATTTCCAAGGTATTAAAAATTCCTTGAAAGCCTCTAGAATAGAGGCTTCTAGAGAGAAGGGGCCAAGTTAGAGGAAGTTCTAGAATTGGAGAAATCTAGAATCTCTTTAGGAATTGATTAGGATTGGTGAGGTATTAGGATAGATGATTAGATAGGTGATTAGGGACTAGGGGTGTAGGAGAGCCTAGGAGTAGGCTTGGTAGGTGGGTAGGTGGATCATGGGAATTTTAAATTTCCAATTAATGGATAAGTAGGATTAGGATAGAATTAAGAGATGATTATAAAAATTAATAGATCGATGGGATAGGGATAAAGTTAGTGAATGAAGAAATGATGAAGGGGGATATTAGATAAATGACTAGGATTATAATTATGAGTTAAATTAGGGGTTTTAATACGATTATTAGGACGAGCAGATTTAGGTGCATACATTTTGCCCCTCTTTGAAAGGACATTGCGAGTGGACAAAGTGGAAGGAGTAATGTTGTTTCAAAGAAAACCCATTTCATGGAAGAATGTTAGTAAATGATATTAGTGGAAATAATGTTAGTGACTATGATGCCCTCTTGAGGGGCCATGCGGGGAAGAATGAGATGGATGGCCACTCGAAAGAGGAAACAAGGGGTGGGATGCGTTGGATAGACAAGGGGATGAGATGCTAGATGTGAGATATATGATGAAGAAAATAAACTCGACCTAAGTAGTGAACTACAAATTGATGGTGCCCCTGGCAAAAACACATGCATAGGGAGTAGAGACGACGATGATGATGAGATAAATGGCCGCAAGCTTTTGACTTATCCCAAGCAAAGTCGTATGTTGGGAGAGTATCGGGCCAAAGATAAGACAATGATTTGATAAGATTAATGATGGGTATAGCTCAAAGCTAAAGTCGAGTGATATGATGAAGGGGAAGAATGAGAATAAATGGTATGATCGAGTGACCAAAGGACGAAGGGGAATAATGAGACTACATTGTATCAAATCAATGAGCCACAATGCGATTAAGAGCGATGATGCCCCTTGCAAGGGCACTTGCAAAGGAGCGAGAGATAAAGTTACGGTCCTAGTCATGCCCCAATTGAGGGTGGAACCGTAAACTATAAATGATGATTTGATCAATCAATGATACTGGACGACTGATGAAAGAAAATATGGATGTTGTGATTTGTCGGACCCAATCAACAATGCGGGGGATTAACGAAGAAGTTAGGGAGATGATTTTGGGGATGGTGATTGATCAATAGACTGATTGATGAATGCTTGATATTATCGCTCAAATATTTGACCGATGCGGGATTTGAGGATGATGAAAGGCAAGATAGATGTGATGATGAATGGAGAAAAAAGAGAGAGTAGCCAAGCTGACATTAGGCACATGTGACTGAGCGATGCCTACATAGTCTGAAAAGACCTCAAGCCAATGTAATTCGGATTAGATGATAGATGACAAGATAGACTAAAAGATGATGACGATGACAATGATAGATTATGATATTAGGGTGATGACGATTGTTGGACATATTAGTTGTTAGATAGATGTTAAGTGTGATGATTGGATTGAAAGTGGAGTCAATATGTTAGATGTGGACAACTAGAGAGATGATAGACGATTAGTTGGAGGACATAGACGCGATGATAAAATGACTCAGAGGAATGATTGATGATAGATGAATGACTTTAGGATATAGACGAGGTGATAATACGACTAGGAGGAATGATTGGACTTCGATGATTGGTTGGAAGACAAAGGAATAGGATAAATGATTGGATATGGGATGTGAGATGATTAAATGGATTAGAAGAACTAATCAAGCCATCATTACTTTAGTAAGGCTCATCATAGTCTAAGCAATCCGATATAGCACTTGACAAGATGCCCCATGATATAAGTACGACCAAGAGGACATTATGCCGAAGTGCATGGGCAAATAGCGAACTCTGCATCATCGAGGGCACCGAAAAAAAATCATTGTAACTTTTGGTGTCATCATAGCATCCCCGTTCATTGCCCAATAGACAAAAAGATACATGACGCAAACAATGAAAACATAAGACAATCAGATATATAAAGGCATACAAACAAGTCAAACAACAGACAAGTAACACACACAAGTATCTACATGCAATTTCATTGTGTCTTGTCACAATGTCCCGATGAGATTTGATGGGATGATTAATCAGGCAATGGGTTGGACTAAGTTGATTATGATGATGTGAATTGGGATTGAGGATATAGGTTTGGACAAAGATATGGACTTGAAATAAACTAGTGACTTGGACTAGGATTAACTTGAAGACAAGGATTAGTCAACCTATGGGTTGACCATGTTGTGATCTTAGATGAGAGATTTGGGACTTATTAGGCTAAAGTGAGACTAGGACAATGCTAGCTCAATATAGACTAGATTTGCCCCAGTTTAGAATAGGGGACGAAAGACAAGAGTGGGATGGATGACTATGACTTGGTGATGAAAGATGAAGGGCATAAGACAAGACATCATGGAATATTTTTGGATTTTTTCAGATTTTCAGATTTTTAGGGTTTTTAAATTTTTTTTTATACACTATACAAAGGGGGTTACTAGCAAAGGGAACACCGAGCCTAGCAACCAGGATAAGACAAATAGAATAATGGAAAGTACGACAAAGGGATGAGGGTGATGCTGAAATGGGGTGAGGACCAAGGAAGGATGGACTAGGGATTGCTAATGACCACATCGTAAAGGAACCAAATGTTTAGTTATTCAAGTGTCCATTGGACAATATGCCAAGATTATCCCATAACATTTCTCAAGACATCTTCCACTCCCTTACGAAGGCCAAGACTGGAAGAAAGGATGGACATAATAGGATGTAAGATATGATGGCAGATAATGGATAGAGGGATAGTATATGGATGGGACTGACAAGGATGGATTTTGCCCCCAAGTGTTGAGGTAAAATGCGGACAATTAGTTTATTTTACCATGATGCTGAAAATCAGTTTTCTTCATGGTACTTTCCCAAAGTGCTAGAAGACTGGTTTTCACCATTGGTCAAGTGATTTTTATTTATTTCATTTTTATTTTTTTATTTTTTATTTTTTACTTCTTGACTTTTGGGCATCTCAATTTATTAGATATGGGTACGAGATGCAAGAACGCTGACACTCGATGGATCTTTAACCAACACCTATTCTAGAGAGATGTGATGCTAGGATCATGTTGTTGCCACTGGATGTATTAATGTCTTTGTGACCTTAGTTGATTCTTGATTTGGACCCCTCCAGATATCTAGACCAGGTGTCTTCGTCACCTCTATGAGAGACAATGTTGCCCGAGTGGGTGATGTGAGGTATGGATTGGATTAGATCATGATTTTGATGGGAGTGTTTTGGACTTGGAGGATAGGATCGTGATAGGATGGTGTGATGGGTGATGGAGGATTAGGACTAGCAATCACACACATCATTGGAGATGTTGGACATTCCACATTTGATTGGTGCCATGTGACAAAAGATTTTAAGAGATCCAAGACTTTTGGATTATGTGATTCTTCTTTGATCCGATTATTGGAAGGATTATTGGTCATATTGATACTTCTTTTGCCATTATTTTGATTTGTTGATTGAATTTGACTTTGATTGCCCCCTGGTGCTTGGTTTTGGGCTTCACCAGAGGAGATTGATTTTTGACTTTAATGATCCCCTAGTGCCTAACATTGGGCTTCACTAGGGAAAGACACTTTTTTATTAGACCAATGATTTGAATTTTCTTGATTTTTGATTTATGGATTATGGGATCAAATGTGATTTGATCATGATTTATGACTTTTGGAATATGGTCTTGGACCTTTGTATTTGTGGCACATGTTATGTCACACAGGGAAGAGTCTAATGATGTGTGTTCATGTTCGTCCCTATAGAGGGAGGTGATTAAATGATCATTGATGGGAAGAAAAGGATCTATGATGGATGAAGGTGGTGGAGATGATATGACGAGGTCAATGAGGGGTGATAGGACAGCATGGTCTTTAGAGCGGTTCCTAGGAGACCTATTTTCAACATCGGAGAAAATCTCCTCAAGATCAGAAAAAGAATCATTAAGACTAGCTGTAATACATGCATCCAAGCTAGGATCATATTCACTCTGACAATCTTCGACATATAAAGCTTGAAAGAACTTTGTTACGACTTCATCATCCTGATTGAGATCAAAAGATATGCCTGGTGACTGATTTTCATCCAAATTGGAGGTATCTTCAAAAGGGCAGGCATAGTCGTCATCTGCTGCAATATCTATGAGGGATGATGTTTCTAATGAGGAATCTGAATATGATCCTGATGTAAATAACACTTGTATTGACTCTGATTCTGACTCCGATGTACAGGATGCAATGCTGCTAGTAGAAGATTCATTGTCTGCAAGTGACCTCTCAACGTGGGGTCTTTGACATGGTGGATGAGGGGGGGGGGGATGATAGAGGATCAATGGGTTCGCCAAAGATAGGCAATTGGAGGAAAAACTCATGAGAAAGGGGGGGTCTAGGTTCATGGGAAATAGACTCGTTTTTGATGTAGGATTTGGCAAAGATGGGGGGACCATGGAAGATGGATGTGGTGTTTTGATCTTGGCTTGGAGAAGGAAGGACTTGCTCGTGACTGGGAATGGAATCTTGGCATTCCTCTTCTTGTTCACCCAAGGATGTAGACTCATTAGATTCATCCTCGATTTCTATGTTACCACGGTCAATGAGGTCTTGGACATATTTTTGGAAATTACGACATCGATTAATGGTATGCCCCCAAGTTCAGTGATATACACAGTATTGGTTAGCTTTATACCAAGAGGGCTTAGACTTAGCTTGATTAAGATGTCGTATGGGTGAATAAACCATCATATTGTGATGCAGAGCTCTTCCTCATCTCTACCTTGTCAATCTCACATCTGCGAAGTATAAACTCGAACAAACAGGACTTCTTAACCTTCTTGGTTTTCACTAGGCCTTTAGTCACTCTCCTCCATGTACTTATGCACTAAGTTCCTTTGGTTAATCCATTCAATCTACCTTAGACTCCTCTGATCCCTTCAACTCATCCATTCTCCTCTTAACTTCCACTCATTCCAACAACCCTCCACTCTCATCAATTCTGTCTTTACTTATCTTGTTAATCTTTCTCAATATCACCCCCCTTAGCCTTGTAACAATGGGCACCTTGGTTTCACACTAAAACTTGGTTTTGTGATCCTTTTAGGTTTGTTTCCATCTTTAGCATGCTTAAACTACACTTGTTGGTCCCTTCATCCACCTCACATAAACCCTCAATTCATTTTGTACCTTGATCACAACTTCTTGAATCTTGACAGGGTCTTGTAGTAGCCTTTTTTTTTACATTTATTGCTTGTATGTAAAAATGCTACCTCACCTTGGGAACCTGAAACACTTTTTCAATGCCCTCTATCTTCTACTAATTACTCACCAATTTCCATGCTCTCACTCAATGCAAAAGTCATCTTTTCAATCACTATTAAGGTTCAGGTTAGCCTTATTAGGTCTCTGTCACCCCTTTGTGCACGCAGTCTTAAATATCCATACTTATCTATACAAGATTGACTTAAAATTTCCAAAGTCACTTTCTCCACATTAGGCCTCACTAACTACCAAGTTTGGGATTTTTTGGATGGTTGAATCTCTTATGGTTTGCACTTTCTCTTTTAAACCCTAGAAACAGGGTTGTCTATCACAGTAGATACTCAAGAGCATTTAACTTGAGGTCTTAAGAACTACAACCAGTTTCTTTGATCTGTTCCCAACATTTACATCCCACAAACAAGTTCCTATTCCACTTTTCTATTGAAGTTTCTATTCCACTGTACATACAGGGCCAATCTGCAGGGTCCTAGAACAACCAACTTAAGGTTTTCCAAATCCAAAACACTTTCAAATCTCTTTCAATGTTGGATTGTCTCTGTATGACTCTCACACACCTATTTCAAACAAGAGAAACTCATCTCCCAACCTCTGTCTTGTGTTTTTTTTTAAACTTCTCACCTGGACTGAGTGTATGAACTCAGAACAACACAGGTTTTAGAACTTCCTTTAAAGAACACGTTTCAAAACTAATTGGGCCCATTCAAGAACTTGCAAGATTGTTAAAAAAACAAACACCTGCCAATCAATCCTCCACCACTACCGTACACAGGGGTCCTTCTTGCATCCACGGTTTGTTCAGACTTCTTTAACACACAGAGTACAGAAACACACTCAGTCATTTGTTTATCAGACTACGGAAACTTCCTTTGCTTTTGCTGATATTAGCATGTTTAGTTAGCATACATCTTACACCTGTAATCATCACAACATTCTACAGTGTCTTCTTCTTCATTACATATACAGAGTCTGCCTATATCAACATGTATACTCAGATTACACTCTATCTCCTAAACTCAAAATATAGGGAACATAGGTCTGTAACAAATGAATTTACATCAAAGAGATTGAACCTCATTAAACAACTACCTTAAAATCTTTGTAAAGACATAATAAGATTACCACAACACATAGAATCACTGCAACATATTTTCATTGAGTTTTCCTTCCTTAAACATCTGCATACAGTCACCTTGATTTGTTTACATTCAGAAAAACAGGGTTCAATGATCTATTGTAGCTTTCAACTTCAAAAGGAGGGGCTGCTTGTTATCTTCTTGAGGTAAGCACCTCTTCCTCCTCGAATTTCACCTTCCTCATACACCAAAAACATAAAACTCTACAAACATTTGAAAGGAAACCTATAACTACCTTAACTACCCCCTAACTCCCTCATTTACGTGGAGGAGAGTCTAACTAACACAACCACTAACACTTTGTCATAATGACTAACTAGACGACTTAAACATGTACCATAGATGATTTGGACCCTTTCAAGATTCTCAAGCAACTAGACTATAGTTGGAACTCTTTTACAAAGGATAAAGGATCCAATCTTGTTACAAGAATTTCAAATTTCCAAACTTACAAAATGGCGAGAAAATCCCTTTTGAACCATAATTCAAATCCTAATGACTTCTAAACCTCCTAGCTATGATAAGCATGCTTTCTAAGACTTTTACTAACTATGACAACCAAAATTGAAGGCCTTTTGGAGATGCCCCTGCATCATATTGGCAGCAACAAGTTGTTGGAAGAGGGATTCTAAGGATATAGGAAGAGGAGTATAGGGGCTCTCTTCGCTTCTTGACTTAGATGTGGAGGCATTAGACTTTGAATTAGATGGTTTTTGATGTGACTGGGTGGGTGGACTAGTAGTAGACGAGGTGGCCAGGATAGGATTCCCTTTGCTAGTGCAGGAAGGGGTAGACGACTGGCTATGACTAGTGGATGGGGGATTTAAATGGGACTGGGTGGTGTGAAGACTAGGAGTTGACTGATGTGTATGGGTGCGGACTGGAGGTAATGTTGGGTGGACAGGGTCAAAGTCTGTAGGATATTGGGTGCTCATCTCAATGAGTCGAGAAAGGAGCATATTCCTATTGGCCATGAGACATTGTTCAATCACAGTATTGACCAAATTTGTTTTAGATGCCATGGATAAGGATTGGAGAAAGTACGGATGATGTGGTTCGCCAGCCCCAATCAACGAGTGCGGGGGATTGAATGGAAAAGTTAAGGGATGAGGATGTGTGGAACAAATTTGGACAAGGGCTTGCTTTAGTCTAATTTCAAGTTTGACTCAATAATATGAGATGTTGGATGGGGTAAGACAATATTTAAGTTGACCAATTTAGGATGTGAGCTAGATTTTGATGATTTAGAATAGATTCGATTAGATGAGCTATGACAAGCTCTTAGATTCGACGGGTGGGGGAGGCAAGGGGCTAAACTAGCCCAAGAGACTGATTTTGATTGGGGATTGATTGGATTAGACTAGCTCAAGACTAAGATGATCAATTCAAATAGGATGAGATGATTGGATTAATAAGTTGATACGAATGTGATTATGTGTATGATTCAATCTTGATTAGACACAAGCGAGCTAATAATGAGGACCTTGATGAAGAGAGTTGTTTGCCAACGTGGATGAAGACCAAAGTATGACTACAGACTTGATGTAACAATCCTTGCCCAATCTGCCCTTAATTGTCTCAATTTGCTGCCTTGTAATTTTTTCAAACACTTTGTAAGCAAAGTGCTTCTTGCTGATTTTTGTCACAGTTTTGAAGATTTGTTTGAATGACGATGAATTAAAGCTTCAAGTGTTTATAGAACAATGCAAGAATGACAATGCTAAGTTCTAGATGCAAGAATGACTTTTTTTTTTTGTTCTTTTCTATGCAATTAGATGAATTCACAAAGCAAACTAATCACTTACAGCCAATGGACATTTAGTCGAACAGTTGGCATGCAACCTATTATCTCAATTCAAATGCTCAAAAGATAACTATAAATGACCAGCAACTTGTGATTCTTATTTGTATTGATGATTTGATACAATGCTCCACTAGACTAGCCAAGACTCTTGGCATAAACAAGAATTACAATTATATGGTATGCTGGTATGAAGGACGCACACCTACAACTGCAAATATAAACTATACTAAAGGATGAATTGTATGCAATGAACCCTAGTGGAATTGAAGCGCTCTTGAGAATAGATGAAGGAGCAAGCAATTTCCTAGCGAAAGGATGATCTCCCAAGCCAAATCGAATTTTCCAAGCCAGCTGCCCCTGTTCTGGTCTGATCTCAAATTTAAAATAATATGCAATGAATATGCATTGCCTCAAGCATCTAATATCATCTCCATGCTCCAAGGAAGTGGGCGCACCAAGCCAAGCAAAGAATCGATGCAAAATGAAACCCCCTCAAGCAAAAACGTCCCTCCTAATGGCGTCCTTCCTTGACTGTAAATTTCTGATTTTTATATCAGATTTCTCGACAATGCAATCTGCTCTCTTAACCAAGGAAAATCGATGCCAGGCTATATAGAAACCAACAAAAAAAGATATCTATGCAACCTCCACAAATTCACCAAATCGATTTCTCCAAAATTGGCCAATGGCCACAAATTTTGCTCCAATTGAGATGACTGAAATATCACCTCCAAAATGCAACCCTTCAAGAGATATTTCACTCCCTCAATTATGCTATCAATGGGATTTATCGTTCCCAAAGAGAAATTGATTCACTGCATGAAACTCTAGGGTCCACTAGCATACCACAGCAAAGACAACATCAAATCGAGATAATTCATAATGGCAGCCCACACCTCCCTTTATACTCTTTTTTTTTTCCTTCATTTGAGAAGCTTCTAGAAACATCATAATATTTTATTATTATTTTTCCCTTTTAATATATTATATTTGCACTTTAATATAAAATAATGAATTATATCATAAAGTACAAATATAACATCATCTTGTAACATGAGATTTCTAAAAATAGAAACATTCTAATAAATCATTAGAAAACCTCCAAAATATGTCGAAACTTCCCCAAAGAAACCCACTGCCATTTGGGTAACTATGGAGAGGACCCTCAAACCATGCCGTATTAGCCTACGAGGGCCACTGATAGGCTAATCATGTTGAAAGTACAATGTCTAACTAGAAGGGGACATTACACTTGAAAGGGGAATTAGTATAGAGAAGGGGATGAATTTGGGTTGGACTATGATTAGGACTAGGTTGATAAGGTGACTAAGCAAGACAAGATCAATACAAATGATTGGTTATGGATAAAGTGGGTTTAGGAAAGATGTGGATGACAAGATGTGATTGGGGATATGACCAATGATTGGGGGATATGACTAGACTAGGATGGGATTAAGACAAAAGGGTGATGAGAGATAGGATGAGATGCAAAATGATACAAGTTTAAATGTACAAAGAAAAATGTGTACAAGAATATAGTGGCAAGGATGTACAGAATGATATGATGACGAGTCCAGGATATACAAGATGACGATATGTGCAAAAGACCTGGACAGGTGTGTAAAGGTTTGGGTGAAAGGTTGACTTGGCTCACAAACAACACGAGTCTAGCACGACACTCACCAAATCAAGCAAACCACAAACCTAAGATTAGTAAACTGATATTGGGCATGTAACCCGACGACTTCATCTAATAGCTTCGCGAATGAGGCTGTAGGCCGGTGACCCATTATGGAATCTCTTGAACCCTCTCAACCCCGTCTGCACATGACAGTCACTTGGGAGTTGATACTAACTCCGACAGCAAGTCGCTTATTACAGTCAATGGTCCTATGCTAAGTTGAACGGGCTCTCTAGGGGCGTCTTTGATATACACTAGGTACGGTGGGGCCCAAGTCCGTGTAGGGTGCTACCTAATACTTGGTTTAGAGAATTAACTCTTCCCCTTCACGAATGACCTGTATGGGGTCAACTGCTTAGTCTAATGACAACTATCCCTGATATTTATACTTCCCTGAAACACGGAGTGTGGATTAGTGTGTGGTGATAAAATCCATGTTCACTATCCCCCTAAGACTATGGCAAGCGCATGGGTGTCAATTCCATGTCATGTTGCCCTTAGGAAAGAAAAATGGGAGGGTTTGCGGGTGGTTTTTGATCCTCCAAGAATCACTACAAGGATGCAAGGAGGAGAACATACACCACCGTAGCCCTCGAGTGGCAGACAAGTAGACCAAAAAGAGATTAATTAACCGATTAATTAGATGTGAGATATATACAAAATCAAAGATATGCAAGGATAGACAAAATATATACAAAGGAATTTAGACAACAAGATCTAAACAAAGTGATTAAAACAATTAAAAGTTTTCGACAAACAAAATGATTTTCAAGATGCCAAAATGTCTTTGACAGGCGGCCTGCAAAAAAAGAGATTAGTAGTTTTCAGTGACAATTGTGGAGTGGCAACCTGCAAGACAAGATGTTAGACAAAATATATGACCTACAAGAGATGTTAACAAGTCAAAATCGCTACTAGATTCATCCCTGCAAGAAACAAAATGTTAATCCAATAAGTCTTAATAAAAACGACTAAAAAAAATTCCGATTTGGCTCTATAACTTCTTTGGGTGAGGGGGCCACGACGCGAGGGTATGGGGGCGACAAGACCTAGCAGGGTCAAGGGGCAACGCGCCAGACGCCAAATGCATTTGGGACTTGCAGGATGCTTGAAATTACTTCAAATTCATTGAAATTGATCCTAAAAAATGCACTCAAAAAAAGACAATTGAATGCAAAATGAGTGCAAAAACCATAGTTACCATGTTCGACCAAACATGGCTGATGTTTGGTTCGAATCGAACAAAACGCGTTGACCGAATTTGTGCGGTCAAATTCGACAGAATAAATTTTTAATAATTAAAAGGACTCCAATGGAACCCTAATCCGCAACGGCACAAAGCCAAAAAGGCAAACAGCGAAACACCAAAGGCAAACAGCCAAAAAGGCAAACGCAGAACGCTTATCAGTTATACAGTATACTTATCAATTATCACCAACGAACGGCAAACGTGTAGAAGACAGTCACGAACGGCAGACGCTGAGAAGACAGTCATGAACGCGTTCACGAAGGTAGTATTTGCCTGTTTGGCAGTTTGCGGCATCGCCATTCGCAGTCAGTGTTTGGCAGTTTGCCTGTTTGGCAGTTTGCTCGCCGCCGTGCCGGGATTCACACTTCACAGTTTGAGTTCACAGTCGCCGCGATTCATCATTTAACGTCACCATTCGGCATTCGCCCTTCGCCATTCCAATTCTGGATTCGGCTTCGCCAGGTAGGGTTCCGGTTTGTAACTTTGCCCGGTTATTAATTTAGTATAGTTTCAATTTCAAAACTTTAGTTTAATTTTTAAGTTTTTACTTTTTATTATTTAATCTCATTTAATTTGTTGTTTTAAATTTTTAATATTTTATTATTTAATAATTTATTATTAGTATTTAGTATTTACTATTTAGCAACTAATAACTATTTTAATTTACTAGATTTATTATTTAATAATTTTGTTAATAACTTAATAATAAATATTAAATATACATGTGTGTAAGTTCAATTAGTTTATTATTATTGTTTTTAATTCATTATTGTTAGTTTATCATTAGTATTATTCTTTTAAACTTTAAACTTTAAAATAATAAAATATTATTAAGTATAAATTATATTATATTGTATTGTATAGAATGTTACATTTATGGGGTAATATGTTTTTTTAAATTTCAGGGTAGAAATCAAAAGTTCATAACAGTGTATGCAAGGGGGATTTATTGGGCAGTGCGGGACCAAGGTACATTGAGAAAATTCAGAACAGTGAATGCAAGGCTGAGCAGTGGGCATTGGGCAGTGAAGAATCAAGATTCAGGATACAGGGGGCAGCATGTCTAGCCGTCCATTAGAAATGAAATATATCATCCAGAAAGATGATAAAAAAACAAATATGAGATGCATCTTATGCAATGGGAATATCACAGGTAGTGTCACTAGAGTTCGATACCATTACCTTGGAGGATCTGCAGATGTGAAACGTTGTACCATAGCAAATGAAAATTCAAAGGAAGTGGAGTATGCAGATTTCATAAAATGGGTGAAAGCTAAATATGATGTGAGTCGTGCTGGATCATTTGCTTCAGAAGCAAAGAAGGCTAAAATCCAACACTCTATCTCACAAATTGGCTCATTAAATAGTTCAAGTGGTGCTCCATCAGGACCATCACCATTTACCAGTGGAAGTGCAAGTGACGCTGAAAAGTCACAAGTTTCATTAAAGTCCACGTGGAGGCCACAACAAAAGCATGACATAGATAAGTTGGCAGCGAGATTGTTTTATGCTGAGGCCATTCCTTTCAATGTCATTCGTTCCCCACATTTCAAAACCTTTGTAGATGCAGCGATTGAATTTGGGAAGGGTTACACATTGCCTTGCTATGAAAGACTAAGAACTAGTCTTCTTGAAGAGGAAGTGGCAGCCATATCCACTGAACTAGCTGATATAAAAAAAAATTGGAAAAGAATAGGTTGCACAATAGTAAGTGATGGCTGGTCAGATTCAAGAAGAAGGCCCCTCCTAAATATTTTGGCAATATCTCATGATGGTGCTATGTTTATAAAATCAATCGATACAAGTAATGAACAAAAAACTTCTCTTTTCATTTCCCAATGCATCGAATCAGCGATTTTAGAAATAGGAGAAGAGAATGTTGTTCAAATCATTACAGATAATGCAGCGAATTGTAAAGGAGCAGGGGATATACTCATGGATAGATTTCCTCATCTCTTTTGGACACCATGTGTTGCACATGTGTTGGATCTTTTGTTTGAAGACTTATCAAAACTGGAGTGGGTAAGTAATATTGTGATTGAAGGCAAACAAATATCTAAGTTTACCCTCAATCACCGCTTGACATTGAACTTGTATCGTTCATTTTCAAAGCGTGAGCTTCTATCCCCTGCCGAAACAAGATTTGCCACCAATTTCATTACTTTGCAAAGGGAGGTAGAGGAAAGGACAGCATTGAGAAAAGTAATGGTTAGTGATGAATGGACAGAGTCAAAGCTTTCTAGGAAGCCCATTCAAAAGATATTGAAAGAATAATCTTAGGGGACACATTTTGGGAGGGGGCCAAGAAAATCATAATGGTGTTTGAGCCTCTTGTTAAAATTTTGAGAATGGTTGATGGCAATCAACCTTGCATGGGCTTTGTGTATGAGGGAATGGACAGAGCAAAGGAAGAAATTCAAAAGTTACTTGCAAGTAATGTTGAAGAAATCAAGAGCATTTGGGAAATTGTGGACAAGCGATGGTTCATGCTACATCGTCCTCTACATGTGATAGCTTGCTATCTAGATCCTAAATTAGTAGAGGTAAATCATGATGCAGATGAAGAGATAATGAGAGGTGTATTTGCAACAATAGATAGGTTGCTTATTGATGAAGACGAGAAGGAAGCAACAAGGCAGCAGCTTATTATTTTCAAGAACCAACTGAAAATGTTTGGCATCAAGGAAGCAAAGGCAAGCAGGGCGAAGTGGGAACCATCTAAATGGTGGCAGACTTTTGGAGCTTCTACTCCACAATTGCAGAGGCTTGCCGTGTGAATCTTCAGCCAGTGTTCCAGTGCTTCTGCATGTGAAAGAAACTGGAGTACACATAACTTAATCCACACCAACAAGAGGAATCGAGTCGGGGCTCAAAAACTCTCTGATCTTGTGTTTGTTCATAGCAATCTACGATTGCTTACTCACTCTCTTGCAAATGAAGATGACAACTCTCGCCTTGGCGAACCATGCTTTGAAGATGAAAATATTGATGTTGTTGATGAGCCTACTAGTGTAGGATTAGATGATGATGTCACTACTAGTAGTGATTTTGGTGTAGATGCAGGTTTTGATGTTGCAGATGTTTAGATTTCATTCTTATTTTTAGTTAATGCTGAAAACTTTTATGTTAAACTTTAAGTATTTGTATGATGTTGAACAATGAACATTGATGATTGAACATTGAAGTTTAAGTTTAACACTTTATTGGATTTTGCTATCTGTTATATAGATGTCAGATACTTATCAACTTATTTATGTTTATGTTTTTCTATTTACAAATATGTTACATGCATGATATATTTATTTTTTATAATTTATTAAAAAATCTTAACCGAACTACTGAACATACCGAACCGAACTTTTTTCAAAATTCCGAACTTCCGAACTTTTTCCCCCTTCCGAATAAACCGAATTTTTCGAACATGGTAACTATGGCAAAAACGCAACTTTAAATGGAAAAATCGCAAATACACAGTCAATGCAACACAAAATAGCTTCCATTACCTACAAATTCATGATATTTCTGCAATATCGCGACTGCAAAGTCGCAATTTTGTAGAAAGTGACTAACCACTAATGGTCACTACCCGGTTTTCTGCAAAACCATGAGAGTTTAAGCGATATCGCAATTTTTATTGCGAAATCACAATTTCGCAATTAACGATTTTGCGAAACAAGGAAAAACTGGTCAGGAACTTTAACAATTAGATTTAAAATATATACAAGGACAAAAAGATATTTTTAAAATATATATAGAGACAAAAATATATTTATAAAAGATCAACAAAAGGATTTGATGTGTTTTTAATGCTTAGACAAATTTGATCATAAATATATCTGCTCATTAACAAGCTAAATCACTTAATTTATGCAAAATCAGAATTTTGTGAATTGTGGTATTGTAGCAAGAGGGGAAAGGGATTGTTTGATCCTGACATTTGATGGTGATCTGGGTTGCTTCTTCCCTGCTCTTGCAAACAAACGACACTCAGGCGAAGATACAAAATGGATTATAAGCCACAACTTACAATTTTAGTCTATAGTTTTACTACCCTTGACAAAACTGCAATTTTAAAGACAATATCGCAATTCTCGAATCTATGGTTTTGATCAGTATAAAAAGGACTACCAATTTTAAGATTGATAATTTTAAACCCTAGTCCCTAGTCCTGCAAGACAATAGGTTAGCCCAAACAAATGAAAGACTCAAAATTTATGCAAAAAGACTGATTTTAGAGTGTTGAAGCCTAATATACGCAAAAATGCAACTTAAACAACAAAATCATGACTTTTAGGACAATACCGCCATTTGTGAAGTTGCGATTTTGTGGAAGAGTGACAAGTTGCAAAAAATGTTAGCTGCTAGCGATTAAAGTTTGGTGGTCAGCACAAAACCGCAACTCTCGAGGACAATATCGCAAATGTAAATCAGCGATTTTGCAAAGCAAAACTGCAATTCACCTAGGTGTGACAATTTGTCAAAATCTGGCATTTGTTCTCCACCTAGTCAACCCTGCAAACTATCAAAAACAGATATTGGATGCAAAAAAGTTAAATTGGGAGGGGAACTCCCACCGTGATCACCAAAATGTAAATTATAGTTTTGAGTACTTAGATTAAACTACCTAAATATGACAATTTAAACCCAAAATGCACAATATACTCAATAGGAGAGATTATGGAAACAAATCAGAATCAACTAAATAGCTCTTACCAATTTCTTGCTTCTCCTATCCTCCCTCCAAGATCTTCAAACCAAATTGTTGGATTGTTGATTGCTATTAGACACAGATTTGCAGCATTATGATAGCTGGATTCCTTGACTTGGATGATAGTATGGACTAGTTAATCATGGATTTGGCATGGAGATTAAAGTTGCTAGCTAATTTCTGGTTAGTTTCCATGGAGGAGTGGCTTGTATAAAAAAGACGAGGAAAAATCTATGGCTCACATTCAAAGTTGAGCCATGAGGATCAAGGGTGGAGGAATTTTCAAGGAATTAAAAATTCATTAGAGGCCTCTAGAATAGGGTCTTCTAGAGAGAAAGGGCCAAGTCAAAGGATGTTTTAGAATTGGAAAATTCTAGAATCTCCTTAGGAATTAATTAGGATTAGTGAGGGATTAAGATAGGTGATTAGGGAGTAGGGCTGTAGGAGAGCCTAGGCGTAGGCTTGGTAGGTGGGTAGGTGGGTTATGGGAATTTTAAATTCCAAAATAATGAATAAGTGGAATTAGGATAGAATTAAGAGATGATTATAAGAATTAATAGATTGGTGGGATAGGGATAAGGTTAGTGAATGAAGAAATGATGAAGGGGGATATTAGATAAATGACTAAGATTATAGTTATGGGTTAAATTAGTGGTTTTAATAGGATTATTAGGGCGAGCAGATTTAGGTGCATACAAGAATTATATAAAATCTCCAAAAAAACCCATGATGGGAATATAGGGTATCCTTCTAAATGAACAAGAATATAAAAATGAACAAACAACACCAAACACATCCATAGACAACCACCACTTAATGTTAATATCCATTCTCCTCTTAGGAATCACACTCACTAATTTAGGACTCCAAGCAACTCATCATGTTTGGCCACCCTTTATAAAGAGATAATATCTCAATGATGGATTTACAAGAGATCCAAGTGAGAACAATATCCCATCAACAGATTTACATGCTTAAGGAGGAGAGGAAAACCTGACTAGTAAATTGACAACATCACCATGGAAGAATGTACTACCCTACTACTGAAGATTTACAACATACCCAGTGGAGAAAACAGAATAACATTCCACAGGTGGATTTACTACAGACTTAGGGGAAGCAATCCATCGATGGATTGCCTAAAATCCAAGAGGAGAAGAGATAATGTATCATTCGCAGATTTGCAACAATATGGGCCAAGTAGATCACCCTGCCTTAATCCCCTGGAGGGAATAAAAGTGTGTGCAGAGTCACCATTCAACAAAATTGTAAACAGAGTTTTCATTTAGTTATTTATCCACAATATAACTTCTTCATTGAAGCCAAAGACATAAAAAGTTTCTAAAATAAGATTCATATCTACATTCTTTTTCAAGTTTTTACGGAGTGTATGATTTCTTGATCCGCTACAATATTATCATATATTTGTTTGTTGGGGATGAAGGCTGATTGAGTTTCAGAGATCATAAGACGAAAAGATTTTTGTTCTTAAAGCAATTGTTCTTGGAAATAATTTTTTATACCACAAGCAAAGCTCAGTTGACCTGTATTTCCCTATATTCGGTCAATGGGACACTTTGGGGATTAAGACTAAATTGGTGGCATTGATGCAATTTTGAATCTGTTTTTTGCATCTGGATTCTTCCATAACTGCCACTAAGTCTGTTTTTATTAAGTCTGAAAATTCCTGGTAGAAAAGAACAAAGAAGCCATCTGGTCTTAGGGATTTATCAGGATGAAAGGAGAGAACCACCTTATTTACCTCTTCTTCGGTGGTAGGCTTAAGAATCAATTAATTATCTGCAACCCTTATTACATTTGGGATGTGCCTGAGCAAAGAACATTGGGTCCATTGGTTGTTGTTGCCGACACCCTCTATTAGGAGATCTTGGAAGTAGTTTGTTGCAATTTGTAGAATTTCAGGCCTCGTATCCAAGAAGGTTTTTTTCCATAACTGCCACTAAGTCTGAAAATTTCTGGTAGAAAAAAAGCAAAGAAGCCATCTCATCTTAGGGATTTATCGGGATGAAAGGAGAGAACCAATTTTTTACCTCTTCTTCAGTGATAGACTTGAAAAGGGATTGATTATCTGCAACCCTTATTACCTTTGGGATGCACTTGAGCAAAACACGTTGGGGTCATTGCTTCTTGTTGCTGACACCCTCTATTAGGATATATTGGAAGTACTTTGTTGCAATTTGTAGAATTTCAGACCTCGTATCCAAGAAGGTTTTGTTAGTTGTTTTTATCTCTGAATGGTATTGATGCTTTGCCAGTTTAAAACTGATTTATGGAAAAAAAAAATTGTGTTGGAGTCTCTTTGTTCTATCCATATTTCCTTGGATCTTTTCCTCCAATAACATTCTTACCTTATCTGAGCTTAGGAGAGGTCATGTATGAGGGGTTTATCGTGAACGGCCTATTCCTCATTGAAACCATTATCACAGATTTGGTTTTGCAGATCGGAAAGGTGGTTGTGTAGTTGTTTTGAGTGTGTATGAATTTGTGCATTTCATATCCTTGGATTTGGTTTGCCTTTGTCCACCATTGTTCAACACTGGTTGCAAAGTTGGGTAGGTCAGCACTTGGCTTCAAATTTGAATTAAGTCTTTCTAACTTAACCAGCATGGGCCATTATTTCCAACTGAATAGACCAAAAGTCACAAAGCAGAGTATCATGGACCTGGGTTGCTATTAAGTTCTTGGATGAAATCCAATCTTTTGCTAGGGCAATTCTGTCCAATTTTTCTGCAACATAACCTCGCCCCTTTCGTCTAATGGTCCATGTGTATTGCCCCTGGGAAAAGTCAATGTGCACCATTTGAGTAATGGCTAAAAAGAGATAAGTGCATTTGATGTCCTCAAATTAAACCCAATCCCAAATTTCTTTACACATGTACGTTTGGTAGTATTGAAGTCTCCCATTAGAATGAGCTTGAGAAGAACATTTTGTTGAACCCAGGTAATGAGATGAAACGGGAGTATGACCCGGTTGTTACTGTGAGGGATATATATATATATACAACAATTACATTGAAATTCATATGAAAAGAAACTAGAAACTGAGGCACAAGGAAAGGATTTTTATGAAGCCATTCCACGCATGGAGGAGTCCTAGAGGACCATGGTGTGGGTGTGAGGGCAAAAGAATTGATTCTTGCTGCCCCAAATGCCAGTAAACTTTCTTTTTCTGAGAGAAACAGATCTGGTTGTTTCCTGGAGGAGGACTAGATCCATTTTTTCAGACATGATTTCTTCCTTGAGAATAGGTGCTTATTGGGGATGTTTATACCCCTATCATTCCATAAGAGAAACTACCTTAATGGGACAAAGTAATGTCAAATGTTCCCATGAGCTGCACCATTTCACTTTCCTTGTTTTTGGGCTCCCATTTCAAGTTCTTCCGAGATAAGTGAGAAGACTACGTTGTAGGATGAATTGATATACCCAACTCCATTGTTGGTTGCCTTTTTTAGCCCCTTCTTCAGATAGGTATTTAAAAAAATAATGAGAGGGTTGTCATCAGCTATACTTTTTTTTTACAATTGTTGTTTCCCCCCCTTTCAGATGACTTGGAATTATTTTCTATAATGGTGAACTGATATGGGGCTTTCAGATTTTTTTTTTAAGGGATAGGTTTGGTTGACAGGAGTTTTGTATAACACTCAATTTCTTTACTGTTGTTTGGCTTATCAGTGTTGGATATTTTCCTGTTTTCATGTGCAACCTCCATTATATCATGGTCCAACTCAGAAACTGCTTCAAGAGGATTTTCTAAATTTATTTGATTTGCAGAGGGGGCAGTGCTTTTAAATTTTAGACATAAAGACACTAGAATTTATCTTCTGTGATCCGTACTTTTTCCTTGAGAAGGGTTTGATTTGGAGGTTTGGGTGTTGTTTGTTTCTATTTGGTTGTTTGCCTCTTTCTCAAATTGATACTGATCCTGATTTGTTTCTGGCTGCTCCTGTTCAATTGCCATCCAACAGTGTACAGCCCAAGAAAGGCTTTTCTAGGTCTATATAGGTTCACATAGATCTTGGCATAGTTCAACACTCATGGATATTTTGTCAATTCAGATGCCATGATATATTCTCCTATTGCTCCACCAATTTTCCTAAGAAAGTATTCCTGTTAATATTCACAAGAAAGTACTGGGAGCCTTACCCATATAGCTACAGTGTCGGAGAGCTCTCCAATGGGTTTACAAGACAAGGACCGATGTTTCATGAAAAGCCATGATTTTTTAAGGAACCAAGGTCCTCCCTGAAAATCCTGATCCTTTACTTGCTTTTTGAGAAGGTGTCCATGAAGTATCTTTTTGGCATCATTTATATGTCCACTAATGCCTTTGGTTTCCAGTTTTCACGGGCTCAAAACCTTGAACCCAAATCCTCAAGGTTTTGAGTATTGGGAAGGCTCCCATAACTATGCAAATAAAAGCCCTTTTTTGAGCAAGCAGTCTATTTTCCATTCCATCAATGGAAATTGCACCTTTCAGTGATATGGGAGAAAGAAAGAAGGAAAGAAATTATATTAATGTCCACAGATGACCAAAAGGAGGTCAATGGGACTTGAGGATACAGCAGTTAACATTAGAAATTTCTAGGAAGAGAGAATCCTAGAAGCCAAATAAAGGAATAAAAGTACATAAGACAATAAAGTAGTTGCCACTAACACGTCATAATGAAATCGATACAAATAGCAATGAAGGGCAAAAAAGAGCCCCAAAATCAAGTGTTGATGAAGACTAGACGGAAATCTCATTGAATATCTCTATTTGTGCCTGAAGTAGCAGAGTCGTTTGAGCCATTATCAATCACTATGAAAGATCTGATAATGCTCATTGGGGAGTACCCAAGGTTACAGGGGCCAAGCTAGGAGATCTAGAAGGAAGCAAAGCACTTCTTCTAGAATCTCCCCTAACATCCAAAGCCAATGTAACTCCCATAATAGAAAAGGAACTCATGAGTCTTCCCCTGCAATATGGGGGGTGGCTAGTAACTAGTAGATCCATGCCACCAGAAAGGGGAAAAGCCATGCAGACAAGGAGGAGTAGAACCATGATGCCAAGGGAGAGCAGGTTGGGGGATTTGAGTAATTTGAGTAGTAATTGTGCACTAAGAGAAGTGTTTCCTAACTAATCTATCAGCTCTAATGTGTGAAGTGTCAATGTCCAAAGGGCTCTTAGTGTTGCCAATCCCTTGGATGGGCTAGAAGAAAGAGGTGATCAACATGGAGGTAGGATCAAGTGATGGAGGGGAGGCCATGAGAGAGACGGTGGTAGGTGGGAGCTCCAAAATGGTCGCAAAGGACAAACTTGAAACCACAATGATGGAAATTACTTACTATAGAAAGAGTTAGCACTTAAGGAAAGCCCTAAAATAAAACATGCAAGAAATGCAGTGATTGAGTTGTCATCCCTGCTAAACCACCCCATTAGTGAAGAAGTTAATGCCATCAAAACACTCCAAATAAAGCCCCTCCAATATCAATGTCATTTAAGTTCATCATCATCCTCTAGCTACCTATGACTCAAACACAACTCCACTGCTATCCTATAACTCTATGGGCGCATGAGGATTGCCTTTCCGCCTCCAAGCCCTGACATCGAACCATGTCATTGGGAACAAAAACCAGATTTGACTCCTAATTTGGTTTCTTTATTTTTCCCAAAGAGTAAAAATTACAATGAATATTCTTTTACTTTCCTTATAATTTAGATTGGTGTGTACAAAATAACAAGAATGTACATACCAAGAGGAAGTAAAAAAAATCTAGACTGTCGGTGGCATGGCTTTTCCTCTAATGGGCTCTAATCAAAAATCATTGTTTTGATGCCCCAAGACCCTTTAAACATTGTTTGAACTCTTTTTTTCACCACAGTAATTAAATACCACACTTCCTCAAACATTTTGATCATTCAACTTGCAGAAAACATGACACAGTTCCAAATCAGGTGACAAACTGAAATCAAACCATGGCCATAGTAATGAAATTTTGAACATTAATAATTCAACCATGCATCTCGCAAAAAACAGAAAAATCGCACACCAAATACAATTTTCCCTGCATTTAAGTGTACAATCTTTTGGTTGCTCTCTTGGACCTCTAAGTCGTTAAGGTGACTCATGGGCATGCCATAGAAAATTCCATGACTCTATTCCATGCTTTTGTGCTAGGTTTGATATATTTTCTCTTTCTTAGCACAACTTTCTTAGCACAATTATATCCATTTATGGGTTGTAACTAATGCAAGCATGGAGTTTGCCTGTCATAAATCCTCTTAAGGGAAGGAAATTACCTATGGGGAAGTAACATTTTATATCATTAAGCATGTTTGCACCAACTAAATACTAGAATGCCCAAAGCGATTTGACACTTTCTTTGGCACTCTATCAATATTCGTGGGTACTACCTAACCTGAAGAAAGGCTGATCATGTTGGGAAAATGGATAAAAATCTAGAGTGAAATATGAGTGCATCTAGCTAGTTGGAAGTATAACTTGACATTTGTAATGGCCACCATGTAAATTATTCCCTGAAGGTTTCTCATACTAGGATTCTACACATTATATATCTAGAATCTTGACTTGTAAGACATGTTTTCCATGACTAGGATTTCAAATATGAGGGAATCTGATTTGAAATATGAATGGTGTGCCTAATATGAAAGATAACCTTGTGCTTTTTCCAGGTGGCATTGCATACTATTCCAAGACGTTTCTAATCAAAATGTTGTAATTACCTCACCAAAGACTCTAGTTTGGTCTATTGTTGTGGATTTAATATTTACATTTACAAGTAATATAATTCAAGATCAAATCCCACAGTGGTGTATTCTTCACCAAGAAACCTTAAAACTTCCACTTGGTAGAGGCTACAATAATCAAAAAGTTGTAAGTGCCTCACCAAGGACCTTGGCTTGGTCTTTTAGTGTGGATTTTTTAAGATTAGTGACATAGATCCATAATGGATCAAGTAATTAACTCCACATGCAAAGAAGAGAACACAGATATTTGGTGTCAAAATACACCCAAAGAATAAGATCACAACATATAATGGAATACAAAGGAAACTCCTTGATTAAATAGGTGGGAGGTATATGCCTTTATTTATGCACCTATCAACACATTAAATAAGGGTAGATAGACCCATTAGAGCTCTAACCCCAATACAAATTACACTTGCAAGCTACATTCTACACTATGCAAGGTACATAAACAAGGTACACATAACCCAATTGTATATCACAATCATAAATGACTCAAAGGGGCTGTTGTAGAGTAGAATTGCACCCTTGTGGGATAGTTTTTCAGGCTCTCTCACTCCTAGCTACAAGCATTGGGACAACCTCAGGTTGTGAGTATCTTGTAGTGAAGTTGAACCTCTAGGGTTTTTATGAGGCTAGTTCCTCAGATGCTTTACTTCATCTCTTATTTCCCATGCTAAAATCTACTGCTAACTAAGGAAAAGGGATAGGATGACAACATAAAAAGGAAATTTGAGCTAAAGGAGGTGATGCACCAAATAGAGAGTGATCCACATAAGCATGAAATAAACACTAATTTGGCATAAGATAGTTCTTACTCACACAACCTCACAACTAGTTAATTTGCATAAGTGTTTCATAAACTAGGCTCACTAAACCATACATGAAGCAAAGAGAAATTTCAAAATCCACACCAAGCGTCTATTAATGGTGGAAAGAGCTCAAGTTCAGACCTGCAACTAACTTGAAAACACCTAAAAATAGGCAAGAAAGAAGGACAATGGACATGGAAGAACACTTCTTCACAAGGCCATCATGCACAAGCTTGCTAAACACAATTTTCAGGCAAGAGATAGGTAAAAATTGATCTTTATTGCTTCAAAAGGTCTTTCTTACAAATTTTGACAAGGTTTCTCCTTGTCAAATGAGCATATCTTTTATTATGGGGGAGACAACAGAGATATATAAAAAAAAGGAAGAAGAAAAAGAGAAGAGGCAAGCAAACAGAATTCAATAAATGAGATCCAACCACCCTTCGTGAATTCTCACCCACATTTGGGTTAATTAGAACTAATCTTTCTTCAACAAATTAACCACCATTAGCTCCAATAGTATTCAAGCGCTCTCATTGGTTGAGAAACACACTAGAAGACAAGAACTTGTTGAGGATGATGATGTCATGATCCACTAAAAAGGAAAAGTCCAGGAACATCTTTAATGCTTGAGCTACCTTTTCTAATCACCTAATCTTCATCTTTCACTTTCACGCCATCCTTCACTTGTCTTGAACGTATAAGGACAAAATCCCCATAACTTTGAATCTAGACTGAGTCATGCTGCCTTTGAATTGAGCAGTTGTTTGTCGGAGATGATGGCCATGTCGAAGGACAAGAGCCTCTCCATTAATTGTATACACCAGCTCCTACTTTGAAACCTGGGCCAAATCTTTTCTATAGATGGAAAACCAATCTAAGGACATTGATTTCCCTGTATCCATTTATGTCGATACAAGTCTATAGATTGTGTAGCTTCTTTTGATCTTTTTACATGCCAATGACTACTTGCAGGGGTTCAGATTTTGATGTTTGTGGGTCCATCATCAATTCCTTCGGACAACTTGTTCAGCGATTTTCTTCAAACAATTTGCTTATACCCTTCCCACGGACAATTTGTCCAAAGGAATTCATGTCTTTAGACTTTAGGAAAATGCCCCTTTCCGAAAGGGAGGTACCTTTCAGCTTTCTTGAAAGTGACCCCCTTTTTTATCCTTTGGAATTTTGAAAAAGCCCTTCGGAAAAATGAAAAGCACCCTTCGGCTTATTTGTTTGGACCTTTCGGAAAGAAGACCCCTTCAGAAATTTGAAAAGACCCCTCCAACTTTGTGCAAATGATCTTTCGGAAAAAATGTTTTGGCCCTTTGCGAAGGAAAAGTACCTTTCGAAAAAGTTGAAAAGGTCCATTGCGAAGGAAAAGTACCTTTCGGATTCCTTTGAATGGACCATTGGAATTTGAAAATGCCTTCAGCCTCTTTGAAATAGTCCTTCGGAAAAATTGAAAAGGCGCCCCTTTTCCTTGAGAAAAGATATCTTTCGGAACTTTGAAAAGAACCATTTTCCCTTTGGAAGTGCCCTTCGGAAAAAAGAAAGAGCTCTAGTATGTGGGCCAAAAATGAGTAACATTTCTAGCAACTCGCAGGGAAGCATGCCTGCTATGCTTGAGAACCCAGACCACTTGCCTTGCCTAGTCCATTGGGCATGGAGTCAGCCTCTGCAACTGAGTTGGTCTAAAATTGGATGCAAAACTGACCCTTTCTGAAACTTCCTCTTGAAGCAACAAGAACAAAACAAACACTATGCCCAAGGCACTTAGGGAAGGGAAACACGCAACTGAAAAGATGTGCACAAGGCACTTAGGAGAAAACAAGAAAAACTATACAGAATGTACAATATATACAATGACTGCAAACTCTTCTAATAGCAAGGCTTTAGATGAATTCCATTGACTGGGATGGGCAGTATCTCTCCATCTAGCAAGGCCAGCTGAAAAGTATTATGTCGTTTGCATCCATGGATCAAATAAAGACCACTCCACAAGCTATCAAATTTGGTATGGTTGTCTGGCTTGGCCTTATTTGAATCCCACTTGAGGACTAGGTCCCCTTCCTTGAAGTCCTTTGTTATGGCTCTCTTGTCAAAGGCTTTCTTGACCTGAGCTTGATGCGATTCTAGTGATTTCATTGCAAGGTCTGTCGTTTCTTCAAGCTCCATAAGTTCTGTCAGTCTCACATTCATGGGCTCATCTTTCGTTAACTCTAGCTGATGGGCTAGTTCTAATGCAGGCAGCTTCAGAGAAATTGGCAACTTGGCCTCCCTTGCATATACTAAGACATATGGAGAATTGCCAATGGCAGCTTTAAGAGTCACCCTGTCAGCCCACAAGGCTGTCTTTAGTTTGGTGTGCCATGCCCTTTGATTCTCTTCCATAGTTCTCCTGATTATTCTTAGCAAATTCTTATTTACGGACTCAGCGAGTCCATTTCCTTGAGGATAATAATTGGAAGAGGTGTTGAGGTAGATGCCCATCTTGAAAGCCCATTCACTTGTTTTTAGACCAAGGAATGCCAATGCATTATCAAAGATGATAGTGGATGGAACACCAAACCTTGTCACAATTTTGTCATAGAAGTTTAGGACTGCACTTTCATTAGCTTCTTTCAATGCAATGGCTTCCACCCACCTGATGAAGTAGTCGGTTGCAGTAAGCACTCATTTATGTCCTGCACTTGATGGAGGGTTGATCATTCCTATGAAATCTAGCCCCCATTGCATGAAGGGTTGCTCTACCTGAATTGGGTTGAAAGGAAGGGCTGCTAATCTTTGCTTACCCACAAAGAAAGCACACTTTTGACATTTCTTACCCATGCATAAGCATCTTTGAAGAGGTTGGGCCAGTAATAACCAGCCCTCATTATCTTTGTTGTTGTGGTTTTAGGTGCAAAATGACCTCCAGATCCATCATGGAATTGCTCCAAAAACTTGGTCACTTGGTCATTATCTATGCACCTTAGGAGCACTCCATTGAGGTCATTTCTGAATAAAACCCCATCAACCAATGCATAAGGTATGGATTGAAGTCTAAAATACCTTTTTTTTGCCCTGTTCATACTCAAAGGGCACTCCCCTGTTATCAAGAAACATGTCATACCCTGGAGCCAACTAGTGTGAGGTGGAGGTGCATCTATTTGTGGGTTATCATGTGTTACCAAGATGACCTCTTTGTCTTCATGAAGGTCATCAACCATATGCTCACACAAGCCTTTACCTCTTACTAGCTTAGTGACCTTGATCTCCACGTCATACTCCATGACCTTGGTAATCCAACCAGTTCTCTTTTTGTTCAAGTCTTTGTTAAGAAGGAAGTCTCTCACTCCAAGATGAAACACCATAAGATAGATTTTACAATTGGAGAGCATTGGTCTGAACTTTTTAAGGCTTCTTACTGCTGCAAGGACTTGCTTTTCTACAAAAATATACCTCACCTCATACCCCTCAAGCCCCTGACTGAAAAATGTTATTCGCTGCTCAAGTCCTTCACCATTCTTTTGCAACAGCATAGCTGATATATTATCAGTATTGTCAAAAGCATACAATATGAAATCCCTTGAGAAATCAGGATTCATGAGTCTGGGTGCTTGGGCAATGGCTTGCTTGATAGCCTCAAATGTTGATTTACCTTCATTTGACCAAGTGAACACTTGGTTCTTCTTCAGCATAGCAGTGATGGGTTTGACCAAGTTTGCAAAACTAGATATAAACCTTCTCACAAAGTTTATTTTCCCAAGGAAACTTTGGAGTCCCTTTTTATGCTTGGGTAAGAATAGGGCAAGATGGCACTTATTCTATCAGGATCAATAGCTAATCCATGTTTTGAGACAATGTGTCCCAAGAGTTTGCCCTCATGAACAACAAACACACACTTCTTGGGATTCAAAGAGATCCCATACTCTTTGCATCTCTCAAAAATCAATCTCAGGTGGTCCATGTGTTCGTTGGCATTGTGGAGAAAACTATGATGTCATCTATGTATACCAGCACCATTTGATTCAGCAGCCTTTGGAAATCCATGTCCATTGTTATTTGAAAAGTGGCCCCAGCATTTGACAAACCAAAAGGCATCCTTTGGTATGCATACATGCCCCATTTGATGGTGAAGGCAGTGGTGTATTGATCTTCTTCCCTTACCAGCACCTGGTTGTATCTCGAGTACCCATCCAAAAGAGAAAAATGTTCTGAACCTGCAACTATTTGAAGAAGTTGCTCCATGGATGGTAGAGGGTAATGGTCCTTCAAGGAGACCTTGTTCAGATCTCTAAAGTCAACACACAGCCCAATCTCCCCACTCTTCTTCCTTACAGGCACCAAATTGGCTACCCATGAGTGTTTGATAGGAAAGATAATCTTGGATTCAATCAACTTGGTTAGCTCTTTCCTCATAAGCTCTTCTATTTTGGGGTTGACAGGCCTTTGCTTTTGCTTCACAGACTTAGCATTAGCCTCCAGCTCTATGGTATGATGGGCTAACTTTAGATCAAAACCTTTCTGGACACTGTATTCCCAAGCGAAAATGTCTGAATATTCCTTATAGAGTTCAATGAAAGCATGCCTTTCTATCTCAGTACTTACCTTCCCAAGCTTGAGGAGCTTGTCCTTGAAAATAAGGACTCTTTCATAGTTCTCCTCATCAGTTGACATCACTGCCTTGTCTTTCCCCATATGGTCTCCCTCATGGAAAAGACTTTGAAGGGTGACCAGCCCTTTAGGAAGCTTGTTAGATTTTAGTTGAACAATTTGATCCTCATACTGGTGTTGAAATTTACCTTGGTTGATGGAGAACTTTGCTTCCTGCTGTAAGAAACAAGCAATTTGTTTGTCATTTTCGAAGACCTACCAGTTGGCTTCATTATCTAGTACTAATGCCCTCACCACCACCTTGACATGTGGCTGAACCTTGGCCTCTTTTAGCTTACTTGGAATACCAAACTGGGCTCCCACAGCTACCAACCTATGAGCATGTTGGTTCTAGTTTCTTGGCACAACTTGAATGTTAAAGGCTTCAAAATCTTCAATTAGGTCCCACACTCTGTTTTTGTAAGACCTGATCAAAGGATTTTTCATAATGTTCAGGCCCCTGACTTGGTTCACTATAAGCTCACTGTCTACATATGATTGCAACCACTTGATTCCCCTCTTACTGGCCCATTGGAGGTCATGGATTAGGCCTTCATATTCTGCTGCGTTGGAGGAGCAACTGAAATGGAACCTATAAGAAGAGAAATACTTATCATCTGAAGGGGAAACCAGCATTGCCCCTGCACCTACTCCATTTTTGCTCATTGAACCATCAAAGAACAACTTCCACATACCATTGAGGTCCTCTTTAGGTCTAATGAGGAAAGGCATGAGTTGATTTTCTTCATGTAGCAGATAGACACCCATGTCTCCTTCAACACCTTCCAAAGGGTTGAGAAATTGATTATCCCCCCATAGCTCATCCAAGAATAAGTTTGGAATCTCTTCAGGATAAGTATTCATTTTCTGACCAATTGTAAATTCATCCTCATCAATAATAGTACAATTGAGGTTTATGCTATCTCGCTGATGGGGTTCAATGTGGAATTGTGCCATGGGCTCAACCTTGATTGATACCTTAGTCCCATACCTTGTTCTGAATGCCATGTAGGACCAATCTGCTGCTAGATAACCCCCAATTTTGGCTGTGAATTCTCTAAGAGGCATAGCGCAAAGTGACGAGTTACATCAAGGATCAACACATCCTGAACCACCGAAACATTAGGACAAGCATGCAGAGTCATATTCGAATCCTTGATGATACCAAATGGCTTTGTGGAAGAATCGTCAAGATGCAGAACTCCCTTGGTATGCGGCTCATATTTGAGGTTCAACTGATCAGCTATAGACTTTGGCATTACTGAAGTGCTAGCTCCACTATCTACCAAGCAATTATGTACCAAGGAATCACCAATGATTACTGAAATGTAGAACGGAAGAGGTTTGACCACCTTACTTGATCCTTCTCTCAAAGGACCCTTGGCTGCATTAGTGAGGACCTCAGCTTTTTTGATTGGTTGTTTACCTGTAGTTGTTGTAACACCTATTTTGGACAAACCTTCTTGAAGGATATCCACTTGACCATGCATGAAAAGCATGTCCCACATTGGTACGCTCACATTGGATTTCTTCATTTGTTTAACAATGTTGATTGGTGTATTACTAACCTTTGCTTGTGCTTTGGGAGCCACTGTTGTTGTTTGTTAAATCTATGAGCTTGGTGGAGGTGTCGAGACCTTTGGAGTGACAGCAAGCTTGTTAGGCTTAGACAATGGAGTGGTGGCAGGAGGTTCCTTGAATGCTCCCTGGTTGTCACCCATATTCCTTCTTTTGAATCTTGTATTTGTTGCCACTGGGACATGAGCTTGACTGGAGCTAGCCTGTTGATTGGATGCATAGAACTCTTCTTGCTCACTGATGACCATTGTAGCATCCAGCTGATTTGGTACCTCATCCGATCCTTGTTCTTGTGGAGATTGCTCTAGCTTTGTCATCGTGGGGATCACTGTTTTTTGAGCCATAAGAGCTTGATTGTATCCATAAGCAATAGCCTGATGCCATTGGTCATTGAATGCTTGATTAGAACCATTAGTTGGGACAATGAATTGCCCAAAAGACTGATTCCAAGGCATTGTCCCTTCAGCGTCTTGAGCCATATTGTTTTGTACAGGAACCAAGGAATTGGAAGAGCCTGCAGCATTTGGATTATAGTTGTTTTGTCTAGCATAGTTAGGCTGCCCCTGTCCTTGCCCTTGTCCTTGAAAATTTCCTTTATAGGGTGGCCTATTTGCTTGATAAGACTGTTGTTGAGGCTAATATAGAGCTTGATAAGGTTTATTGAACTGAGCTTGTCTTTTTACATTTACTACATCATTTGTCAAGGATTGGAGCATGCTTTTAAGTTCTAATTAGTTTTTTTGCTCTTGAAAATCACTCGATCCGCTAGTGGAGGCCTTTTCCTGCATAAGTGAAGGTATAGCAACAATTGTTGGAGTTGGAAGAATAACATCAAGTGGGGGAACAATTGCAGGAGTTGGTCTGATCTCAGGGAAAAGAGGCATTGAGGCCCTTGGAGTAAGCTTGCCGACCTGAACTAGACATATTTTCAGCTTTGATAGCCACCTCGTAAGCGTCTGGTAATATATCTCCTCCTATGGATTGGATCATTACTGCTATGTCGCTGTTTAGAGCCTTCAAATAGTATAAAAATGCAAAGTTAGAGGATGGTCTAACAACGACTGAAATTCTGTCCCAAGCTTTTTGGAATCTTGTGTTGAAGTCTTGCATAACTTCACAAGGATCTCTCTTGATTGTAGTCAACTGTTCTGTTAGTGACAAATGATCACTCTTGTTTGCAAATCTCTTACATAAGGCTATTCCCAGTCGATCCCATGATTGAATAGAGTTAGGAGTTAAACCTCTATATTTATCTAAAGCCTTTCCCTTAAAGGATACAACCAATATTCTGATAGCTACATTTCTATTGTGACATTTTGGATATTGCAGAAATTGGCTATATCTGTGATGTGTTCAATAGGAGTTACGGCTTGGTCTCTTGTGAAATATGTAACGCTTTTGAGGGCTGCTACTGGCATAGGATCATATTGTGGCAAATTCAAAGGACTTTGGCCACTGAAACCTACAAAAGCTCTTTGGGGAATCATGGTAGCAAGAGGGGCTAACAAGGATCTTCTTGCGCAGATATACCTCACAACTGGTTTATGAAAATAGTTTCCTATGTATGGGTATGGGTGAACCTTAACCTTTTCGTTGAGTTTAAAGGTAATTCAACAAATTCAAAAAGAATACCTCCAAAAGCTGATCTTGTAGTCACCTTTGGCATGAAAGATAACTATTGGTCTACCACTAGATTGCTGAGTGGTCTTTAGAGTCGCCACATACTGAAAGATGAAAGCTACAACCGCTACAAATTGATCAAACCAACATCGAACTTGACCAATCTTCTTCAAAAGTCATCCCATCGGGCGTGCCAGAAACTGTTGTAACGTAGAATTGCACCCTTGTGGGAGAGTTTCTTAGGCTCTATAACTCCTAGCTACAAGCGTTGGGACAACCTCAGGCTGTGGGTATTCTATAGTGAGATTGAACCTCTAGGTTTTTTATAAGGCTAGTTCCTCAGATAGGGATAGGATGATAACATAAAAAGAAAATCTGAGCTAAGGGAGGTGATGCACCAAATAGAGATTGATCCACATAAGCATGAAATAAACACTAATTTAACATAAGATAATTCTTGCTCACACAACCTTACAACTAGTTAATTTGCATAAGTGTTTCATAAAATAGGCTCACTAAACCATACATGAAGCAAAGAGGAATTTCAAAATCCACACCAAGCGTCTATTAATGGTGGAAAGAACTCAAGTTCAGACTTGCAACTAATTTGTAAACACCTAAAAATAGGCAAGAAAGAAGGACAATGGACATGGAAGAACACTTCTTCACAAGGCCATCATGCACAAGCTTGTTAAACACAATTTTCAAGCAAGAGATAGGTAAAAATTGATCTTTATTGCTTCAAAAGGTCTTTCTTACAAATTTTGACAAGGTTTCTCTTTGTCAAATGAGGATATATTTTTTATGGGGGAACCAACGGAAATATATATTAAAAAAAAAAGAGAGAAGAGGCAAGCAAACAGAATTCCATAAATGAGATCCAACCACCCTTCGTGAATTCTCACCCACATGTGGGATAATTCGAACTAATCCTTCTTCAACAAATTAACCACCATTAGCTCCAATAGTTTTCAAGCCCTCTCATTGGTTGAGAAACACACAAGAAGACAAAAACTTGTTGAGGATGACGATGTCATGATCCACTAAAAAGGAAAAGTCTAAGACCGTCTTTAATGCTCGATCTACCTTATCTAATCCCCTGATCTTCATCTTTCACTTTCACGCCATCTTTCACTTCTCTTGAACGTATAAGGACAAAATCCCCATAACTTTGAATCTGGACTGAGTCATGTTGCCTCTGAATTGAGATTGTTTGTCAGAGATAATGGCCATGTCGAAGGACGAGAGCCTCTCCATTAATTGTATACACCAACTCCTGCTTTGAAACCTGGGCCAAATCTTTTCTTTAGATGGAAAACCAATCTAAGGACATTGGTTTTCTTGTATCCATTTATGTCGATACAAGTATATAGATTGCATAGCTTCTTTTGATCTTTTTAAATGCCAACATCTACTTGCAGGGGTTCAGATTTTGACATTTGTGAGCCCGTCATCAATTCCTTCAGACAACTTATTCAGCCATTTTCTTCGGACAACGTGTTCGGCCATTTTCTTCGGACAATTTGCTTAGACCCTTCTCGCAGACAATTTGTTCAAAGGAATTCATGTCTTCAAACTTTATGAAAATGCCCCTTTCCGAAAGGGAGGTACCCTTCGGCTTTCTTGAAAGTGACCCCCTTTTTTATCCTTCGGAATTTTGAAAAAGCCCTTCGAAAAAATAAAAAGCACCCTTTTGAAAAATTGAAAAGCACCCTTCGCCTTATCAGTTTGGACCTTTCGGAAAGAAGACCCCTTCAGAAATTTAAAAAGACCCCTCCAACTTTGTGAAAATGATCTTTCGAAAAAAATGTTTTGGCCCTTTGCGAAGGAAAAGTACCTTTCGAAAAAGTTGAAAAGGTCCATTGCGAAGGAAAAGTTATCTTCTGGATTCCTTTGAATGGACCGTTGGAATTTGGAAATGTCTTCGGCCTCTTTGAAATAGTCCTTTGGAAAAATTGAAAAGGGGCCCCTTTTCCCTGAGAAAAGATATCTTTTGGAACTTTGAAAAGAACCATTTTCGCTTTGGAAGTGCCCTTCGAAAAAATGCAAGAGCTTTAGTATGTGGGCCAAAAATGACCAACAAGGACCATCCAATGTGTATTTTAAACTCTAACATCCCCTTAAAAACACAACTTGAAGGGTCAAAATAAGGTGGTAGTAACAAGCCAAACTTCCAAAAGAAGTGGAGGCTTTAACATCCACTTAATGACAACTTATAAAGGACCAAGAAACTCCTGAAATTAGACAAATCTTCAACACAAGGGATGAGCAATCTGAAGAATTAACTGAACTCACGAACTCAAACCACATGCAGTGATACAATCAATGCTCCACAAATAAAATGTCATACACAACTCAATTTTTCATCAAGGCATAAAAGCCAATTCCCATCTCAATGTGAGAAAATAAGGTTCGTTATCACAAAGGAACCATCATATGATAGTCTCATCGCCCCTAAACAAAATCCCCAAGGAGGAATCTCATGGAGAATCTATCTGAATGTTAATGATGGCCAAATGTTGAAGCCTCATGTCAATCCTTTCAATTAGTCGATCATTCCAAGATACCAACCCTATGCATGAGCTCCAAAACATTCAAGGTCTAAAGACGTGCCCAAAATATGAAGCAAGTCAATAAAGACAGTCATCCAAAATGGCAACAATGTTATCTGTAATGTCCCTTTTCAGCGGATTTATGAATTCTGGAATTTACTGCAATTCCTTTTATATACTAGAATTAAATCAAATACTAAAATAGCACATTCGACATTTACTATAAACCCAATCGGATTATTTATTGAATCCAAATTGTATGCATACAAAGTTCTAATATTTAAATATAAATTGAATAACAATTAAATGCAGCAAAAAGCCTTACATGAATTATGAAACCCAAATGTTGATATTCAGCAGAATGCCCTTACAGTCATTACATAGTAGCATCGGAATTCCTTGAAAGGCTGTGATCTACAGTTGAATCAGGTTACAGCAGTGTTGTGTTGGTATAAGGAGACAGCAGTAGGTGCCACGACAGTAATAAAGATCAAATAGAATGTAGATGTTGTAATAGCACTCTCCAATCATGGTTTAGCACACCCAAAAGCCATTGTTATGTATTCTAGCTAGAACAATAAATGTATTAAACCATACAACGGCTTGTAATTCTGCACAACAATCCACAAAGGTTATATGGCACTGTAGATGGTATTAATGCAACCACCAAACAATGTTTGACATTCCCAAAATCCACTGTCTGAATTCCTTTGCTAGTATGGCAATAGTTTGATGATGAACGGCAGCAAACCCAAGGTACAGCAAAGGTATGGCATTAGTGTAGATGTCTGGGAGCTGATACGGTAGTTTCTAATCAGCAAGGTACCACTATAGTGTATTGTAGCAGCCTGGACATTGTGACGTCATTGTAGCAGCCTAGACACTGTAGCATCATTGTAGCAGCCAGGACTAGGGCACTCTTGTAGCATCACTGTAGCAGTCGTACGAAGCACTGTATCAATGACAAAATTCAATAAATCTTCGATATAATACACTTGTAATTTTTAAATGAAATTATCTCGCCTCAAATGTTTAGAGGGTTTTCGTCCTCAAACCTAAATCCGAATGGTAAGGGTTTTCATCCTCACAATTCATACCATCTATAAGGGTTTTCATCCTTATGCTGAAAATTGATAACTTGAAGGCTCAATCAATTGAGAAATATTGATAATAAAAATTGAATAAATACAAATGAGAAAGAATTCTCAATATATAGACTCAATTGCCACTTTTAGGGTTAGGGTTACACTTTTAAGTTTTATCCTGCTATTAAATTTTATCTTTTCCCTTTTCTCACCCTTTTCTATTATTTTTTATAATAATAAAGTAATAGTAAGTTGTCACTATTTTAATAAAATAAAAAGTCACTTAGACAACTTAAAATATTAACTTTATTATTTTTTACTTTATTTGAAAAATGAGACATGACAATCCACCCTTCCCAAAGATTGTTTGTCCTCAAGTAATGCTAGCTCCACTGCGTTGACTTACCCCAACTGACCAACTCTGTAATACCTGGATCCCAATTCATCCTCGGAGATTTACAATTCCAAATCTGATTTTCTATGTCCTTCCACGATCCTGGGTACAAATGTCTAAACACCACAATACACTTGTTCTAAAAATCTTGAATATCAACATGATGTTTATCTTGCTCACAAAGTGAGAGGGTATGAACGCCTCTCGATACCAAGTATCTAGTTGCCTAGGCAATTCATGCCTCACGAGAATTTTTCTTAACTATGACTACCTTTATTTTTCTAGGCATCACAAACCATGTTTTTTGCTTTATCATCATGCATTTGTCCAACAGAAACAAATGATCTTATACAATCTTTCAGAGTAGACCACAAAATGGAAGTTGCATTCTTTTCTACGTGTTTCTTCATTTTAGCATGTTTTCCTTCAAATGTCATCCCATCAAACTTCACAGTGCACTTGAAAATAGGCATATGTGATGGGCCAAATCTAGTTGTGTTGTATACTAGAAAAAGTTTTCCTTCTTTATGTGTTTTTTCCTATAACAAACTCTTGTACATTGATGACTCATCCAAAGAAGAACCTTTCTCTAACAATGACTTGAGCACCACTGGTGCAACTGCATGTTCAGCTTTCAGTTCACTGTCTAGCAGCACATTCTACATTACATCTTTTGGTGCTTGTAATATTTCCTCCTTACCACCTTCCTTCTCTTCATTTGATTATTTTTGCAAATTTGATGGTACTTCAACCGGTCCCATTTTTACTTCTTCCCCCTTGAGGCTATTGCATAGTTTTTTCCTTAATGTGATATCATTTCCACACAAATACAACTCATTACATATGGAGGATATCATGCCAATGTTGGATGATAAACTAGCAACTGAATCAAAACCAATATAAGAAGAGAAAACTGTTGCTTTCTGAGTCCTCTCATCAACTGTTCTCTAGATTCTTGCCAGTGCTACAGATGTTTCAATCGCTTGTTGTTCTAATTTTGCTTCCCTCTCCATGGGTGCCATTCGGGTAGCATTATGTGTTGCGCATTCCACCTGTGCCCCGTGTTCAATGGATGCCAACTCTTCACGTAATGTCTGCATCATCCTTGTCTTTGTCAATTTCTGGTTTCTCATTACAGCTTCCATGTTTACCTGCAATGTTGCAAATTTGTAATGTCCCCTTCTCAAACTTGATCTTCACAGTGATCGTTGGCCTTTTTCTGGAAACCCGAAGGCTAGTCGGAAGGTACAAATTAGGGTTTCCTAGTTTTTAGGATGTCCTTGCTCGGAGTTTTGATGGCAGATTCTTTTTGGGTTTTCAGAGAGCTTTGCAGGGATATGTTCGTCTCGGCTTTCTAAGCATTTCCAGGAATTTACTATTTTTAGTAAATTCTATTTTTGGCAGCTAACAGGGTTGTCTCAGCCAGTTGACTTTTCTTTTCAGTTGACTCATTCAGTTTCGGGCTTCAGAATGCGGTCTTGGAGAAATAAGTTTATTTCACTTAAAAATCACATTATATTTTAATGTTATGACCTTGGCCTAGTCAAATAACTTAAAGTTATTTTAAAAGGTGGACTTGAAGGGGGGGCGCCATCATTGCTTGGAAAAGGGCGCCACTCTTGGAGTTAGGGTTTCAAGGGAGGCCAACTGAAGTCTATAAAAGAAAGCCTTGAGTTCTAATTTGATCATCTTTGTCTACAGGAATGTTATGCTGCCAGATTGGATTTGGGATCGCTTCGAGGAATGAAGGCCTCCTAGCTCGGGCATCGCTTCTTGCTTGCAATACAGCGACTAGTGGTGATTTAGTCTAGTTTGACTTTCCTTTGAGTTGTGTGCATTGTAATCAGCTTGTGGCTGTCTAGATCAGATTATAGCATATTAGTTAATTTCTGGAAATTGCATTTTAAGCTACAGCAGATCCGTATTTTCATTGGTAAATCAGAAAACAAAAATAATCTCGTTCTGGGTTTTGTGTCATTGCATCTTATTGGTAAGGGCACCCCTTCATGAATATTTGCAGATTTTAATACGAAGCTTATGATTTTATAATGCAAATCCGTCATTCCTTGAAGGCCGTACTTTCTAGAGTTCATTGGGATTCGTGTCAGTAATTAATTACCATTTTTAGATGCCATTTCTTATTACTAAGTTAGGCGCCATCATTTTGAGGGTCTATTGCATCAGATTTGAGATCATTTGGGTGAGAAATGAGAGAGTTATGAGCATATGAGTAAATTTAGTGGTTTTGAGGAGAGTTATGAGCATATGAGTAAATTCATAGGTCGCTAGTTTTTCAATTTAAAGTGCAGATTTGTAAAAAAAACAAAAAAACAAAAAAAAACAGAATTATTATTTGGTCACTGAGAGAGTTATTGTTTCGGCATCTCTAATCAAGCCAAGGAGGGTTCTTTATATGATGTAATGCTAATCTTTCAATTCCTATGCTCTTGGCAGGCAAATGAGTTTCATTTTGTAAACTGGCAGTAGTACTGACAGTAATTCTCAAACTTGTTCAAATCTGATTGTAATGTTCAGTTTCAATTTAAGTCATTGTATTAGTTATAGCTCCGCCCTATGGTAGCTACTTTCCCTCTTGGGGTTAGCAAGCACATTCTGGGTGTTGAGCTCCGCCCTATGGTAGCTACTTTCCCTCTTTGGGTTAGCAAGCACATGCTGGGTGTGGAGTAGTTCCATCTTTCAGCATTTCCCTTTCAAGCAATTTTATTGTAATCACTCTGTCATATGGTCACCCCTCACTCCGCATTGGATTGGGTAGCACATACTTGACGTCGAGTTCCTTTTCCGGCTTTTAGAATAGCAAATCCTCTGACCAATGTTTGCCATCATCGGCGCCATTCTGGTTAGAGTTACAGCATAAGCAGTTTGTTTTATATCCTCTGACCAATGCTCGCCATCATCGGCGCCATTCTGGTTAGAGTTGTTTCAGTACGTTTGGGTTTATCTTCTAACCTTAACGGGTACTTGCTTGTAATGTTGAAATCTGTTAATTAAAAAATCAAAAAATTTGGCTCGGGATATTTCAAAATTTTCCTTCAACAATAGTAGCCTGCCTTTTTAGAGACTCCATGAAAGTCATAAGTGCTTCAATTTCAGCATTTTTTGAAGCTAATGCATCAGCCATTCTTGCTTCAACAACACTTGTTGCAGCCTTTGCTAAAGATATTTCTCACTTTAGTTGTTTTACCCAAGCATCACATAAATTCTTTTCTTCTCTCTTTGCCACAAGTAGCTCCTCAAGTTGTGCATATTCAGACTTGTATTCTTTCAAACGAGATGAAAGCCCTGCACAAACCTTAGTTAATCTGGCCTCTTTTGATTGCCCTGTTGAGACAGCAGATTTAAGAAGTCCTTGTGCCTCATCAAGTTGATTTCTACTGTAATAGGTAAAGTTGTTCCTTCCTTAGGCTATTCACTCTGAATGGAAGGCTTTGGACAATCATTTTTCTCAGCTGTCTCCTCAATAAATTTACTCTGATTGCCCTCTGTCTCGCTTTTTGACCCAATACCAGTCCTCTTCGGTGTCTCCATTAAAGGTGCATTCTTTGCAAGCAGCTTTACTTTCACAACGTCATTCTCTGTTGAGAAATTGCATTCAACAGCCCCACGGTCTAACTCTGGAGCAGCCAAAGAATCAAAATCATTCACTAATAATGAAGATCTGTCAAGTGATTTTCCTAGTAAATTAATAATTGAAGAGGTCGATACAGCGTCTATAATATCCTCAATAATAGGAAGCTCTGGCACAATGTCCTTTTTCTAGCTATTATCATTGAACAAGGTATCTCAACTTTTGGAACAATTGATTATGTGGCTTCACATCTTGATTGATTTGAGTTGGCGGATACTGTCTAGTGGCCCAACCAAACTATTTTCCTAAGATAGAGATGACTTGTCCTTGCTAGGAATGCCATTAGGTTCTGGTAGTTGTGTTGTAACTTGCACACTATCCTTTTCAAAACCATTGGACTTGGCCAAAAGCTTCGTAACAGACGTCTTTTTAGGTCTCTTCCCCTTAGCATTTTGCAACTGTACGCTTCCAAGCACATCTTGCTCAGGTATTGCTATCTATGTTTCAGACTACTGATCTGCAAGCTATCCAACAACTTTTTTGGCTCTCCGGTCCACTTCTTTGAACAAACCTTCAACTTGCATGGTGGATTCCTTTGTACCCTGTTGAACCTTTGTTTTTGTTTTATCTTCCTTTTCTAGGAATATATTCTTTGGCTCCTTGACATCTTTCAGTTCTGAATTTTCCTCTTTTCTCTTCAGCCTTCCACTTTTATTTTTTTCGAGCATCTTCAAGAATTATTCAAAGGTAAAATCAGACTTTTCATCATATGTGGGAAGCTTGCTCAGACGATTTTGAGTGATCCTTCTTCCTCTTCTTCTTGGCTTATGCCTCCTTATTAAATCACAAAAATCTCAAAGAGTCGTGTTAGATTGAAATTTCAGATTTAGATTCGAATATTCTTCACAGTAGGCCTCATAATCAATTCTGAGTTGTTGTTTCCATTCTTCTTCTTATGAGTATTGCTTCTTCAACTCTTTTCTGTCCAACTGTATTTTTATCGATGCCACTAGATCTTGCGTGCTATTTTGATATTCTTCAAAATGTTTGTCCATTTTACCTTGTCTTTGTTTTATCAAGTACATAAAACGATCTCTAATTCACAGGCTCCCTAAATCACTGCTCTATATCTTACCCTGTAGGCTGGCAGGATCATAGCTATGATACCACTATAATGTCCCTCTTCAGGGGATTTAATGAACTCTAGAATTTATTGTGATTCCTTTTATATACTAGATATAAATCAAATACTAAAATAGCACATTCAACATTTAATACTGAAAACCCAATTGGATTCTTTATTGAACCTAAATTGTATGCATACAAAGTTCTAATGTTTAAATATAAATTGAATAGCAATTGAATGCAACAAAAAGCCTTAAAGGAATTACGAAACACAAATGTTGATATTCAGCAGTATGCCCTTACAGTCATTACATAGCAGTGATGAAATTCCTTGAAAGGCTGTGATGTACATCTGAATCAGGTTACAGCAGTGTTGCATTGGTATAAGGAGACAGCAGCAGGTGCCACAACAGTAATAAAGATGAAATAGCATGTAGATGTTGTAACACCATTCTCCAATTAGGGTTTAGCACACCCAAAAGCCCACGTTGTGTATCCTAGCTAGAATGGCAAATGTATTACATGATACAGCAGCTTGTAAATTGTGCATAGTAGTCCACAAAAGTCCACAAATGTTATACGACATAGTAGGTGGTATTAATGCAGCCACCAATCAATGTTTGACAGTCCCAAAACCCACTATCTGAATTCCTTTGCTAGTACAGCAGCAATTTGATGATGAACAGCAGCAAACCCAAAGTATAGCAGAGGCACGACATCAATGTAGATGTCTAGGAAATGATACAACAGTGTCTAATCAGCAATGTACCTGTTGGCCTTTCTTGGCCCACATATCAAAATTTGCCTAAGTATGAAAAAGGGAACTTTCAGGAAAGAAAATGGCAAGTCTTTGGGAGGACTTTGGGTTTTCCGGTAGTGACAACTTCGGGTTTTTGAAGGCACAGTGCAAATCGGGTTTCTAGCAATGCTTGACTTCTAAATGTTTCATAAGTAGAAGTAATTTGGGTTTACGAACCCAAATTACTCATGAACAGTGTATTTCGGGTTCTCCAAAGAGCACTACTCGATTACTTCATAAGTTGTGAGCAATCAAAAGCCCAAAATAAGTAGAGGGGCTTTGACAAACCCGATTTGGTCTTGAGAAATAGTGCTTCTCAGGTTCTTCAAGGGACAAGTTTTCTTCAAAAATCCGAAGGGCATTTTCAAAATGCCAAAGGGCCTTTTTAGCACAAAAGAGATCTTTTCAACATTTTCAAAACACTGATCAACTATTCCGAAGGTTACTTTCAAAAAATCCGAAGGGCTTTTCTTTCTCCAAGTGGACAATTGTAATTTTCCCGAAGGGTATGTTACCCTTCGGAAGGAACATTTCAAAATTCCTGAACGGTATCTTTCCCTTCGGGAGGATCATTTGCGAAAGTCCGAAGGAACATACAGGAAGCCTGAAGGGTCTCTCACCCTTCAAGAAAGTCCATTTTGAAAAATTCGAAGAGTATTTTTCAAATGCAGAGAGTAAGAAGGAAGCTTCGGACAAAAAGTCTGAAGGACTTCCTTCGGACAAATTGTTCGAAGAAATTCCTTCGGGAGATTTGCCCGAAAGAAAAGGCCAAAGGAATTCCTTCAGAAGAAAAGCCCGAGACCAAGTGTCCAAAGGAAATGATGGGCCAATGGACGTCAAAATTAGGATAAATGACTAGCCGTTGGAAGTAATCGGGTTTGAAAAGCTGGAAGTCTTAAGGCTTGGAAACAACAAAGTAAGAAGACTTCAAGATGGACAAGTCCGAAGTAAGTAAGCTCAAAAAACCCGAATTACTCTACATAGAGTAAATCGGGTTTCTCCAAGTACTTTACTTAAAAGGCTTTATAAATAAAAGATCTGGGAAAGTTTGAAGTTGGAGAGATCAAAGAACCCGAATTACTCTGCATAGAGTAAATCAGGATTCTTCAAGTGCTCAACTTAAGCTTGGTCCAGCAACGTGAGAATCATGACGCAACAAATGAAAAGCTGCCACATGGCGTAAGCTGGGGCAAAAAGGGCCAATCAATAAAGGACAAGTGGCACAAGGATGACCAACGAGCACGGGAGAATCCAAGCCGCTGGTAGCTAGAAATTATGAAGGCTCTCATCCGCCATAGTTCGCTCCCCACAATCGTCGTTTGATGCTTAAATGCAGCGTGGCTAAAACATATGGAGACCCGCATCAATCTTGGGGGCAAAGATTAAATGCGTCATGCCAAGAGGAGACATTCCAGCTGCTCACAACATGGCTTCTCAGATGCGCCAAATAAAAACTTAATAACAGGAAGGGCTCAAGAAGATTGTGGAGTGATCCTGAGCGGCGCATTTAGGGACAACAAGGGAGAATGACATCAAGGTCCCAGCTATCAGCGACTTCTTCTTTCTTCCCCTTCTCTCTTCCCCCTTTTCTATATAAATAGAGGCCTTGGAGCCAAGCAAATCATCTCCGGATTGGCGATAGAATTACTCTGCAAAATCTCTTTGTGAAAGACTCTTTTGAAGCAATACAAGGAAGATTTTTCTATTTCTGGTTAAGACAAGTGTGCACATTTGGTTTCATTTGTAAAATATATGATTGTCATTCATAACTTGCGATTTTGCCAGCTCCTTGCTTTTGATCCTTTCGGTTTTGTGCAGGATTGCGTGACGTGTATGTGTGTTAAGCTTTCCTTGAAGCATTACCAGTTCATAGTGTTTCCCGTAGACCTATTTTTGTTATCCTTCAAATCACAAGGCTTCCCTTCAACCTCCACGCAAAAACTCCATGCCTATGGCCTTGAGATAGAACCAAAATAGCCTATGTCTTGTTTAGGTTCATCAGTAGTTGGCTCTTCTCTCAGACCAAGTGGATCACTTCTTTTTGGTGCATCACCTCCCTTAGCTTAGATTTCCCTTTCAGTCATCCTCCTACCCCTTTTCCTTGGCTAATAGTAGATTTTAATGTGATAATCAAGAGCTGAAGTGAAGCATCTGAGGAACTAGCCTCATAAAAAATCCTAAAGGTTCAACCTCACTATAGGAAACCCACATCCTGAGGTTGTCCCCATGCTTATAACTAGAAGTGAGGGACCCTGAATAACTCTCTCACAAGAGTGCAATTCCAAGCTATAACAGTTCAGTCATCCTCCTACCCCTTTTCCTTGGCTAATAGTATATTTTAATGTGATAATCAAGAGCTGAAGTGAAGCATCTGAGGAACTAGCCTCATAAAAAGTCCTAAAGGTTCAACCTCACTATAGGAAACCCACATCCTGAGGTTGTCCCCATGCTTATAACTAGAAGTGAGGGACCCTGAATAACTCTCACAAGAGTGCAATTCCAAGCTATAACAGTTCTGGCATGCCCGGTGGGACAACTACCATTTTCACTTCCATTTTTTATAGAAGATTGATCAAATTTGATGTTTTGATCACTTTGCAGCAGTGGTAGCATTCATCCTTCAGCTTCTGACGACTCCAAAGAACACCCAGCTATCTGGTGGCAGAGCAGTAGCTATCTTTCATGCCAAAGGTGACTACAAGATCGACTTCTGCAGGTATTTCTTTTGAGTTTGTTGAATTACCTTTAAACTCAGCAAGAAAGTTAAGGTTCGCCCATACTCACCCTTACGTAATAAGCTACTTTCCTAAACCAGTCATAAGGTATACCTACACAAGAAAATCTTTGTCAGCCCCTCTTGCTGCTATGATTCCCCAAAGAGCTTTTGTGGGCTTTAGCGGCCAAAGCCCTTTGAACTTACCACAGTATGACTTACGAGGTTGAAGGGACAATGCCTTGGAATCATTCTTTTGGACAATCCATTGTGCCAACTAATGGCTCCAACCAAGCATTCAATGATCAATGGCATCACATTGTTGCTTATGGATATAACCAGGGTCTTATGGCTCAAAGCACAGAGGTGCCCACGCTAACAAAGCAAGGGCAGCCTCCACAAGAACAAGGCTCGGACCAGGGGTCAAACCAGCTGGAAGCTTCAATGGTCATCAGTGAGCAAAAGGAGAGCTATGTATCCAATCCACAAGCTACTCCCAGTTTGGCCCACATCCCAGTCTCAGCAAACACAAGGTTCAAGAGAAGGAATATGGGTGACAATCAGGAAGCTCTCAAAGAACCTCTTGTCACTGCTTCTTCACTGACAAAGCCAGGGAAAAGCTGGTGGTACGACAATTAACATTGTGGAGCAAATGAAGAAATCTAACATAAGCGTACCAATGTGGGACATGCTTTCCATGCTCGTCCAAGTAGACATTCTTCAAGAAAGTTTGTCCAAGATGAGTGTTTCTACAGCTGCAAGTAAGCGACCGAGCAAAGACGCTGAAGTCTTCACTAATGCAGCCAAGAGTCCTTTAAGAGAAAGGTCAAGTAGTGTGACCAAGCCCTCCCATTCTACATCTCATTAATCATCAGCGACTCCTCAGTGCACAACTACTTGGTGGATAGTGGGGCCAGCACCTCAGTCATGCCAAAGTCTATTGTTGACCAGTTGAACATCAAGTATGAGCCTCACACCAAGGGAGTCCTGCAGCTTGATGGTTCTTCCACAAAGCCATCAGGTATCATTAGGAATTTGAGCCTAACCTTGCATGCTTGTCCTAGCATGTCCGTGATGCAAGACGTGTTGATCCTGGATGTCACTTCTCGCTTTGCATTGTGTCTTTCCAGAGAGTTCAAAACCAAGATCGGGGGTTACCTTGCAGCAGATTGGTCTTACATGGCATTCAGAACAAGGTATGGGACGAAGGTCTCAATCAAGGCTGAACCCATGACACAATTCTATATTGAACTCCATTAGCCAGATAACATAAACCTCAATTGTACCATCCTTGATGAGGATGAGTTTACAATTGGTCAGAAGCTGAACACTCATCCTGAAGCGATTCCAGACTTGTTCTTAGATGAGCTATGGGGAGATAATCAATTTTTCAACCCTTTGGAAGGTGTTGAGGAAAGAGACATGGATGTCTATCTGTTGCATGAAGAGAATCAACCCACGCCTTCCCTCACTGGACCTAAAGAAGACCCCAATGGTTTATGAAAATTGTTATTTGATGGCTCAAGGAGCAAAAATGGTGTAGGTGTTGGGGCAATGTTGGTTTCCCCTTCGGGTAACAAGCTTTTCTCTTCTTACAGGTTTCATTTCAGCTACTCTTCAAATGCAGTAGAATATGAAGGTTTGATATATGGCCTTCAATGGGCCAATAAAAGAGGCATCAAATTGTTGCAAGTTTATGGGGATAGCGAGCTCATAGTAAACCAAGTCAGAGGCCTAAACGTTACAAAGAATTCCTTGATGAGGTCCTACAAAAATCGAGTGTGGGACCTGATTAAAGATTTTGAGGCCTTTGACATTCAAGCCATTCCAAGAAATCAAAACCAGCATGCTGACAGGCTAGCAACCGTGGGAGCTCAGTTTGACATTCCAAGTAAGCTAAAAGAAGCTAAAGTTCAGCCACATGTCAAGGTGGTGATGAGGCCATCAGTGCCGGATAATGAAGCTCACTGGCAGGTTTTTGAAAGTGACAAGCAAATTGCTTGCTTTTTACAGTAGGAAGTTGAGTTCTCCTCTTCCAACCAAGCTAAATTACAACATCAATATAAGGATTAAATTGTCCAGCTGAAGTCGAACAAACTTCCTAAGGGGCTAGTTACACTTGAGGGCATTTTTCATGAAGGAGACCATATGATGAAAGAAAAGGCAGTAATGTCTACTAACAAAGAGAACTATGAGAGAGTCCTCATCTTCAAAGGCAAACTTCTCAAGCTTGGAAAGATAAGCAGCAAGGCTGAGAGGCATGCTTTCATAGCACTTTGCCAAGAGTATGCAGGTATTTTTGTTTGGGAGTACAGCGACCTAAAAGGTTTTGATCCTATGTTAGCTCAGCATACCATAGAGTTGGAGGCCAATGCCAAGCACGTAAGGCAGAAGCAAAGGCCGATCAACCCCAAGATAGAAGAGCTCATGAGGAAAGAGTTAACCAAATTGATCGAGTCCAAGATCATCTTTCGCATCAAACACTCATCATTGGTAGCCAACCTGGTGCCTGTAAGAAAAAAGAGTGAGAAGATTAGGCCTTGAGTGGACTTCAAAGATATGAACAAAGTCTCCTTGAAGGATCACTACCCTCTGTCATCTATGGAGCAACTTCTCCAAGTAGTTGCAGGATCAAAACGTTTCTCTTTGTTGGATGGATTTTTTGGCTACAACCAAGTTTGGGTGAAAGATGAAGATCGGTACAAGACTGTCTTCACCACCAAATGGGGCACGTATACATACCAAAAGACGCTCTTTGGTCTATCAAATGTTGGCGCAACTTTCCAAAGAGCCATGGACATGGCTTTCCAAGCGCTGCTAAACCAAATGGTGCTAGTATACTTGGATGACATCACAGTTTTCTCCAAGAATGCCCGCGAGCATATGGACCACCTGAGGTTGATTATCGAAAGGTGCAGAGTATGAGATTTCATTGAATCCCAAGAAGTGTGTGTTTGCCGTATATGAAGGCAAGTTGTTGGGCCACATCGTCTCAAAGAAGGGGTTGTCCATTGATCCTAAGAGAATAAGTGCCATCTTGGCCTTATCCTTGCCCAAGCATAAGAAGGGACTCCAAAGTTTTCTTGGAAATATAAACTTGGTGAGAAGATTTATCCCCGGCTTTGCAAGTTTGGTCAAACCCATCACTGCTATGATGAAAAAAACCAAGTGTTCACTTGGTCAAATGAAAGCAAGTCAGGCTTTGAGGCTATCAAGCAAGCCATCGCTCAAGCACCCACACTTATAAATCCTGAATTCTCAAGGGATTTCATATTGTATGCTTTTGCCAACATTGATAACATATCAACTATGCTGATGCAAAGAAATAGTGGACTTGAGCAGCCATTAGCATTTTTCAGTCAAGGATTTGAAGAGTATGAGGTGAGGTGTACTTTTGTGGAAAAGCAAGTCCTTGCAGTAGTAAGGAGCCTCAAAGAGTTCAGGCCAATGCTAGCCAACAGCAAAATCCACCTTATGGTGTCTCATCTTGGAGTAAGAGATTTCCTTCTTAACAAGGGTTTGAGCGAAAAAAGAGTTGGTTGGATTACTAAAGTCATGGAGTATGACGTGGAGATCAAGGTCACTAAGCTAGTAAGAGGTAAAGTCTTATGTGAGCATATGGTTGATGACTTTCATGAAGGCAAAGAAGTTATCTTGGTAACACAAGATAACCTACAAGCAGATGCACCTCCACCTCACACTAGTTGGCTCCATGATATGACACTTTTTGCTAACAGGTGAGTGCCCTCAAAGTATGGACAAAGCAAAAAAAAGGTATTTCAGACTTCAGTCCATACCTTATGCTTTAGTCAACGGGGTTTTATTTAGAAAAGACCTCAATGGGGTGCTCCTGAGGTGCATAGATGATGATCAAGTAGCCAAGCTTTTGGAGCATTTCCATGATGAGCCTGCAGGAGGTCATTTTGCTCCAAGGACTATTGCAGCAAAAATCATGAGGGCTGGTTACTACTAGCCCAGCGTCTTCAAAGACACTTATGCATGGATGAGGAGGTGTCAGGAATATGCTATCTTCATGGGTAAGCAAAGGTTAGCAGCTTTTCCTCTCAACCCAATTCAAGTGGAGCAACCATTCATGTAATGGGTTTAGATTTCATTGGTGTGATCAACCCCCATCAAGTGCAGGACATAAGTGGGTGCTTACTGCAACTGATTACTTCACCAAGTGGGTGGAAGCCATTGCATTGAAGGAAGCCAATGAAAGTGCAGTCTTAGATTTATATGACAGCATTATGACCAGGTTTGATGTTCCATCTACTATCATATCCGATAATGCATTGGCTTTGGTTTGAAAACAAGTGAATGGGCCCTCAGGATGGGCATCTACCTCAGCACTTCCTCAAATTATTATCCTCAAAGAAATGGACTGACTGAGTCTACAAATAAAAATTTGTTGAGGATTATCAAGAGGACCATGGAGGAGAATAAGAGGACGAGGCACACCAAGTTGAAGACAGCCTTGTGGGCTGATCAGGTAACTCCTAAAGCTGTCCAATTCTCCATATGTTCTAGTATATGGAAGGGAGGCCAAGTTACCCATTTCTCTTGAACTACCTGCATTAGAGCTAGCCCATCAACTGGAGTTGCTGGAAGATGAACCCATGAATGTGAGATTGGCAGAACTCACGGAGCTTGAGGAGACAAGGGACCTTGCAATGATGACGTTGGAGGCACATCAAGCTCAGGTCAAAAAGGCTTCTGACAAGAGAACTACAGCAAGGACTTTCAAGGAGGGAGACTTGGTTCTCAAATGGGATTCAAAAAAGGCCAAACCAGGCAATCATACCAAGTTTGAAAGCTTGTAGAGTGGCCCTTATATGATCCATGAACGCAAACAACATAACGCCTTCCAACTAGCCCAACTGGATGGGGAGGTATTGCCCATCCCAGTCAACGAGATTCATCTAAAGCCGTGTTATTAGAAGAGTTTGTAGTCATTGTATATATATTGTGCCTTTTGTATAGTTTTTCATGTTTTCTTCTAAGTGCCTTGTGCACATCCGTTTCAGTTGTGTGTTTCCCGTCCCTAAGTGCCTTGGGCACAGTTTGTTTTGTTTTGGTTGTTCTTGTTGCTTCAAGGAAAATTTCCAGATAAAGCCAGCTTCGTACAAAAGCAGTGACTCCATGCCCAATGGATTGAATGAAGCAAATGAGTTGGATTTTCAAGCATAACAAGCATGCTTCCCTACGAGTCGCCATAAATGTTGGCCTTTTTTAGCCCACATATCAAAATTTGCCTAAGTATGAAAAAGAGAACTTTCAGGCAAGAAAATGGCAAGTCTTTGGGAGGACTTCGGGTTTTTCAGTAGTGACAACTTCGGGTTTCTGAGGACACAGTGCAAATCGGATTTTCAGCAGTGTTTGACTTCTAAATGTTTCATAAGTAGAAGTAATTTGGGTTTACGAATCCGAATTACTCATGGATAGTGTATTTCGAGTTCTCCAAAGAGCACTACTCGATTACTTCATAAGTTGTGAGCAGTCAGAAGCCCGAAATAAGTAGAAGGGCTTGACAAACCCGATTTGATCTTGAGAAATAGTGCTTCTCAGGTTCTTCAAGGGACAAGTCTTCTTCAAAAATACAAAGGGCCTTTTTAGGGCAAATGAGATCTTTTCAACATTTCCGAAAGACCGATCAACTTTTTTGAAGGTCACTTTCAAAAAATCCGAAGGGCTTTTCCTTCTCCAAGTGGACAGTTGTAATTTTCCCGAAGGGTATGTTACCCTTCAGAAGGACCATTTCAAAATTCCCGAAGGGTATCTTTCCCTTCGAGAGGATCATTTGCGGAAGCCCAAAGGGACATACAGGAAGCCCGAAGGGTCTCTCACCCTTCGAGAAAGTCCATTTTGAAAAATTCGGAGGGTATTTTTCGAAGGAAGAGAGTAAGAAGGAAGCTTCGGACAAAAAGTCCGAAGGAATTCCTTCAGACAAATTGTCCGAAGAAATTCCTTCAAAACATTTGCCCAAAAGAAAAGGCCGAAGGAATTCCTTCAGAAAAAAAGCCCGAGACCAAGTGTCCAAAGGAAATGACGGGCCAATGGACGTCAAAATCAGGATAAGCGACTAGTCGTTGGAAGTAATCGGGTTTGAAAAGCCGGAAGTCTTAAGGCTTGGAAACAACAAAGTAAGAAGACTTCAAGATGCACAAGTCCGAAGTAAGTAAGCTCAAAGAACCCGAATTACTCTGCATAGAGTAAATCGGGTTTCTCCAAGTACTTTACTTAAAAGGCTTTATAAATAAAAGATCTGGGAAAGTCCAAAGTTGGAGAGATCAAAGAACCCGAATTACTCTGCATAGAGTAAATCGGGATTCTTCAAGTGCTCAACTTAAGCTTGGTCCAGCAACGATAGAATCATGACGCAACAAATGAAAGGCTGCCACATGGCGTAAGCTGGGGCAGAAAGGGCCAATCAATAAAGGACAAGTGGCACAAGGATGACCAATGAGCACGGGAGTATCCAAGTGGCTAGTAGCTAGAAATTATGAAGGCTCTCATCCGCCATAGTTCGCTCCCCACAATCGTCGTTCGATGCTTAAATGCAGTATGGCTAAAACATATGGAGACCCGCATCAATCTTGGGGGCAAAGATTAAATGCGTCGTGCCAAGAGGAGACATTCTAGCTGCTCACAACATGGCTTCTCAGATGCACCAAATAAAACATAAAAACAGGAGGGGCTCGAGAAGATTGTGGAGTGATGTTGAGCGGCGCATTTAGGGACAACAAGGGAGGATGACATCAAGGTCCCAGCCATCAATGACTTCTTCTTTCTTCCCCTTCTCTCTTCCCCCTTTTCTATATAAATAGAGGCCTTGTAACCAAGCAAATCATCCCCGGATTGGCGATAGAATTACTCTGCAGAATCGCTTTGTAAAAGACTCTTTTAAAGCAATACAAGGAAGACTTTTTTGTTTCTGGTTAAGACAAGTGTGCACATTTGGTTTTATTTGCAGAATGTATGATTGTCATTCATCACCTACGATTTTTCCAGCACCTTGCTTTTGATTTTTTCGGTTTTGTGCAGGATTGCATGAAGTGTATGTGTGTTGAGCTTTCCTTGAAGCATTACCATTTCATAGTGTCTCTCGTAGACCTATTTTTGTTATCCTTCAAAGTGCAAGGCTTCCCTTCAACCTCCACGCAAAAACTCCATGACTATGGCCTTGAGATAGAACCAGAACAGCCTGTGTCCTGTTTGGATTCATCAACAATTGGCTCTTTTCCCAGACCAAGTTGATCACTTCTTTTGTGTGCATCACCCCCTTACCTTAGATTTTCCTTTTAGTCATCCTCCTACCCCTTTTCCTTAGCTAAGAGTAGATTTTAATGTAAGAATCAAAAGCTGAAGTGAAGCACCTGAGGAACTAGCCTCATAAAAAATCTTGGAGGTGCAACTTCACTATTGGAAACCCACATCCTGAGGTTGTCCCCATGCTTATAGCTGGAAGTGAGGGAGCCTGAAGAACTCTCTAACAAGAGTGCAATTCCAAGCTATAACAATACCACTGTAGCATACTATAGCAGTCTAGACACTGTGGCATCACTGTAGCAGCCTAGACATTGTAGCGTCACTGTAGCAGTCATACGGAGTACTGTAGCAGCTACAAAATTCAAGAAATCTTCGATATAGCATACTTGTAATTTCTAAATGAAATTACCACAAAGATTTGGAGGGTTTTCGTCCTCAAATCTACATCCGAATGGTGAGGATTTCCTCTTAACAATTCGTATCAACTATAAGTGTTTTCGTCCTTATGTTGAAAACCGATGAACTGGAAGGCTCAATCAATTAAAAAATATCGATAATAAAAATTGAATCAATACAAATGAGAGAGAACTGTCAATATATAGACTCAATTGTCACTTTTGGGTTGAGGGTTACACTTTTAGGTTTTACCCTTTTCTTTTATTTTCACTTTTCTTTTTTCTCACTCTTTTATTTTATTTCTAATAATAATAAAGCAATATTAAGTTGTCACTTTTTTAATAAAATAAAAAGTAAGTCGCTTAAACAACTTAAAATATTAACTTTATTATTTTTTACTTTATTTGAAAAGGGGACATGACATTATCCACATAATCTTCTATGGCACGCTAAGTCCGAAACTTACAACCTTGAAAAACATCTTCAAGCCAACACACCATTATCTTGTTGTTCATCTGCAATCTCACAAGAGGCCCCAAACAATCATAACCACCATGGAAAACTAAAGTCAACCCTTTTTGAATAAATGACCAACAACAATCTCCTGAACCAAACCTCAAAAGAAAAGCTGAAAACAACTCCATAGGATGGTCCACACACAAGGCCACCCATCTTTCAAAACTCAAAAGCGGTAAAGATCCCATCAATGATGACAACCAAATGCCTCCGTCCACAACAAGGTCATCTCCAAAATTCCAACCCAAAAAAACATCATCTTTGGCTGAATCAAGATGACTGGAGAAGTCTCCAACTAGAAAACACGAACCAAAGCCTCAATTGACACTACAACACTTAACCTCACCATCTTTTAAAGAGTCTTCAATTAACAAGTCATACTCCTAGATGTAAGACAATGCTTTCCCAATCATAATGTGGCCCCACATCACATCCATGGACACCTGTCTAAAAATTCAAGGAAGAATCAATAGTGAGCCAAATGGCCCCATGTATGGCCCCCTCATCCTCTCTTTTAGCTAAGGGAAAATTGGGCCATCATGCTGCCCTCTAAGCCTACAACTATCATAGCCAAACCCATGGCAACCATCATGTCTTCAAGAACTTGTACATGCTCCACATGTCCTGCATTGAGGCCAAGAATGTCTCCTATCCTCCAAATGATGATTGGGTCCTAGAATGACTCATCTCCATGAATGAACCAAAACACCTTAAGTCTCTCTACTTCTCATCTCTTTTCATTTTGAAGTAAATCCTCAAAAAATGCTCTGCTTTGCCACCATACTCGTATGTCATCTTCTTCTCCCCCCGTGCTCCCCCAGTCATTATCACAAGACGCCTTTGAAGACTTTGATACCTTTTTCACAAGAAAATCCCTTGCAAGTTTGTTATGATGAGAATCCTCTAAATAGCCAATTTCTTCATTCTCCCACATGAAAACCCTCTCAATATGAAGAATAATACCTTCACTATCCTTTCCAAGTCCACCATCTATATAACCCATTTTCTAAAGCAACTTTGCATCAATTCCTTTTATGTGCTTCTCAAATGCTCCAATCTTGGGAGAATGTAATGTCCTCTTTCTACCATGACCATGACTGTGGATGGTTTAGCCTATTCCTGACCCTTGTAGGCTAGAGCAAATGGCTAGGGGGTCCTATTTGGCAATATTCGGTATGGCGCCTCCAGTGATCAGTGAGAGTTCAGATTTGACTTTCGTTGGACTCAGTTTGGCACACTTACTATTTATAGTAAATGACTATTTCAGGACAGTCAAGGTTTCTATTTATAGCAAGGCACCTAAACAGGGTTCATTTGCAATGCCAACCCTTTACACCATTGGTTTAATTAAATAATGAGGGGTTTACTATTTATAGTAAATCAGTGGTTGATAGAAAAGGACCCTTACTATTTTTAGTAAGGCAGTTGGATGCGTAGTGGATGCAGTGGTTAACTCCTTGGTTCAAACGAAATCGAAAAATAATGAGTATTTATAGAGTTATGTTATTTTAATTATTAATGAAGTAAAACTTTATTAATAATTAAATATAAAGTGCAATTATAATGAGCAATGGAGCCATGACCCTCAAGTGATTTTTAAAGTGACTAAAGAATAATCAAAATATTTAAATGTTATAAAGTTATAATGTAACTTTATAATAATAAAGTCACTTTAATTTTATAAAGTGTGTTAAGTGAAAATTAAAAGTGGGAATATATCTTTTATCCCACATTGGCCAGGAAAGTGTTTGAGCTCTCACAAGAAAAGAATAAAAGGAATTTAAGAGCTCATTTTTAGACATCCAGATTGGATATTGATAAAAAATTTTGTGGAGCCAAGGGCTTCTACAATTGTTTCAGTTGGCCATTGAGAACGAAAAATCTCAATTGGTAATGTGATTTTGATGTTGTGGGATATCAGTAGAATTATTGCTAGAGGAGAGCTTCATCCAAAAGTTCTGATTGTGATTAAAGATTCAAGAATTCATCAAGGGTTTAAGTATATCTGAAGACTCATCTATTGCAGACTTGTAACTCATCATTGGCTGCCATTAATTGATAAATTCCAAGCATTATTGTGCAAGAATTGAAGGGATTTGCCAAGGGTTTAAAGGCTGATGGTAAAAGATCATTTCCAAAATTATATTGCAACCATTAATGATAATTATCATCTGCTTATACAGATCGACCAACATCCTATACAGCCACGTGTTGACCGTTTGTGTGCAGTGTAACTTCTCTAGGCTAAAATGCCTATTCAAAGAGGCATATTGTGGTCTCATTTAGAGCATCTAGCATTAGCAAAGCTTCTCAAGCATTAATTAAGGCAGAGAATCATATATCTGGGCCAGATCATTCATTAATATCAAAAATATACATTGTTGAAATCATTTCCAGATCTCAATAAGAGCAATCAGTTTATCATTCCGGTCGAGTCTTTTTCACAAGGCAACTTTCATTTCCAGGGTTCACTTCATGTCATTTGTATCACAGTGCATTGATATTAATTCATCATATACTATTCAGCATTGTAATCTTAGTCCTACATGGTTGCATTGGATTGCATGGTAATATTTGTCATGAAAAGAGTCGTTGTTGTAGATGGATGTTTACATCAGAATTTATATTGTAATTGCATATAATTTGTAAGTCAAGAGTCTTGGCATTTCTTACCTTCATTGTAGGTGGGATTTGCATTTCAAATAGAGGAGTTATAAGTTGGGCGTCTTAGTTTTAATGTAATGATCATCTTGACTAGCACAAGTAGTATGCATGTCAAATGTTTGTCATAATTACAGTTGGCTGTAGGTGCACGTTTTTAATATTAAATCTATATTTATGCATTTCAAAGACAAAGTAAGAATTGCATCTTCATATTACATCATTGTTAGACTCATTTGTGACAAGTTACAAGCATTTATAATCTTTGAGACCATTTCAAACAAACTGAAAACATAAAGGCAGCAAGTACCACATTCGCATTCAAACTGTTTGACAAAATTACAAGGGCAGACATTGAAGAGTTTGAGTCAGCTTGGGCTAGGCTCACTACAGAGAAGTAGGCCCATTATCAACATGATCATCCACAATATGATCGGCAACACAAGCATCAACACAATCAGCATTATTAGTTTGAACATGATCAACATCGTCGGCATCAACACCATCGTTAGCAACAACACAAGCATGCTCATTAATAACATAAATCAAAAAATCATGCATAGAAGTGGAACATCAACAACATCAAAATCAATAGGAGGCGGCATTAACACAATTTTTTCATGCTTCACAATATCTTCATCCCACTTCCATAACTTGGAAAGCTCCTTTACAAGCCATGAATTGAGCTCCCTCAACCTTTCAATCTCTTTTCTAGATTGAACAACATCATCCTCAAACAAATACTTGTCCAATACCTTCTTCAACTCAACCCAAATCTCCTTTGGAGTAGCCTCCCCTTGAGATGAAAACAAATTTCAGACGCAATGTAGGTCAACATAATTCCTTATAACAGCCATCTTCTCTTCCTCGGGAAAAGGGGCCTTTTCTATCCCCATAGTAATCTGCACAAACACAGTCTTCAATGCAATTTTCATGGATGACTATCAAGCCTGAAAATTGTATCACATCAAGACAAGAACCTCTAGAATCCTCTCCATCTTAAAAGATTCTAATACTAATGAAGCAGCCCACAAATGTAGATAGAACTAGTACTGCTATGAAGTTCTCAGAAATACCATGCCAATGCTTCAAAAACAGGCTCAAATGGAGGCCGTATGACCAAGTTATAAACTCTAGAAGAAAAAAATCCCTATAACAGCCAAATAGACATCGAATATAAGGTCAATAATTGAAGCCCTAAATTGATATATCTGAAAAAATGAGAAAATGTGACCCCTAACGAAATTTTGTGAGGAATCCAAAAATGTGATCAGATCTAGAAAATTATGGGCCAGGATAGGGATCCCTTTAGAAATCTTAATTCTCTTATATAGACAAAATCTTGTGTCGAGAGAGATCCAAAAACCTACTCTCTTCAAACGAGTTTCTGTTGCCTCCATATCTCACAAGGAATTCAAATCCGAAATCAGAATATATCCTTTTACTATGAAATCAGTTTCTCTCTTCTTCTATAGAAAACAATTCTTACAGAGGAAACAAATTGCAGCCAAACACCTTTACGAGATCTTGCCACTCCTCCGTGCACCCTCACAGCACTAAACCTGTGGAGTTTTACAATTTAATAACCCTAAGCTCCGAAATCATGCAATATTATTGACACGTGTCCATAATTGATCAAGTAATTGACTCCACATGCAATGAGGAGAACACAAATATTTGGTGGTGTTGAAAGCCACCCAAAGAATAATATAACAATATAAAATGAAACACAAATGAATCTCCTTGATTTAATAGGCACGAGGTATATGTCTCTATTTACAAATCTATCAACAAGTTACATAAGGGTAGGCTGACCATTAAAGCTCTAACCCCAATACAAATTACACTTGCACAGTACTCTACACAATGCAAGGTACACACAACCCATGGTATACCACAATCATTGGTAACTCAAAGGAACCATCCAAGATTTGGGTTTTACACTAGCAGATTTACATTTAAAAGTATTATAATGTAATTAATGCCTACATGAAGGTGTATGGCATACCATGAGACCATAGACTAACAGATCTGCAACTAAACAACTGAAAATAATTTCTTAACAAGGTCATTGTGTCCTGCAAGGTCTGTATGGCAATCAGTTAATCTGGTACCCTCTACCCGAGTAGCATGTCTGCATGATTTTTGGGCAGTTATGATTGTTCGTCTTGCTTTATACACAACAATATTTTTTTCAATCATACTTCACATGTATCCTTACTAAGTTAATGGCTCTATTTCATTTCAAAACAAAGCAACCTTCTGCAAGAAATATCACTTCATGAAACATTACAGAAGCACAGCTTCTGGAAGCCTTGAATATTATCATTCCACATAAGGAACCGTATTCATTAAAAGATAATAGAAAACCTCCAATATTAAGCGTTGAATCCTTTATTTGTAGAGAACTTTGTAGCTGCCAATGAAATTTTCAAAACCAAGCACTGTCCTACAATAAGCCTTTTATGTTCTTTCTACATTAGATTGAATAATCACTTTTCTCAAGAACAATCCTGGCATAAATCTGTGCACACAGACATAAAGCCTCAAATTCCAAATAAAAGGTTGAAATTAGAATGTGATTTGAGATGTCAAATAATTATAGGATAACATAGATGATGCAATATTCATACCCAATTAAACATTTTTCCAATGCCATGATTACAGATCAGAAGATGCCAGGACATCGTTAAATCTATAATTGTTAGTAATAAACATCATATAACATTTAGTACCATAGATGAATGTGATGTAACGCTGTTTCTAAATACCTAACTAGCATGAAAGCTCTGTGATAAACAATTTAATTCAATAAAAAAATTTGCTCAGCTTGGTTAGCCAGCAATACAACTATTTTGAACACTTTTTGCTACACCAATCAGTGCAATTTAAATATTCACATAGATAGAACTATATGACATCATTGTGAACCACAACCAGGCTGCTGGTGAGCAATGAGCATTAAGCATTCCAAATGTTGAAAGATCCTGGAGATATGTTGCTTTGTTGTATTGTTCTATATACAGAGCTGGTCACATGCATAGTTTATGTTTTAAAGTTGTTCTTGATTTCTATGTCCTGTCACAGATTTAGGTAAACTTAGTTTTAGTCTAGGTTCTATATAGCTTAAGCTACTCTTTGTCTTCTAATTCTCTTGGTGATTTTCAGTTGCAGATTCAGTAAAGCTGTTTTTACAAACTTTTATCCCACAAAATATAATTAGAGTTTTTTCATTACAAAAAGAAATGGTTTTAAAGTTAATTGAAATTAAACAAATGATTTACGAATATCCAATAATTCAGGAAATGAAATAAATAATGCTTATAGAGATGCAGTAATAAAGAAAGCTACCTGTAGCAGGAAGGAGCAATGACATCAGTTAATTCATCTGCTGGAAGACAGAAATATGGAACCTGTCACAAAGGTAAAATAAATAGAGGCAAAATTGACAACTCCCACCGATAACATAAAGATACTGTTGACATGTAGAATTTTGATTGCCATGCCAGATTTCGGATAGTCTACATTATCTTAGTGGACACCAAAGTTGGCTCACCTCTTCTATATGACCATCCAAATGCTTCAAATGAACCTATAGAGAAGGAGACATTGATGTAAGTTTGAAGCCAGTCAACCAAACTCTAGGAAGCTATCAAGCAGTCTGCGTATCTAAGACAAAGCCAGAACATAAGCAAAAAAATGAATAGGAAAAAATTATAGTATGAAATAAATGCAAGGAATACAATGCAGAGAGAGGAGAGATGAGAACAGAAAAATGTGGGCACAAAAACTAGAATATTACAGGTGGAGAGTGAATGGAGGCAACATGATTTTTCTGGGAGGCAGAGAAAAGCTGCTTTGATACTATTGGTAGTAGTGCTAATTGTGGATAACCGGCTATGACTGACAGTAGTTGAGCTCTGAAAATTGAACATGTTCTTGCGTTAGCAATAAATGTTATTTTTATATATGCATTGCAAGGGTAGTAGTCATGTCTCTTAAAAAAACTGTAGGTTATTAGGTCTAAATAATTAATTGTTATATTTTGGTTTATAATATTTCACAACCCCAAAGCCAAAACTATTATCCTTTTACCAACATTCACATTTTCATTTATTAGATCATCTATTTTTTTCAAATGACACAATATAACCCGCTTAAATATCTTCAAAATACAATAGTAGATTATCAGAATTTCCAAAAAGGGCCCCAAAAGTTCTTATGTTAATACAAACAAATAAAGCTTCATATTCAAATGAAAAGCCTCGTCCATATTTACGGCTAGTAATTTTAGTACATGTGGAGTGAACTAAAGGTCTGGAGATGTTTGTGCAAGATATTTAGCAGGTTTGAAACAGACAGTGAGGTTCTTGTAGGTGTGTAACAATGGAAATGGAAAGGTCAACTCACAAGACAACATGTAAATGTGAGAAAATGGCAGATTAAGACCTTGCTTGTGTGCTCAAGTCATGCGTGGTAAATGTGTGTCAAGCTTGTCATTGTCAAATACTAAGGAGCAGATTTTAGTATCTACAAGTACATGCAAAAATACTTGGATCTTGTTCTTCAAATATGATGCATAATTAGTATTGATATTCCATTATTTAATTCATCAACATGAATCTTAATTGTTTCCAACAACAAATAATTAATTAACTTGTTATCTATTGTTAATCGACATATCCTCAAGCTCCATTGACCTACTTTTGGTCATCTATGGACATGAATATAATTTATTTCTTTATTTCTTATGAGTTTACCAAAAACAAACCCAATTATACTTAGAATTGAGTTTTTAAGTGTTGTAAACTGAAAGGAAATAACTAAACATAAAATAAGAGCAAGGATTTGCTACAAAACCACGAGAACAGAGCTGCACAAGATTATATTTACCGTGGATAAAAAAATGGTGGAAAAACTCCACAATAGTGAGTAGTTGCCTCCTCTTGCCACTATTTGTTTTTTTTGTTAAAGGTATACAGGGATATTGCCTTCTCAAGGCCTTCGTAGAAACTCTTTACTATATCAACATACCCAAATCCCTGTACAAGCTCTGAAACTTACTCAATTCCACATCCCTATCACACTCCAACTCCTAAGACACTCGACCAAGAAGAAAGCACTGCTAGGAAACAATTTCAATTCTTTACAATGACCCCCTAAGGGTGTATATCTACATGTTCACATCATATGAAGCTACGAAGACGTAGAAGAGGAAGAGACACCGCCTGCAGCCATTAGTCTGCCTGTTTCTTTTCTTCTTGTGAAAATATAGCTCTTCATCACGCATTGCATATTTTGATTTTGAAAAGTGAAAACTATGTATTTTGATTTTTTTTGCTATTTGTTTATAAGTAGCCAGTTCATTTTAGTATGGGTTCAGGTATGACGAACCGGGTTTGCCAATACAGTAATTTTTTTACTGTTGGTACAGCTTGTGTATCGACATGTGTGTGTGTGTGTGTGTGTGTTCATATTCTAGCCTAATAAATCAGAATTACCCACATAGTATGAAATAATAAACAAAATGACCACAAAATATCTATTGATAATGCTAACCAAATGCCAAATGTCATGATAATTATGAAGTTCAACCCTAAATGAGCAATGAGAGGTAAGTATGCAATGAGAGGTAGGTGTGTTGTTTTGTGTTTTTCTTTTGGTATAATGAGAGGTAAGCAATGTTTTACGTTATCTTTTAGTGTTTTTAGCAACTTTTAGGGTTTATAAGTGTGTTTTTTTTTCTTTTTTCAATTACTTTGTCTAATTGCGAAAAAAAGTTTAAAAAAATAAACAATTTAAAAAAACAAACTTTTAACTGTGGATTTGCCCTAGGCATGCTCAGGTTCTTCAACAAAAGAACCCCAACAAACTTGGACTATCCTGGGCAAACTCATAGGTGTACCAAAGCAGCTACGGACCAGACCTGTGCCAGGTGGGGGCGGGGGGGGGGGGGGGGGTAGGGGGAGAATCTACTACTTATTTCATTCTTGACTGAAAACTCATAATAAAAAAGAGTGTAGGAAAGGGTTCCAAGTTGCATACTTGGTCTTCTTCAAAATAGTGGCTTAGTTAGATTATTTTAGTGACACTTAATGATCCAATTTGGATCACACCTCCCCAGTTAAGAGGCTTTCAGTCCCCAAAAGCTTAGGAACTCATGAGGTTAGGAAATTTATTTCCCATTTCCTCCTTTAAATAACGCTTGGCTTTGCTTGGAAATTATCCTTTCAACCCAATTTTCTTGCACTACACTCTTTGAAGCTCTTTCCTTCTTTAGAAGAATAACATCTTTGTCCAACTCTTTTTGGTCATTAGAAGCATGGATTACATGCCGATTACTTGATAAATTACCTGGGCGAGTATTCGCCTTAAAAACTGGTAGGTTTTTTTTAAATCGACGATTATGTATGCAGTGCTTGTCAAGTATTGGCGAGTACTCGGCGATTACTGTGTATATACTCGCCAAAAACATAGCCGAGTATTGGCAAGTAATCACCGAGTATTTGTCGAGTAAACTTTTTTTTTCCTGGGTGAGTACTCTCCAAGTATGAGTATACGAACTATGATTAGGAGAAAGATCTTCAATGGAAGGTAGCAGCAGATCTTCTTCTCCATCCATCATAGAAGGCTCAAAGAGATGTAAGTTTTTAACATTCATATTGAAATAAATCTTCATATATGGAGGTAGATCTAATATGACGGAACCCTTTCCACCTATTGTAGAATTGCAAATGGACCATACTTAAGTGGTTTAAGCTTCTTAGTTTTACCCCAGAGTCTCTCTTTGTTCAAGTATAGCCATACCCTTCCCCCAACATGGAACTTATGCTCAATTCTATGTTGATCATGCCTTGCTTTGTGCTTTGTTTCAGACTCCCTTGACCTCCTTTTCACTTGGAGGTGTACTTGCTTTATCTTTTCTACAAATTTCTTGGCTTTGTGAAATTCTGAGTCTCAAATGGACCATACTTAAGTGGTCTAAGCTTCTTGGTTTTACCCCAGAAACTCTCTTTGCTCAAGTACAGCCATACCCTTGCCCCAACATGGAACTTATGCTCAATTCTATGTTGATCATGCCTTGCTTTGTGCTTTGCTTGAGACTCTCTTGACCTCTCTTTTACTTGGAGGTGTATTTGCCTTATCTTTTCTACACTATTCTTAACTTTGTGAACTTCAAAGTCCACCTTTGCATGCTCCCTTTGTGGTTGTCTTAACACAACATCAAACAGACTTGGAGGTAAGTAACCAAAACATGTCTCAAAAGAAGATCTATTAGTTAAGGAATGAATTGTCCTATTATAAGAATATTGGATAAATATGTCAAATTGTAATCCTAAGTTTTAGGATGCTTCTTATTATACCCCCTCAAGAGTTACACCAATGTCTTGTTGACCACCTCAATCTTCCCATTGGTTTGTGGATGATAAGTTGCGTATTTCTTCAATCTAGTGTCAATCTTCTCCCATAATGCGATCCAAAATTTCCCTAAAAATCTAGAGTCCCTATCTAAAATGATAGAACTTTGGCAAACCAAAATGAATCCAAACATTAGTGAAATATAATTCAGCTACACTGTTTTCCTTTAGAGTTTTCTTAAATAGAATGAGGACACACATCTTGCTAAACTAGTCTACAACAAAAAATAAGTAATCATTCCTTTCTTTGAAAAAGGCAACCCTCTTACCAAATCCATCAAAACACTTTCCCAGCCTAGAAGGAACCGACAGTGGCATATATAAACCTGATTTTCTATTGCTAGGCTTTTTTATGCTACATAGACAATTTTGCGACATCAACTTGCATGATTGGCCAATAAATGTATTGTTGCAAGAATGTTATTGTCTTTGTTACACCGAAATGACCTGCAATTTTTGAAGTATGAGCATCCCAAATTAGTTGAATCCTTCCTTCCTTAGGAACAAAAAGTTTACACAACTTGTAGAGCAATCCATCTTGGAGATAAAAAACCTCTTTGAAAATAACTTGCAATATTTTTTACTCTTTGCTTGCTGAAAAGCTTCCCCAAAATCTGTATCTTGCTCGTATTCTTTAACATATTTTTTTTGCACAAAAGGCTCAATCTAAGTTATAGTGCCCAAAGCTAAAATCAAGGGTGGTTTAGGCAACATATCAGCCAACTTGTTAGTCACACCTCTTTTGTACTTAATAATCATATTAAATCATTGCAAAAAAAACATCCATCTATAATGATGTGTTTTCTGCAATTTTGATTGGGCTTGCAAATATTGGAGGGGTTGATGATCTATATGATGGTTCTATTTCTCATTAGATACTGCTTTTGTGTTTTAACCACTTGAATAAGAACATACAATTTTTTATCATATGTGCAGTAATTCAAAATTAAACCATAAAACAATTTTGATTGAAAACATATCGGCTTACCTCCTTGCGAAAGGACATCCTCATAGCATAATCAAGTGCATTTCTTTCTACCTCAAAAACATGCTGCAAATTAAGCATAGCTAGAACTAGTGCATTTTAATCCTTTGCTTAAATTCAACAAATGCATTTTTTTCGTTTCTTCTCCCAAGTAAAAGGCTTGCCACCTATCATTATGGAATGGAAAGGTGTCGCTATGGTCGAGATAATTTTGATAAATTTTCTCAAGTATTGAATTGAACCTACAAAGCTCCTTGCCTATGTCACATTGGAAGGTTTGGGTCATTTCAAAATGGCTTCTACTTCTGTCAGATCAATTATCAACTCTCCATCTCCAACCACATCACAGATAGACAAGTGATTGTTGTGAAAACTCGCACTTCGCATTTAGCAACATCTTGTTCTCCTTCAAAACTCACAAAACTTGTTTCAAATGCATTAGATGCTCATTATATATTTTGCTAAAAACCAATATATCATCTAAGTTAACAATGACACAAGTTTATGAATGGCCTCAAAATTAAATGCATTAATCTCATAATCGTAACATAAGCATTACATAACCCAAATTGAAATCCAAGCCATTCATTGAAACATTGCCTTTTCTTGAGTATAATTTTTCATATGTCCTTTATTCTCCCTTGATGATACCCGGATTTCAAGTCCAACTTGGTGAAATACTTACCACCTTGAAGTTGATCTAAAAGATCATCAATCTGTGTAAGAGGATACCTATTCTTAGTGATTATTTTGTTCAAAGCGCTATAATCAACACACATTCTTCATAAACCATATCTCTTAAGCAAAATTACAATAGGAGAACCACATGGATAAGTGTTTTGACAAATTACACCCTAATGTAACAAAGATTTCAATTGCTTCCTTACCTCATTTGCTTACACCACTATTTTCCGATAGAGAGCAATGTTGGTAAGAGGACAATCCAGTAATAATTGTATCTTCCTTTTATGCTCAATTTTCCTTTCCAATGTCATACTCGTGGGCTCTTGGCTAGCTTATCTAAATTGTTGCAACAAGTCATCCATTTGTCTATGCTATTTGTTAGTAAACATTCTATGAGAAATAGGATTAGGATGTGTTGTAGATACCAAGGAAATTTTTGATATCACTTCATAGGCTTTGATGTTGTAGCTTTCCCCATCCTTCACAAAACAGTACTTGTTAGCTCTTCTCATTAAGATAGCATCTCTAACATGCCTATACGGGCTGCCATAAACTACACCACAAACATCAAGAGGCGCAACATTCACCACATCTTCAACAACAAATGTTCATTTATCCAAAACTTGGCTTTGCATTGTTCGGTTTCCTCCAATTCTACTACTTGTTTCACCCAACCTAAAGAATAAAGATTGGGATGATTATATGTTTCTAGACCAAGTTTGTCTACCAGCTCCTTGGAGATCAAAGTTACTTGAGAACAAGATTAAAAAATAGCATCAATTTTTGTTTTCTTAATTTGAATTTTGCTATAGAAAAGTTTAGTAAGTTCACCTTTGTTTTTAACATCATTGCTACTCAAAATTACCTCCCTACAAATTGTGGTACAATAAATCCTCCCTTTCACATAGGAGCTACACCCAACCTCTTTTCTTTGAACTAAAGTCATAACCTTCTTAATTCTTTTCTTATTGAAAGGATGCAATTTCCAACAAGTCTCATATATATGACCATCAATATTACAACGTCCACAATGCCTTTTAGAATCCTTTCGAGCAAAAGTAGTAGTAGCATTGCACTTACCTTTCCATTTTCCTTTTCCTTTTGGCTTAAAACCACCCTATTTTTTTGGAGCATTTGAAGATAAAGACAAACCCCTCTTCTTGTCTATATCAAGGTAATGGGATTGAGCACAAGCCTTGTCTATGTCCTTAGGCTTAGCCAACAAAACGAGCCTCCTTAAATGACAATGAAGCCGTCCAACAAACTTCATCAAAATATCATAATCCAGCATGTCTTTTCCAATTTGGACTGCCTTCTTGTGAAATTCGCTTGCATAATCATGCACAATTAGGCCTTGTTTTTGCATGAAACATTGGGAATTAATAGGCATTTCCTCTTCATTACAAATAGGATAAAACTATTTCCTAACCAAAATTTTAAATTCATCTCATTTAGAAATTCGTGGTAGTTTGCTCACAACCAATTATTCAGCATAACTCACAAACCAACTTAAAGCATGACTAGCCGCTTCAATCTTGCAAAGGAAAATTGTTGATCTTTACTAGTTTGACATAAACTAAAATAAACCTCTAATTGAGCTAGCCAATCATCAAGTTTCTCAACATTTACTTCACCTTCATAAGACTAAATTTCTAACTTAGCCTCTGCTTTGAAAGGAGGTTACCTTTGTTCATATGGGGCTTCTCTTTTTTATAGTCTCAAGTCTTTAAATCTTCATTTGCTTTTGGAATTTTCATAGAAACTTCTAACTTTCCCATGAGAGGCTCTAAAATCTTCTCCAACTTATCAAGCTTCACCATGAATTGATAAATGTTTGCAACATCCTCTTCCAATTTGTTGCATCTCTCTTCACCATCTTGAAGTATTTTCTTATCTTCCTAAGCCATCTTCTCACTTGTCTATTATGCTTTCTTGTGGATATATCATGTTGCAAAGGAAACAAGACACCTTCTCCACTAGCACTAGCTGCTCTAGCAATGGGCATAAATCTATAAAATATCAAACCACACAGATCACCCAACAAGGAATAAAAACCTACAATGATACCAATCTGATCCGTAATTAGTATGGATATACCATTACTTAATTCATCAACATGAATATTAATTGTTCCCAACAAAACTTGATTAATTCATAGAAAATGTTAACAATTCTTCCACAGGCCAAAATATTGTCAACCTTACTATTCGGGAGATGGTCTTATGGGTACCAGTTTGTCTTGTGAATCAGTTTCGGGTACTGAATAATGAAAAGGAAAAGGTTTTGCAAAGTTCAATCAAGCCTAAATGCATACCTACAGCTACCCAAGGAGTCATCTACAGCAAGGTATCAGCCAAGGAAAAAGCCTACAAGCCTGTAGGTTCGCTTATGAATGAAGGCGAGTGTTTTCTTTCGAACACCTACGGAATACAGGTTTGTTTTTCAGACTTACAACGACTATTCCCAAGTGTTTTCTTTCCAAAGTGTTGTCTTCTCAAAATTTTGTCAGGCTAAGAGATGGACAATTTCCTCAGACTTTTTGTCCGAGGGAAAAGATTTTTCAAAGGACTTGGGAGAAGTCCGAGAGAATTCCAAAGGGACAATTTACCAAGTATTCAATTCCTTCAAACTTTTTGTCCGAAGGAATTAAGGATTCAAAAAACCCAGGTTCCCTACAAAAAGCCCGGGTGTCCTACAAAAAGCTCGGGTGCCTTACAAAAAACTCGGATGTCCTTCAATTCTTTCGAAAAGCCAGCTTCGGAGAGACACAAGCCCTTGCGGAGGGCACCTGATCGGTGACAGTTCCTTTCCAACTTTCTCGAAGGGCACAGAAGGACACAAGCCCTTGCGGAGGGCACTTAGTCAGTGACAAAACCTTTCCAACTTTCCCGAAGGGCACAGAGGCAGGACAAAAGCCCTTGCGGAGGGCCCCTGATCGGTGACACGACCTTTCCAATTTTCCCGAAGGGCATTCTGCTGGTGGCAAAATAAAGACAAAGGAGACTAATTTCTTCGGACAAAAAGTCCGTAGAAATTCGGGACAAAGAAAAACCCAATGGAAATACACAAAGGCAAAAGAGAAAACAAAATCGGAGGAAGGATATCCTTCGGACTTTTTGTCCGAAGGATTAATTCGGAAAAATGCAAAACAAAAGTTCACAAAAATCCAAAGGACACAAAAGCCCGCGAGAAAGTGAGAAAACAAAAGTCCGAGGAAATCAAGATGAAGCCAAGACAGAAATCCGACAGAAATTAAACCCAGGGGCAAACAATTTTTTCACAGGGAATTTGCAAATAACAAGAAGCCTAAGAGAATATAGCCCGAGAAACACAACCAAGGTAAGGCAAGGGAAATAAACAAAATAGTCCGTGGGATAAATTCGTCAAATGAAAATTCTGAAGAAAATCAAAGGGAATAAGCCAAGAAGGAAATCCAAAAGGTCCGCAAAAAAACAAATGTCCGCAGAAAATAAAAGACCAAGATGAAGTCAACAAAAAGCCAAGAAATAGAAAAACCACAATCAGGCAACAGAAATGCATGCACAGGAAATAAGGAAACCGAGAACGGAAAGTTGGCGAACAATTCAATCTAAATGTCTCTCACTCATGCAAGCAAGAGCTATTTTTGGCGGATTGATAAGTTTCAGTTGACTATTTGTTTTGTTTATGGTTTGACTAGTCATTCTCATGCATCCGAAGGTCTAACTCAGCTTCAAGCCGAGTTTTTCAGTCTAAGTTTGGCGCCGTTTTCAAGCAAAAATGATTGTTTTCTCGATCCGATAGCTCAAGAGGAGTCTATTTTTGACAATTGGCGTAATCTTCCATGCAAAGGAGAAGTTGACTTTCAACAGACCCACCGTCCATTTCTCAAACGCCAAAGAGCTTCATGCAAAGACAAAGGGAAAATATATTTTAGTGGAAAGCAAAGTTGGTCTTGAGTTAATCTAAGTTGATCTTCCTCTTCTATTTTTCAACGCCAATCTTTTCGCTTTTGTAATTCTCTATATTAATGGCTTTTCAGCCTTAGATTTTTTTTTGGATCCATCTCTTGGCAAGATCAGACTCTGCCATTGGTGAGTTGTGTAACCTCTTCAATCAATAGAAAGATTGTACTTTCAGATTTCAAGTGCTTGCATAGTGTATATTCATTTAGCAATTTGCATATGTGGTAGATTTCTCTCCCTTCCCAAATTTTGATTCCTACCTAGTTGCTAGCTTATCATATTATGCAGGTCATGTTCAGTGTTCTATGTGCCTTTTGCTAAAGTTGTAAGTGGATGTTAGGTGGCTGCAAAGTGTCTTGTATCAGAGCTCTCTCCATCATTTTCCCTCATGTTTTGGTCATTGGATCAAACCTTCTCATGAAATATTTATGCATAGTGATCAATTGAAATTGAAGGTCTGCTTTTTCCCTTATTTGATTCAATGTTCAGGGTTCCAAATAGAGTGAATCAACGTTTTGGTGTATCGCCGTTATTAGGTAGGATTTTCCTTTCAAGTTTCTTTCTCCCTTTTCTATGGTAGATTCGCAGCACAAAGTAGAGATCCATTGATACATCTTACAGGAATCAGCCTTCTCTGGAAGTTCTTCTCACCATTGAGGCACCACCCTCATGAGAAGATCCCATTGTTTCAACCGGATAGAGGATTGGCCATTTCAGCACGTCTTCGATTGAGGTTGCAGCTCCAGGTTGACAACAGTTTTGGCATGCCCAATGGGACCATGAAAAGAGTTCTTTGCATAGAGTTTTCGCAACAGCAAAGGATATTCATTTACATCCAGTTGTAGAGTTTATAGCATCATTCGGGCAATCTATTCATGCCAAAGGTTACCACAAGATCAGCATGTAAAGGTATTCCTTTTGAATTTGTAACTTATAAAAGACAAGGTTTAGGAGGGCAAATCCATATCCTCAAAGGGAATATTTACCTACCCTTCATCCTATCGTTCTAGACACTACAATCCCCACCATTCAAATGGCCGTTAAAAATCAAGTGTTTGCTACATTCAATAGGGGAAGTCCACTGAATCTAGCACAATTAGACGACATTCTTGTATCTGCCCTCAAAAGTATTCCATTCTTCTCAGGAGAAAATCAAACAACTCTTATTGAGCATATCCAGGATGTGGCTAATCTTTATTCAGTTCATAATGTTGTTGAGGATAATGTTGCTATCAGATTGCTTGCTGCTTCATTCAAAGGAAAAACATTACAGTGGTATAGAACCCTCCCACTTAGATCCGTTTTCACCTGGGATGAATTGGGTGCAGCCTTAGTTAAACAGTTTGAAGACAAATTTGATCACTTATCTTTAATTGAGCAATTAACTGCCATACAGACAGCTCCTCATGAGTTCATGTCCGATTTTAATCTCAGATTGAAGAAGACATGGACCAGGATACCGGTTCTGATTAGGCCATCCCCTGAATATGCATTTTTGCATTTTTTGAAAGCTCTCAATTTTGACATTAGTGTGATGATACAGTCAATGGGTGGTACTACTTTGCTAGATGCTTATGAAGTTGCAATAAGGGCAAAAAATAGTTTGATACAAGTAGGTAAGCTTTCTCCAAGACCTCCAATGTTCCAAAAATAAGCTCTGTACCAGCCCCTCAAGTTCCTCAAATTCCATCCTTGTTCCAATTCCAGCACCTCAAGTTCCTATTGCAGCCCCTACTAGTCAATCTAGTGAGATAAGAGAGTTGAAAAGTTTGCTACAATATTTTGAAAATGACAAGTAGCAGGGGCAGCCAGATGCTTGGCTTTAGAAGGCATTTGTACCTTCTCCTTGTATGTTATTTGGTCTAATTTAGATCAGCTTTCCATGGTGTTTTATTTTGCACTTCCAAAATTGCTATTGAGTAAAGAGTACCATCAGGAGTTGAGGAATTGTGTTGGATATATCCTTCCTATTAAGGAAGTTATGGGAACCACAAGAAGACCTCAAGGAGAAGTTCACATGAATATCAAAGTAGCACAACATAAGCATGGTGGAGTAACTTCAAATTTGGATATTTGTGCAAAGGATCATCGACAAGATATGAAGGAAGCAAGTGGTGATAGTATCCTATCATCAAATGTTAGAGGGAACACACTCAGGATAGCTACGAGTCTGATTTTCAGCCTTGATGCTACTGTCATCACCATTATAAGCGACCACATTACTTCATTTGCATTTATACAAGTGGATTTGCAAGGATTTCTAGTCATGGAAAGGAGTACTTTTCAGTTTATGACTACTAATATGGAATTTTCAGCCCTTGCATGGCTGCCCACCACTTCTACATTGATCACACTGCAGAATTTTGCACGGTTTTTCCATCTTTGTAGCTGTTACACCCTCTTTATATTGTTGTTTTTGATGATTTCAGTTATGAACAACTGCAAGTTTGTGCATTTTAAGGGAGTATCAAGACTGGATGAGGTTGATAGGAGATTTCAGCGGAAGGGAACCATCATTTCAGCCACCCTAGTTCTAATTCGGATGAGATTCCAGTTGGTTTGTAGCAGCTGTAACTTGTTTCCAGCCCATACACATTCTGATTTGCACAATATTTTGGAAGGTACAGCTTGCAACATTATGGGAGGATCAATTTGAAATCAATATTTCGGTTATGAATCCCTAATAAGTGTTCCAAATTCTTCATCACTTTGGAGAAGCCAAGCAGGACAACAAAAACACGGTGGTGAGTACATGTGGCAGTTGTTGGCCTTCTGGGAAGTCAAAATATGGAATTGCAAATTCCCAAGAATGATTTGGGATCCGAATATTGCACACATGATCAGATTGGGTGAGTTAAAGCAGTTGAACTTGTAATTGCTTGAGAGCAAGTAATTTTGGGAAGGACAAACTGTCATGTCCCCTTTTCAAAATATTTATTGAGGGAAATAATTTAATACTAATTCATTCAAGTTGTCCAAGTTAGTTTATTTTATAATGCAGAAAAAGGGCACTTAGGTGTTATTATTAAATAAAAGGGGCCAAAAAGCATTATTTATTACATGGCCAAAAAGGTAATAATTGCCTAAAAGTGTTTTAAATGCTTAGGGTTATGATGAAATTGAAAAAGTGAAATTATAAAAGGACAAGTGAGGCCAAAAAGAGAGATTATTCATTATTCACGATCGAAATTAGAATTGGTTCAACTTTTGCTTTTGAGGACGGAAACCCTTCATTGCAATCAGATTCGAAGACAAAAACCCTCCAATCTTCAGAGGTGACTCCATCCAAGAGTTAAACTTGTTCAAATAATCAAGTGATTTTTAAATTTGTGTTGGCTAGAAGCCATAATCAGTTTTCAGTGTTTTTGAGAACGTGTGGGGCAATAAAACTCAGAATTTTCAGCATTCTAGGGCTGTCATACAAGGATTAAACTTGGAAGGCAAATCACTACCCGAGGGTAGAAGCGTACCACTTCAAGGGCAAATCGTGGTCATGCAGTGGTGCGGTCATTTTGAAGGCCATTCCCAACATTCGTTGCCATAAGTGACCTAATCGCTGACTTTTGAGAACCTATTGTGTTAAAACCAACATAATCAATACATCTGCAGATTGTCATACCCCATCAGAACTATGAACATCATACCTGGACCTGTCGTAATATTTAGAGACATCTTTAGCTAGGGTTATCAGGACAAACTTAGTTTTTATGCTTTATTATGTTGTTTCAGGTTAAGGTTTTATGAATTCTTAGGGAATAATTGGTATTCCGATTTTGCTATGTTGTTTGTACCTTCCAAGAATGAATAAAAACTCAAATTGAATTTCGCTTATTAGTTTGCATTATGTTTTGAGTTATTATTTTATAATATTCCAGATTTGAATAGAATTGCAAAAATAAAGAAAGTCAGATTCAAAGTTGTTTTCCTAAAAGGGATATTACATAATTTCCAAGGATTCACTACCTTTATTTGTCCATCCGTTTGTTGATGATAAACTAAACTGAAATCCAAACTCATACCCAAATTTCTGCATAAAGTTGTTCAAAAGTGACCAACAAACTTTGTATTCCTCTCTGAAACAATGCTCTTTGGAAATCCATGCAACCTTACTATCTCCTTGAAAAACAAATTGGCAATGTTCATGGCATCACTTGTCTTCTTACATGCCATGAAATGTGCCATCTTTGATAATCAATCAACAACAACAAAGATAGAATCATTGCCTCTTTGTGTCCTTGGCAACCCAAGAACAAAGTCCATATTTATGTCTTCCCACAGTCTTTCCAATATTGGCAATGGTTGATACAAGATTGCATTCTGACTTATTCCTTTAGCATGTTGGCAAACCCTACAACCTTGTACACATTTATTCACATCCACACTCATCCTTGGCCAATTGTAACTCTCATTTAACTGTGCCAATGTTTTATCTATGCCAAAATGACCAACTAGTCATCCATTATGTTTTTCTCATATCAAGTTCTTCCTCATTGATCCATTTGAATAACAAACCACTTACACCCTTCCTCTAGCCACACTATCCCATCTCTAGGGTATGTTGAGAATAACTTCTCGGGACTAACCACTTATGAGTGCACTACAAAAACAAAATAGTTGAAAACTTCCTATAGCTAAAAACAAAACCCAAGGCATTTTCAATATACCATGAGATACATAGAAACTAAAATCCATATATGGTGGTCTAATGGCTTGAGTATTGGGGCAGTACCACTCACACCACGACTCGGTAAAACTAAAAACCATTTTGCCTAGAATGACAACTCTTATGAGTTTTAAGGCTGCCAAAACATAGTTTCTAGGAAAGCAAAGGAAAAATAATTTGAAATTTGAAAAATAAAATTTAAATTCAAATCAAAAAAACAAGGGCTCGAAAACAATAGTTCGAGTTCACCAATATGTTTTACCCTATTTTTAATAAAACACAATGACTTGTATTATGTAATTATAAGTGTAAAATAATAATCCTTTACACTCATCTCTCTTTGCCTCAAGTTTTGCAACTTCTTGAACAAACTTAGCTAATAATCAAAATATAAAAACTTAGCTTTCAACTTTGCAACCATCCTATCCCAAACCTTGATTTTATCTTCACCTTTTCTCACCCTTTCCAAATGCACATGATCCCACCATACAGATGTGTCCTTTCAACTTTGTGTAGGCAAACTTCACTCTCTTGGAGTCCTCCAATTGCTCATACTCAAAATATTTTTCCAACTCTATGATCTAATCATTGAGATCCTCCAAACATAAGCTACCTAAATATCAATGGGTGTTCTGTAATGTCCCCATTTTTGCGAGCATCAGAGTTCGGTGGATTTAGCCTATTCTTAGCCCTCGTAGGTTAATATGCATGGTTAGAGGGTCTCTTGATGGAGCTTGGCTCAGCTTCAGTTTGTCAGTACTTGATCAGTTGGCTTTCGTTCAGGCTCATTCGGACACTTCTAGCTTGAGTTGCTATTTTTAGCAGTATTCAGCACTCAGCGTGGGACCCCTGCTATTTTTGGCAGTATGGATTGATAGCGTTCAGAATCACTTCCTCAGTCGACAGCTTCAGACGGCTCGTGCATCGGATGAATGATGAGAGAGATATTAAAGTTTAAGTGACTTAAGTGATTTATTTAATATTTTAATATTATTATAAAGTTATAAAGTAACTTTATAATAATAAAGTCACTTTAACATAATAAAGTGCGTTAAGTGAATAATTTAATGTGGGAATAAATCTTTTATCCCACATTGGCCAGGAAGGTGATTCAGCTCTCTTAAGAAAAGAATAAAAGGAAAGGCAAGAGCTCATTCTCGGCATCCAGTTGAATGAATAATATTTTGATTGATTCATCTTGTGGAGCCTAGGGTTTCTGCAGAATAGCCATTGGAGACGAAAACCTCCATTGGAAGCATAACTGAGGGTGTGAAATAACATCTGAAGGGTTGCACTTTGAGGAGGAAGCATTCAGCTTCTTCATTTGGGCATCATCGACAAGCTTTGGTCAAGGGTTTACATTGCATAATCTGAAGACTTTCATGGCAGCTATGGCAATGAATTCTAATCTTTCATTCTAGGTGTTTGTTGAAGCAACAAGAACATCCAATTGAAGCGCCCTAGCTGGGAGAACATTCTCAAGACAATGGAGGTCTATTTTGGTGAGTATGCATATATTTAGGGGTGACTGTAATTTTGTTTCAGTCCCATTGGAATGGTTCGATTTCAATATTTAAGGGAGTGTTTGCAAGTGATAGTGTTACCAAAGGGATTCCCCTTCCTTGGGGAAGTTTTTGTGACTAGTTTGGAGACCTTTGGAAGGTCATTACAGCTGTCAATAAGGAGGAATATATGACTGTAATTTTTGAGGACAGCCACACTTCCAATTTCGTTTTGGTCACCTAAGAGGGTTTTCAACATCAAGCATAGTGCCATTTGGAGTGCCCAAGTCCAAGGAACGTTTTGTTTATGACAAAGAATCCAAAGGTTGTGGAGATTATTTCAGATTTGAAGGTTTATCCATGGCAGGTCTGCAACTTTGAAGTGGGGCGATTTTGCATTAAAGGAGTCCAAAAAAATATCAAATATCATCCAAAAGGGGCGCCCAACATTTCCTAACACTTTGGCATTGACATATATTCATTTGGAGGTGGAATTTGGAAGATATGCAAGTCTGATCTGAAGTATACCAGTCTGAAGACAACTCAGAAATTCATATCATTTGAAGGCGTCTCCAATCAGGTTCATTTTGAAATTGTTAGCATTGAGTCTTGGCCATATTTCATGAGCATTGTATTAGAAATTTCATTGCAATTAAGGAGATAATAATTGCTGGTGTCATTTGAGAATTTCGATATCATTTATTATCAGCTAGTTAGTTTGCATACCAACTGTTTGTAAAAATGTCAGTTGGCTGTAGGTGTTCATTTCTCAGGCTTAGATCATATATATGCATGGAATATTGCCAAAATTAGTTGCACATTCGTGCTAAGTCATTGTTTAGACAATCTAGATTCTTCTTGCAAGCATTCTTATTGATGTTAAGTAAAGGAAAGAGCCATTAAAGCAAACTAAAATGTTATATCAGTCATATGACACTTGTATGTGAAGTGTTTGATAAAATTTCCAAGACCAAAAATCAAAAGTTTTAAACCAGATTTGAGCAGGGTCATTACATGTTCGACTTAGGATTGTCTCCCATCTTGGCAATGGCCTTCAAAAATCTACCTTTTGGTTCATCTACCAACTCTTCAATCTGAAACTTTGGTGTTCCTCCTCCATCGTCATTCACATTTGCAACAACAATAACTCTACGTTGTGCAGTCTCCATGGCATCCAATCTAACTTGGATTCCTCTCAACATCTTTGCTAAGTCTGCTACTCTTGGTACCTTCCTCCTCTTGCATGGCATGATCTTCTATATGCCATTCTACTCCTCACAACTCTCAACAACAATAATATAAGACTCTTCCACAACTTGCAACTAACTCAACTAGAGCCTCACATACTCAACCAAGCAAGATGCAACCTTGCTCTGATACCAATTGATACAGACAGGAATGAGGGGGCCACATTAATGGTTTCCTTATTCCCCAAACTAGACTCACTCACTCTCCAATGGGCACACTTCAAACACAAGAACTCAGACTTGGAAACCAAAAACAAATTCTTTATTCACTTTGAATGATAGTGTTACAAAGATTTGACACACACACACACACTCTTTCTTGTTTATTGAATATAAACATGAAGAAGATTACAACCATGTTCAACCCTCATGGACTTGATACACACAATTGTCTGTTTTGGGCACACCTCCCTACTAAGTGACTTCGAAAATCTGCTCTCACCCCCTCTCTCTTGGAAGCTAGAAGTAACCTGTTTTTTTACTTATTCCTTGACTGCCTCCCATTTCTTGGAAACTTATCCGAATCTCCCCTGATTGTTCTAATAATCTACAGTGACTCTTCCGGTTCCATTGTTCTTGGAAAACAGTCCACGCGTCATACTTTCTAATTATGGATAGTTACTTAACATGCTCTGCCTCTACGGGCAAAACTGCCAATTAATGCAAACCAGCAGTTTAATCTGCCCAAAAAGGATCCAATTGACCTTTGGGAGATGTTTGAAACCTACTCCACGGAATTTTCTTGAGATGTTGGAACTTTTTTTTATGCTTCTAGGACTGGTTTTGATGATCTTCAACCCACAAAGCATTGTTGATATTGTCGATAGGTCGCACAAACACCGACATGTATTTTTGGTTGATGCAAGGTTGCTTGTTGACCAAGATGCTCCTACATCACTACCAAATGAACATAAACAATGGATCTTGGAGATTTTGAGGAAGATTGTCTAACTCTATCACAAAGGTTTAAAGCTACAAGTAAAGAACATCATGTATGTAAGTTGGTCAAAGCGAAGCTATCTCCACAAGCTTGGTATATCAAAATCAAGCTCCATCTTACTAGATCTAGATTGAGAAGAAGGCCTTTTGATCCAAATCTATGTGTCAATAGTTTAAGTGATAAGATTCTAATTGTTTGTGTGCCTTAATTATCACAGGCAACAAGACCAACACAATTCAGCAAGTAAAATCAGATTCGTGCTCTGCTTATGACATGACAGATTTAGGTCTCTTACATTACTGCCTAGGAGTAAAGTTTTGGAAGACAGATGATGTATTTTTCATATCTCAAATGAAGTATGCCAAAACATTGTTAGAGAAGTGTTGTATGGATGAACGTAATCAGGCCAATGGTGACTTACAAAAGGTCAATGAATCCCTTTTTCGAAAGGTGGTGGGCAGTTTGATCTATCTTACAACCATTAGGCCTAATCTCAATTTTATTTTGAGCTTAATTACCAAGTTCATGAGTGCTAGAGATGGATCGTTGGATAGCATAAAAATGAATTCTGAGATATGTTCAAGGTACAACAAAGTTTGGTATTTGGTGGTCAGGGTAATATTTTTCATTGGTTTCAGCGATGCTTATTGGGCAAGTTCAACAGATGATAGGAAATCTACAACAGGATATGCTTTTGGCCAAGGAACAGGAATTACTTTCATGGTCTAGAATGAAACAAAAACGGTAGCTATTTCCTCCACTTAACCGGAGTATAAAGCTGCAGTCCTTGCAGCCTGTGAAGCTTGGTTGAGAAGATTACTTGTTGATTTGGAGGTGATTCAAATGAGAACTACAGTCATTTATTGTGACCGTAAGAGTGCAGATAAAATGACCAATAATCCAGTTTTTCATGCACACGGCACACACAAAGCATAGTGAGGTACAGTTTCATTATCCAACAGTTCAACTGGAAGGATGGAGTTGCAATATTGTGCAAACTTGACAGAAAAAAGGTGATATCTTCTCAAAACCACTTGGACCAGAGAAGTTTGTCAATTTTAGAGATAAGCTTTATGTTGTATCATGTATGACCATTGAGGGAGGGTGAATATATGTAATGATCACGACAATTATGAGTTGGTTGCTAGTTATTTAGTCAGCAGTTAGGAGATACTTGACTATTTTAAAATCAGCTGGCGAACACTCCACAATGTAATGCAGATTTGAACACTAATGAATGAAGCATTGCTTCCTCTTTTATTTCCACATTCTATAGCATTATCTTTTATTCTTCCTTTACTTGATACAGAGAGGATGGATTTTTCTAAGACATTATATACAATACAGATGGGATATCACCCATAAACACATGCATACATAGGTATATGTGTATATGCAAAACAATACCAAAAAGCTAGGAATATTTAAAACACCACTGAACAATTTTGAGATATAACTCAAAAACAAATTATCAACCTTAGAAGTTAGGACATGATAAGTAATTAATATCTACAATATGATATTGTGTCAATGTTTTCTTTTTTATATTGGAAACAAATTTGGGATCCATAACATTTGTATCCAATATGGTTTTCAACCTTGCTAGGGCATATCCAGAAGGGTTAAAGATATAGTGTTTCTAGAGGGGGGGACAGGCGGCAACATGGTACATAAGCCTAAAAATTATGAAGTTTTTACCAGTGAAAAAATACTTAAGAGGACATTTAGGCAAAACACAACAAAAAAATCCTTGCATCATAATAGTAAGGTGAATATTTCCACACCTTGTAATCCTGCATGAACTCATAATGTAAAACAGTTTCAGGGCTATTACTTGCAGCCTTCAAAAACTTATCTAGGCCCTTCCTCGGCCCATTGTCCACTAAGAAACACATGAGAAAGAAGACGTTAGAAAACAAAAAAGACAACAAATTTCTTACTTCTAAAGTACTATTGACATTTGTCATCTTTATGGTGTTACATTCATGACAACTATCTTAGGGAATATGGAAATATAATTTCAAAACATGGAAAATGAAGATGTCAAAAGCAAAACTTGAAAATAATCAGGCTCAAAGACGAAAACATATTACAAGATACAATATGTTGATGTTCAAGAATATAATGTACTGACTTGAGAATGACTATCACACTCCAAGACAACTTCATAAGAAAAGAATAACACACACACACACATACACACACACCTTAATATTAGTCTTATAGCGTACCACAATTTGTGCCAAGAACGTACAGTTCTTCAAGACCCAAATATTGTTCCACCGATCTTAATGCTGTAATTTAGGACCCAAGTCCTCGTCTTAGCATCAGAAACAACACGCTCAGTCAAAACCAATTTTGAATAACAATTATAATGAAAGGTCTATAGGTACCTTGCACCTGGCAACCTACTCCACAAAAAAGCAGTCGCTTCACTCCTAGTGCCTACATGGCAAAAAAGCAAAGTCATGCCCAACCCATATCCAAGGTAAAGATCAAAACAAAACATTAAGATGTTTCCAGAGATCCTTAAACTTGAATCCATGTAACAAATCAAAAACATATATTCATAAGTCTCCTAGAAGAGTCCAAACATGTTGCCCAAATTGTTAAAATAGGAGGCAATCAAAGAAATTATCTATGACAAGAATTTAAAGATACTTCCTATGTGATTCAAACATGCAATCCATAAATGAGTAATTTCTTCCACAGAGCTCTATAATAACAAGCATGAAAAGTTATCTCTTCAGAAATATCCATTAAATATGGAATGATACAGAGAAGATTAGCATGGCACGTGCAAAAGGATGACACGCATAAATCAAATGACCAGAACAAAAAACCCATGGCAGAGGTTACATAGGAGGAAGTTAGAGCAGCATGTTTTGGTGTGAAAGGTGATCTTGTATGCAATGAGAAATGGGTTCCTCCATTGACATATAGTAACATTAAATGTTAGTGTCAGACCTTTTAAAGTTTAGCAGTCAGAGTTATAGGTTATTGTATAACCACCATAAACAAGAATAAAAGGTGTATAGTGCTATGTCTCATGCACTCTTTTATACAAACTTCCCTCTTTTGTCATATTTCCTTTTCTTTCTAACATGGTATCAAAGCGTACTCAATACCCCCTGTCAAACCCATGAAAAAACAAGTGTTGTTGTTTACATTGATAAAGCTATCAACCATTGGTGTGGCAAGCAAACAACATTTAAAGATATTTAGACTATGGAGAAATTCAAAGGAGAAAGATTCATGATTCTCGTAGGAGATGATCAACCAAGACATTGTATAAGAGGCATTTAGTCATTCATACAAGATGCCTTCGACTTTGGAAAGATAGCAAAGGTTTTAGAGGTTTCTCAAACTACCAAATCCATACAGACCCTCAAGTCACCCCCAAGACGACCCAATGAAGGCTGCTGCAGATCTAAATACAAGTCTAAATTGTATGAAGTGATATTGCATGCTATGAGATATGGGTTGCTCTATTGACATATTGTGGTAGTTAAGGCCCCTAAGGCATGAAGAGAGGTTCTGACAAATATTTGAATCCTATAGAGCTTCACAAACCCTACTATCATAAGAGCAAAGAGTCATGCTACGATCAATTATAGTGCAAACTAGATCATCAAAGAAGTGTGTTTGCAATGTATGAAACTAGAACCGACCATTATGAACCATTTGCAAAGAGGACATTGATCGTATTAAAATTCATAACACTCCCTCTTTGAGCCACAATGTTAGAAGTCATTCCAAATGCCTTCATAACACTCCCTCTTTGAGCCACAATGTTAGAAGTCACTCTAAATGCCCTACAAAAAATTGCAATGTAGATGCATTCAAAAAACTTAATGTGGCCATTGTTAAAGAATTATATTTTAGACTGATTCTATTCAGTTCGACGAAACACGGTTATAGTCATACAAGATATATTTTCAAATGTTGTTTGATGCAAATAACATGTTCACAGCCATGAAGGTCTAGTTAAAAATGAAGTCGAATTACAGATAAATGAACCTTGAATCGAGCAATTGGAGTATGGTAAGTTCAAATCAAGGGGACAACTAGGCTTCAAGAATAATTCCAGACAAATGATCATATTTTTACTCTTCGAGCTGTCATTTAAGAGCCTCATTAGTGGTCTTCTAAAGTCTTTTTCTGCTTCATTCACTTTACAAAGGCCTTTGACTTCGTGCCCGAGCACTTATTGTTTTAGAGGCTACGTGCTATAGGTATCTCATGTCTATTTGTTACAGCAATGAAGAATCTTTACAAGACATTAGTGGACCAATTCTAGATGCCCATAAACTCTCTAACAGCATTAAATCAAAAATAGAGTCAAACAGAGGTGTCCTCTTTCGTTTACTCTCTTTTCAAACTACATTGATGAGATTGAGGTCTTTCTTAAAGAGAACACTTGTGTTGAGGATGGTTGTACCCTACATCACATATTGATTTCTATGATGCTTTTTGTGAATGATATGGTCCTCCTAGATCATTGTCCTCAGGGATTGCAAAGGCAATTAGACATGCTTGCTCAACTTTTGAGTTTTATTAGTTAGTGGGTAACCTCAATAAAACTAAGGTTATGGTCTTCGATATTTCTATAGATTCTCTCTCCTAGTTTTAGTTCTTCTATAGAGAGGAGTCAATGGAGATTGTGACAACGTACACTTACTTGGGGCTTTAGTTTAAAAGTTTAAACTTCAACTTGAGGCATGCCTCTCAATCATGACTTTGGAGGACTATGCACCCCTACTCTTTGTTTTTAAGTATCGGTGCTTTTAGATTGATTTCCAAGATATCCCTTTGAAGACGTGTTGTGTGTCTATTCAATCCAATCATTAAAAGCATTGTTCTATTTGGTTTGCCAATTTAAGGCCTCTATTTAGGGCCTCTTGATTTGACATGTTTTGAGAATACAAACTACCATGTGTATAACCATTAAATTCACTTTACTAACACTTTTCTTGCCCATGGATTGTTGGTGCATTAATCTTCTTGAATGTATACATTCAGAATCAAGGTGGGCCAGCTTCGAGCACTTTGTGAGAGACGTGTTGTGAGTGTCCATACCATAAGATTTGTCCTCCACTGCCTCTTGGTCCTTCCTCCAAACCCCTTTCTAATTCCCCTGCTCACAGCCAATGTCTTAAGATGTTCCTTCAGCGCCCTGTTTTGGCTCAGATCATCAGATAGGGCAATGACGTCTGATTTATTTCAACATTTTTGACCAGGACAATGACGTCAACTAATACTGAGACTTGATTTTAGGGATCCATACCCTTATTTATAGGTTTCCCCTAGTCATTTCTCGACGAACAACTTTTATCCTACTTGTACACACAATTCCCCCCTAGAGAAGGAGAAGAGGAATTAGTGTTGAGTTTAACCAAAGGAAGACAATTTGCAAAGAGGCCTTGAAGAATCAAAAATAGGACCTATGCCATCAAGGCATACCAAGTATTTGTTGTCCCTAGTTGTAGTCTACATAGGGTTTCTTCTATCCATCTTGAATTAAATTACAACTCCCTCTCACAAAGTGCTCAAATCCAAGGGGGAGGTTGATGCGCCAACAAGTCGACTCGAGGCAATTATCCCTCACTATGCCCCTTTTTCTTTGTGCAAGATCGGATTATGAATGTTATATGTTCTATTTATTTTATGTTATAGCATATACTTATTTTCATTATTATCTTTACATTATTGTTATTACGATCCTTGCCTATACCACAGTCCTTGCCTCAACTCTTGTTTTACTAGGTAATTACACCTCGGATCTAGTGAGTTCATCTACCTCCTTTCCCCAAATAGAGATTGTAAATGCAATTCCCCTTTGTTAAATCCATTTCAAACTCCTTTGCACATGGCCCTTGTCTTTAGCCCTAAACCGCTTTGTGGACCAAAAATCTTGTGTTGGATCTACAACGGTCTTCTAATTTTTACCTATTTAGAGGCCTATTATATGTAGAGACCCATTTTCAGGCCTAATACATTATGGTGAACTGGACGTGAATCTTACCCCACCCCTAGTTGGGTAATTTTCACATTTTCTCTTTGTATCTTATTTCATCTTTGTTTTGATTAATTTTTCCAAACATGTCACCTCTTTAAGTTTTCTTAGCAAGACTTAACCCCTTTAGATTCTATAGAGGTTGCGTTGTCATTCCCTTCATAAATACCATCAATGGCAACACCTCATGATGTAAATTTACTCAATCTCAAGCTAGTCCATCCATCCAATGCAACATGGTTGAAGTCACTAAGCAAGATCCATAAGAAGATCCTAAGTGAATCTTTGAAATTGAAGAAATAGAAAATTACTTTAGCTATATTCCTCCCAAGATGGGGCTCTCACTGAGGTCCCCTTATTATTTAACACCAATCCTTCACCAGTTTCTACAATAATCGCAGGGACCTCAAGCAACGTCTTGCCTCTTAATTGTGGTAGTGCAAATCCTAGTCAAAATCCTTAATTGGATTGTACCAAAGTGCTCCTCAAAGCCTTGGACCAAATGGCCCACATGAAAACTACAATCAATAGTCAAATGAACTAGATGCAAGACCAAATCCTGCACATGGCTAATCATTGTCAACCAACTAACAAATGGACCCCTCTCCCCCTTCACAAAGGCAAATGGGAAACCTATCCCACAACCTCCAATTCAAATAAAGGTGCTCCAAACATTACAAAATGATCCTTTAGCCTCCTATATTGGAGCCATGGATATTGGAGGTATCTCTCCAACATCACATATGATGGGTCTACCAACCACACCCTACATCTCAGAGCTTTTGAAAATCTCTACAAGGAATGGATAAAAGCAAACACCTATGTAGCTACCAAGCTCTTAGATAAAACCCTCACAAGAGCTGCTAGAATGGTGCAACCAACTTCAACACAATACAATTGTCAAGCTAGAAGATCTAGTCAATGCTTTTGTCAAAGAAATAAAATACTATGATCTCATATAAGCTACAAAATTCATCAATGCAAAAAAACTAGCCCATGAATCTGCCCATGACTACACAAAAAGATGGAAGTCACTAACACATAAAATTGACCATAACATGAATGAGAAAAGTCTCTCCAAACTCTGTGTCATGACTTTAGCACCAATATTACAATATGCGAAGTATGATCCTTTTCTCCTAAGGCCCTAAAGGAAGCCTTCCCGCAACACGAACGACAAGATTGCCTCATGAAGCAATTTGAACATCGTCCAAATCTTTCAAAACAAAATCAAACATTATTACTACTCACACACCCCAAGATAAGCCTCCCCCATCATCCATGTCAAGGACCCCATCTCCCCCAAGCTTTCAAGACCCAACCTACCCACCCTTAAATCATGTCATAACCCTTTTTTCAACTAAAATAAAAATAATAAAGCTAATATTTTTAAGTTGTCAAGTGACTTATTTTTTATTAAAAAGTGACAATTTACTTTATTATTATAAATAAAAAAATAAAGGTGACTTTCCAAATAAAGCAAGTCAACAAATTAGAAGATGGAAAGTTAATTTTGGGGCTTTTCCTTGGGAAAAGTGTCCAAGTGATTTACTTAGGTTGTAATTCATTTCTAGAAGCTACTAAGTAAGGAAAAGCAAAGTTTGCCAATGTTGTTATTAAATATGTTTTCTCTGTACCTAAATTTAAGAAAAAATTGTTATCATGTTCTCAACTTACAAATTGTTGGAAATATTGTCATTGATGTCAAAGAGTAATCATGAATTTGATTGATGGCAAATTATTTCGATACAAGAATTAAATTAAATAAAGAATATTTAATTTGAATGAGGCAATTAATTGTGCACATAACAGTCATATCTTTGCGTGGAATCGAAGATAAATTGACTGTGTCTAACGGGCTTAAAGAGATAATTATGGCGAAGGTTTCAAGGCAATTTTAAAGGCTAAAATGGTCCCCAACCTTGGCCGACCTGATTTGTAGTTGTGACCTTTCGAATGGACCTTTTCATTTGAAGAGTCATGACCTTAATTTGTGGCTTTTCATAGGTTATAAATAAGTGCATATCGAGTGAAAAATTTGTAAGTTCGAAAGTGGAAGAAATAAAAGAAGAGCAAAAATATTTGAAAGTAGCTTTTTGTGAGAATATTGAAAAGAAAAATCCAGCAAGTATAAGGCAGAGCATAGTAGCGAAAACACTCAAGTGTAGATCAAATCGAAAAGAGATAAAGCAGTGTTCTATCATCAGTTGTGTTGACAACAAATTAGAGATAGAAGAGTGATTTTCGTGAGAAGGTTGGTGCCTTCGTTTTGAAGAGATTGGTGTCTCTTGCTGAGTTGGTGCTTGGCAAAAGGGGTTGGTGCTCCTGTAGGTTGGTGCCTACAAAATTGTTTTTGGAGTTGGTGTTCTAGTAGATTGGTGCCTACGAATATTTATATTGAGAAATATTTTTCCGTGGTTTTCTCCCAAAAGGGTTTCCACGTATATCTAGTGTCACTTTGCATTGTGATATCTTGTATTGTGATTTGATTGCTTTGAATATCTTTATTGGAATAAGTAATTAAGTGTTAGAAAAGAAACGAATATATAATACTGATTCACCCCCCTCTTAGTATTAGTTTGTGCTCAACAATTGGTATCAGAGCAAGTTCCTTCAAATATAGCTTAACCACTAGAAGGTAGATCGTACAAGCACACATGGCTGGATCACAAGTTCATGATGGATTTTCCACTAACAAGGCACCGTTGTTTGATGGCACAAATTATGCCTTCTAGAACATAAAAATGAAGACATATCTAATGGCTCTTGGGTTCGATATTTGGCAAGTAGTAGTAACTGGGTACCAAATGCCACAAACGCCACCAACAAACGCTACTGGAAAGAAAGCTAGCGAGAACAATGCTAAAGCAATGAATGCCATCCTATGCAGCCTTTTAGAATTGGAATTCGTAAAAGTCATGCAATGTGATTCTGCAAGAGAGATCTAGGAAAAACTTAAAACTATCTATGAGGGTGGTAGCAAGGTGAGACAAGCAAAACTCCAAACTCATAAGAGACAATTTGAGAGTTTAAAGATGAAGGAAGAAGAGAACATTGCAGGATATCTGCTCCGGGTTGATGAAATAGTCAATTTTATTCGAGGACTTGGAGAAACCGTGGAAAAGTCTACAATCGTCCAAAAGGTGCTAAGATCATTACCGTTGAGGTTTGATGCAAAAGTCCCTGCTGTTGAAGAAATGAAAGATCTGGATAAATTAAAGATGGATGAGCTACACGGAATCCTCACAGCATATGAAATGAGGACTGAATCCGAAAGACCATCAAAAAGAGAAGCAGCGTTCAAAGCATCAAAGAAGGAGAAAGTCAAGGAACCTGAGCCAAGCGATAGCTCAAGAAGCAAAGAAGATGAAAAGGAGGCTCTACTCATTCGAAAGCTGAAAAAAGGCTCGGGCAAATATAAAGGTAAGTTACCAATCAAATGTTTTAATTGCGGTAAGATTAGTCATTTTGCAGCTAAGTGCCCGGATAAAGACAATAGTGATGAAGAGGAGAGCAAACCAAAATTCAAGAAGGGATTCAAGAAAAATAAAGACAAGAAGAGATTTGAGAAACAAAATAAAAGCCTATACTCCAGGAGGAACTATAGCTCATTCGAGGAAAGTGGAGCTAGTGATTCTGACAATGATGATGAGGAAACATTGTTCATGACCATAGAAGACAATGCTTCCACAAGCAGAAACAACTCGGAGGAAGAAGAAGATGAAGGCAAGGTAAATCTCAAAGAAGAGCTTATCTGTGCCTTAGGAGAGATAAAAGATCTTAAGAAAAAGAACATGAAAGCAAAGAAAATTGAAGAAGATCTAACGGAGCAGCTGAAGAAGAAAGGAGAAGACTGTGAAAGGTATGAATCTGAGATTGTTGTTTTAAAAAGGGATCTATAAAAGGCAAATTCTAAAATAGCAAGTGACTTGAAATCTGAGAAAAACACCCAAGTTTTGAATAAGATTCTAGAGAGTCAAAGATCACCATCTAACAAGTTAGGCATTGGGTATCAGAAGGAAAAAGAGAAAGCTAAGAGCTATGCTGAAACTCTTAAGGAACCTGTGAAAAAGGAGACCAAGAAGGAAGAAGGCCAGAATACAAAAACCAGCTCTATCAACAAAGAAAGCAAAGGAGAACAAAATTTCAGGAGACCACTTGCTCCAAGATATGCAAATAAAACCGAGTTTGGTAATTATTTTGATGGATATTGTTATTATTACAATCATTTTGGTCATAAGAAATTAGATTGTAGAAAGAGAGCCAAGGATATTGAAGTCAGGAGCAGAAACAAAGGAACCTATGGAGCTTCGAACAGAAGCTACAATTCGTTTGCTCCCCTATCAAACTTTGATGAAGAAGCTATAGTCTATTACAAGTGCAACAACTATGGACATATAGCACGCTATTGTAGAAGTGTTTTTGAATCCATAAGACAAGATCAGAAGTTCAATGTAATGTCCCCATTTTCACATCACACATGAGAAGGTTTGAAGACCTTTAGTCTATTTCCCCATAGACTAAAGAGTTCCTTTTTAGGGGGTTGTATTTTATTAATTATTTAATTATTTGCCCGAATAGTGATTTTAATCATTTGTTGTTTCACGGCAATCAATTATTTAATTAATAGAATATGTTGAAGATTTGATTGGTCAGCTTTAAGTGGTCAAAAGAGGAAGAAGATTTAAGAAAGTCGGCAAAAGGTTGGGTTTAATGAAGCTATACTCTCCCCAAGTTATTCGCCCCACTTGGAAGGGTATATTTGCTAGTTGGTGGACTCTTGTTACACGTGCAAATTCAGATTATTGCTCTTAATGCTTGAAGGGAACTATTGGGACGTATGTCTAATAGTAATTGTTCTTGTGCTCTATCTACAAAGGTGTCTTTTGACGCCACCTTGCAAAGGAATTATTTGTTGATGCCTTATGAGCTTAGCGACTTGCTTTTGGAGGACTAGCATAGGGTTTTTGAGCTTGTTTTGATGTGACATGCTTTGACAATTTTCTGCTAATTATTCCAAGTGTGGCGACTTGCATTGGGAGTGGTTTGCATGTGATTTTGGGGTCAAAAAGGTCAAGCAAATATTCTGAAAATTATTGCTAATTTTTTGCTTGCTAGCGTTGGGGTTTTGAGGTGGTTTGCGGATGTTTTGAGGCTCCAAATTGATGCAAAGGTTCTTAATAATTTTCAAATTATTCTATGATGAAATTTGATGCTTTTGAGGGTTGTTTCTATTAGTGGAAGGCTGGAAATTAACATCATAATTTTTTGGTATTTTTCGTTGGCTTGGGTGACTTGGGCAACTTGCCTTGAGGGCTTGCAGGGATCATTTCTTGGCTCAATAAGTTTGCTGTAATTTTTCTAATATTTTTCAGATCATCATGGCAATTTATGATAAGGGTTTGAAGTGGAAATTCAGTCAAAAAGCAAGTGCAAGTGTGAAAGAAAATTCAGAATTTTAAGATCATTTGCAAATGGCAGTTGGGCATCAGAAAAATAAGAAAAAAAATACATATTTGTGTTTTCAACTTGTTCATTATTTTGGCATATTTTGTGGTGATTTGTGAGTCAATTGGTTGCTGGAAATTGCCTACAACACCATTGAAGTGTGGCGCCTAGGGTTTGAAGGGCAGAATTTATAATTGGATAAATTGTTGAGAGCTAGGGTTGGCTGAATTTATTCATTTTAGATTTCAGTTTGTTGTGGATTTAAGGTATAAACAATTTTGCATCCAAATATCCTCTTTTGGGATATTACATTCAAGGCTCCAGTGATAAAGAAAAGAGAACCAACAAAGACCTGGAAGAAGAAGCAAGAAGAATCCATGATCGTTCAAACAATATTCCATGTTAGAGATGAAGAACAACAATGATTCGTTGATAGTGGATGTTTGAGACACATGACTGGAGATAAAAGCAAATTTGTCTCGTTAAAAGGGTCAATGAAGGCATGGTGAAGTTTGGAGACAACACTACAGCCAAAATAACAGGAAAAGGTATGCTTAGTCTCGATAATGGAAGAACCAAAACAAAGAATATGTTATATGCAGAAGGGTTAAAGCATAATCTTCTAAGTGTTAGCCAAATATGTGATCAAGGACACACACTCAAGTTCTTTGCTGAAGGTTGGGAGATTAGAAAAAGAAACACAGGAGAACTAATTGCAAATGCTCACAAAACAACAATCTATATATGCTTACAGAAGTCAAAGGAGGGAAGTGTTGTCTGAGTCGAGTTGAAGAAAGTTAGCTATGGCACAGAAGAATGTGCCATATAAATTTTGATAACCTTGTGAATATTAGCAAGAGGCAAGCTATAAGGGACATTCCAAAGATAACAAATCCATCACGCACGCTTTGTAAGCAATGCCAGCATGGGAAGCAAACTAGGGCAAGATTCAGAATGAAAGAATATTCCACCATGAAGAAATTAGAGCTCATTCAAACAAATCTGTGTGGACCCACCAGAATGCAAAGTATAGAAGGTGAGAGGTGTTTTATGCTGCTAATTGATGATTACACTAAAATGACATGGGTTGCGTTTCTGAAAGAAAAGTCTAAGGCCTTTAGCAAATTCAAAGCATTTAAAGCATTAATTGAAAATGAAATTGGTTTAAGGATCAAATGCTTAAGGTCAAATAAAGGAGGTGAGTTCATGTCAAATGAATTCATTGAGTATTGTGAAGACCATGGGATAAAAAGACAGTACTCAGCTGCAAGAACCCCACAGCAGAATGGGGTAGTAGAACAAAAGAACATGATTGTCCAAGAAATGGCTAGGACAATGCTGAACGAATCCAAGTTATCAGACAAATATTGGAGAGAAGCAGTCCACACAGTTGTATATATCCTAAATAGAGGGCAAATCAGAGTCAACAATGACAAGACCCCATATGAGTTATGGACAAGAAACCCAGCTTCCGACAAATATTTCAAAGTATTTGGAAGTGCTTTATTAAGAGGACCAAAGATGATTAGGGGAAATTTGACTCAAGAGCCGATGAAGGAATTTTTTCTGGGATATTCCACCAAAAGCAAGGCCTACAAATGCTACAACAAAAGAATGCAAACTATTGTAGAAAGTGTCCGTGTCAGATTGAATGAAACTGGAACTCAGAAGGCAAGTGATCCATTAGACGAACCAGATATCATTGAAGAAGATCTTGAAGTAGGGAAGATGGATGAAGATGAACGGCAAGACACCAAAGCACCATCTCGTTTCGTTCAGAAGAACCATGCCGAAAGCCAAATTGAAAGATCCCTGACTGATCCTTTCTATAGATCTGCTGTAATTTTTGTATTCTGAAATTGTGTTTTCTTTTTTCTGAATGTTTTCTTTTGTTTTTGAGTTTTGATGGATTTTTGCAACAAGTAAATAATTGTAATGCAATAACATAAATAACTTATGGAATTAAAACCTAAGCACAACCAAATCCAATTTTCATTTAAATGGGCAGAATTGCTAGATATTTATTCAAATAAAGTACCAATTATGGATTCTCAATAATTCAGGTAAATTACAGTGACAAACAGCCAACCTGAATCGCTGAAGATAATCTAAACCAGAAAAAGAATGGCGGCCAGCTGAAGGAATCCCTTGATGATGCGTTGTTGTGATAAGAAATGGCTGTCAAGTACAGCCGTACGGTTTACAGAGGCAGCCAGGTACAGCCGTGCTATTAGAAACCCTCACAACCTGAAGTCGCCCCTTTATATTTGCTGAATTCTGTCCAAACGTCCAGTGCCTACCAAAAGAATATAGAAGAAAATCTTCCAACAAACCTGAATACTCCACAAACCACTGTATGGGGGCTACGTTCCAACAAGCCAGCAATTGGGGTTTGGCGTCCTAATGCTAAAACGCCTCCAAAGCGCACTTCTCCAAAAGAAATATAATATGCCAAAAGATAATCCAACAATGAAGCTTCCATCTCCTTATAACCCTTCTCAAATGCAAAGCGAACCCTAAGTGTCTCCAAGTGGCGTTGGGAAGTGAAGGTGTTATAATTTCTTATTTTAAAGTGGTCATGTTACTAGAAATGACCTTTTTCCTCATAGACAGAAATCCGTTCACTGAATTGCCCTGAGACCAAAGAGAAAGATTTAGAGAATTTCGAGACCTTTCCAACGAGCTATCATACCATAGGGTGCGCATCCAGATGAGGCCAAAAACCCCTTATTACTCCAAAATGGCTAACAACTTAGCCTTATTTAAATATAAAGACGGAAACTTAGGAAATATTAAAAATATAACCCAAGTAGCCACAAATTGTCCAACTGACATCACAAACCAACAAATCATCCTGTCACCTGTCTGTGACTGAAGTCGGAAATCAAGGATCCACTGGCAGTCTCATCCCTAAAATCTAGGGATGCTCCTAAAATCTAGGAAACAAGCCCTATCCCTCTGAAACTGAACCCAAAGAGTAATCTCATGGAGTCCCAACCCTGGGCATGATCATACCTCCTAAAAAGTAGGAATAACCCCCATAAATGTAGGAACTGCCTCCTAAAAACAAGGAATGTCTCCCAACTAATCAATAACTGCCAGAACACCAAGTCCCAACACTGAATAACCAAAATTGAGTCCCAATGACTCCCCTACTATGTGCACCTCTGAGAGAACTATCACCGAACTGGTAGTTCCTCCTAAAAAATAGGAATGCCTCCTAAAAAATAGGAGATGCACTCTAAGTCTCCAAAACGTTCGTCGAGGTCTCCAAATGCCTCCTAGACCACTCCTAGTCAATCCCTACAAATTAAGAATCCCTCCTAAATTGTAGGAAACTGTTGTCTACTGCTTCAAACTACCTGGAAGGCTCATGCATGACTCTCAAAGCCCCTGGGTTGGTTCCCTCTACGCTCTGCTGGCCTATTGGAACCAGATAATAGACCAACACTGCTAGAAATGTTGTCACTAAGGAAGGGCAGAAATTGGGGATATGACACAAATCATTGGTAATATAGATGCTAGAGAATAGACCAGAAGAAGGATTGTAAGAAATTTTGAACAAGTAAATTTTTCTTTGTTATCTAAAATACAACCTAAGAATTTTTTAGAAACGAGCCATGATGAACATTGGGTAAAAGCAATGGTAGAAGAGCTAAACCAAATTAAGAAGAATGAGATGCTGGAGCTGGTACCCAAACCGAAGGATCAAAATGTGATCGGCACCAAATGGGTATGCAAGAACAAACTAAATGAGGATGGTCAAGTGATGCGAAACAAGACTTCGATTGGTATGCAAAGGATATGCTCAAATCGAAGGTATTGACTTTGAAGAAACCTTTGCTCTCGTGGCAAGATTAGAGGCAATCAGAGTGTTTCTTGCCTATGTTATTTTCAATAACTTCAAGGTATATCAAATGGATGTAAAATCTGCTTTTCTGAATAGTAAATTAGAAGAGGAAGAGTACATTAAGCAGCCAGAAGGATTCCTTCTATCAGAAGATAGCAAATATGTATGCAAATTGAAGAAAGCCTTGTATGGATTGAAGCAAGCCCCCAAAGCTTGGTATTGAAGACTTGACAAGTATCTACAAGACCAGGGATTCAAGAGAGGATTTGCCAACAACAATTGTACATCAAAACTGAAGGTGAGCATCAGTTAATTGTTGTAGTTTATGTTGATGATATAATCTTTGGAGGAGATAGTGAGAAGACATGCAGAAGGAATTTGAGATGTCCATGCTTCGTGAGCTATCACTTTTTATTGGACTACAAATATCTCAATCCAGTAAAGGAATATTCATCTCCCAAGCCAAGTATGCTAAAGAAATGTTGAAGAAATTTGGAATGGAAAACTGTGCACTGGTTGGCACGCCTATGGCTATAGGAAACAAGTTGAGTAAGGATGATGAATCGTCAAATACAAATCAATCCCTCTATAGATCAATGATTGGCAGTCTTTTGTACATAACGGCATCCAAGTCAGATATCATGCAAGCAATGGGCATGGTAGCATACCATCAAGCAGCTCCTAAAGAAACATGTGCAAGTGGTGAAGCGGATATTCAGATATCTAAAGGGGAACCTGGACTATGGATTGTGGTATCCTACAAGGAAGGATTTCACTTTGGTAGCATATACAGACTCAAACTGGGCAGGATGCCTAGATGACAGAAAAAGAACAAGCGGAATAACATTTTTCCTTGGAGATAGCCTAGTGTCTTGGCTAAGTAAAAAGCAAAATTCAGTTTCCTTATCCACAGCAGAGGCAGAGTACATAGCAACAATATTGTGTTGCACTCAAATTCTTTGGATGAAGCAGACCCTTAAAGACATCAAGGTAGAATATGATCATCCAATTTCAATATACTATGACAATACCAGTGCTATCAGCATCTCAAAGAATCTAGTGATGCATTTCATAACAAAGCACATTCCAATTAGATACCATTTCTTAAGAGATCAAGTTGCAGAACAGCAGGTAAAATTGGAATATATTGCCACCACAAAGCAGATAGCAGACATTTTTACCAAGCCACTTCCAAAAGATACATTTGAATACCTACGTGAAAAGTTGGGAGTAATCTCTTTTGCTTCCTGCCACTGAAGGGAAGTATTGATTAAGGGGGAGCTAAGCATTGCATTATCTAGCTCTTGGGTTGTCCCTTTGCCTTTGATGTCAAAGGGGGAGAAGTGCGGAAAGAGGGAGTCACAGAAAGGGGGAGCTACAGAGAAGATCTCTAATAGAAGAAACAGTATAGCAAGGGGGAGCAGATTCAGTACGTGGTTGCCATCAATGAAAAAGAGGGAGATTATTGGAAATATTGTCATTGATGTCAAAGGGTAATCGTGAATTTGATTGATGGCACAGTATTTCGATACAAGAATTAAATTGAATAAAGAATATTTAATATGATTGAGGCAATTAATTGTGCAAATAACTATCATATCTTTGCATGGAATCGAAGGTAAATTGACTGTCTAATAGGCTTAAAGAGATAATTATGGCAAAGGTTTCAAGGCAGTTTTTAAGGCTAAAATGGTCCCTAACCTTGGCCGACCTGATTTGGAGGAGTTGTGACCGTTTGAATGGACCTTTTCATTTGAAGAGTCACGCCCTTAATTTGTGGCTTTGCGTAGGTTATAAATAAATGCATAGCGAGTGGCAAATTTGTAAATTCAAAAGTAGAAGAAAAGAAGAGCAGAAATATTTGAAAGCAGATTTTTATGAGAATATTGAAAAGAAAAATCTAGCAAGTATAAGGCAGGGCATAGCAGCAAAAACACTCAAGTGTAGATTGAATCGAAAGGAGATAAAGTAGTGTTCTATCATCAGTTGTGTTGACAACAAATTAGAGATAAAAAAGTGATTTTTGTGAGACGGTCGATGCCTTCATTTCGAAGAGATTGGTGTTTCTTGCTAAGTTGGTGCTCGGTGAAAGGGGTTGGTGCCTACAAAATTGTTTTTGGGGTTGGTGCCCCAATAGGTTGGTGCCTATGAATATTTATATTGACAAAGATTTCTCCGTGGTTTTCTCCCAAAAGGGTTTCCACGTATATCTGGTGTCACTTTGCATTGTGTTATCTTGTATTGTGATTTGATTGCTTTGAATATCTTTATTGGAATAAGTAATTAAGTGTTAAGAAAAGAAAAGAATATATAATACTGATTCACCCCCCTCTCAGTATTACCCTGTGCTCAACACGAATGATAATTTCATTGTAACTTTGTTTAAGGATAATTGCTCTATTAGAAATCAATCTAGTTCTCTGATTGTTTAAGGTGTTCAGCAAAATAGTTTATACATATTTTTTGTTTCTTTTGCATGTTGTCTTGCATCACATAGTGAGAATGAATCATAATTATCGCATGAAAGATTAGAACATGTTAATTTTAGAAGTTTATATGATATATTTTCTCATAGTCTCATTGTTAGTCTTTGTTTTGTTTTGTCTCTTCATGAAGTCTGTGAGAGACGCTTACATGGTAAGCAACATACTAACCCCTTTTACAAGAATCATGATGCAAATTCCTCACATCCTTTAGAGTTAATTCATAGTTATGATACAGGACTCCTTGAAGTTACATCTCTTAATAGTTCTTTATATGCTATTACTTTTATAGATGATCGTACTAAAATGATTTGGTTGTATTTTATTAAGAAAAAATCTAAAGTTTTGTCTAAATTCAAAGAATTTAAAGTTGTTGAAAATTCTTCTATTTTTTAATTAAAAGATTAAGATCTGATAATGGTGGTGAATATATTTGTAAAGAAATTAATTCTTTTTGTATTAGTTATAGCATTTAAATGGGATTAACAACTTCATGTTCTAAACAGCAAAATGGTATTGCTAAAAGAAAAAATCGCATCATTATTGAAATGGCTATATTGTATTCTGCAAATATTTTTAAGTTCTTATGGGTCGAAGCCTTGAATATTGTTATGCATATTCTAAATAGAGTCCCTACTAAAGTTTTTCATATTTCTATCTCTTTAGAAATATAGTCTTAAAAGAAACCTAGTGTGGCTCATCTTATGATTCTTTGGTACTTCTACTTCCATCTTTGTTCCCAAAGCTAAAACAAAGAAACTTGATCCTCCCTCCTATTCATGCATCTTTGTAGATTATGGAGGTAAAACTAAAAAATTAAGACTCTATGATTTGTCTGAAAGACAAATCATTGAGAATATGAATGTTCTTATCCTTGAAAAATCTTTTTGTCACCCTTCTATAGAAACCCTTCAATGTTTTTTGTTTGATGACCATTGCTCTCATGTTTATCTTTATGATGAAACCGAAGCCCTAGAAGAAGTTGATCATTTGTCGGATAACTTAGAGTCTGAAGAATCTGTTGAGTTTTATTTTCAATCTAAAAGACATAAATGGGCAGAATCCCTAATCCAATCTTTTAGTCGTAATAATCTTAACAAATTAACTAAAAGTCAACATTCTTATCATGCTTTAATGACCATGTATGAATGTGAACCCCAATCTTTTGAGGAAGCCATTCAAGATAATAGATGGAAAATTGTTATGCAAACTGAGTTTAATGCCTTAATTAAAAATCAGACTTGGAATCTTGTCTCACCTCCACTTAAAAGACATATTGTTGGTTATAGGTAACTTTATAAAATCATATATAATTCAATTAGTAAAATTGACAAATTTAAAGCAAGATTAGTCGCTCGTGATTTTACTTAAAAATTCAGGATTGACTATGTCGAAACCTTTGCTCCTGTAGCGAAAATGAATACTGTTAAACTACTCATTGCTCTTGCAGCTCAAAATGGTTGGATTAGACACCAAATAGATGTCAAAAATGGATTCATGAATGGTGATTTAGAACAAAAAATCTATATGACTCAACCTAAAGGTTTCACTGACCTTAACAGAAAGCATTTTGTTTGTAAGTTAAAGAAATCGTTGTATGATTTAAAACAAGCTCCTCGAACTTGGTATTCTAAAATCACAAGTTATTTTAAAGAACTAGATTTCTCTATCTGTTATTCTGATAATGATTTATTTGTAAAAGTTGAAAATGATCATATTATCTTAATTGCTTAATATGTTGATGATCTTCTTATTGTTGGCGATCTAATTAGTTTAATTCTTAAATATAAAAATAAACTAAGTCAAATGTTTGAAATGACTGATCTAGATATTCTTCATTAATTTTTAAAAATAGTTATATTTCACGATAAAAATTCAATTGTTGTATTACAATCTCAGTATGCACATAATCTTTTTGTTAAGTTTAATATGCTTGATTGTAAGCATACATATACTCCTATTGAAATTAGTGTTAAGTTTGATTCAAAACCTACGTGTGACAAAGGTAACCCTACTCTTTACATGCAACTTGTTAATACTTTGATTTATCTAACCATTATTAACCTAGATATTTCAGGATAAAAATTCAATTGTTGTATTACAATCTTAGTATGCACATAATCTTTGTGTTAAGTTTAATATGCTTGATTGTAAGCATACATCTACTCCTATTGAAATTGGTGTTAAGTTTGATTCAAAACTTATGTGTGACAAAGGTAACCTTACTCTTTACATGCAACTTGTTGGTAGTTTGATTTATCTAACCATATTAATCCAAATATTTCATTTGTTGTAGGTGTTGCTTTCAGATTCATGCAAGATCCATATTTGAATCATTAGAAATTAGCTAAACGTATACTTCGTTATATCAAATAAACTATAAAATTTGATTTGTTTTATTCTTCAATTGATAATGCTAAATTATATGATTATTGTGATGCTGACCTGCAAGTGATACTATAGATTGCAAATCTATGTCTGCATATGTGTTTAAGTTTGGTGCAGATGCTATCACTTAGAGCAGCAAAAAGCAACTTGTCTCTACTTTTTATACTGAAGCAGAGTACAGAAGTGCTATGAAAACTACAAAAGAAGCCATGTGGCTAGTGTCAACCTGGAGTTGCACCTTGAAACGAAGACGTGCTGAAATGGTTAATCCTCTCTCCAGTTGAAACAATGGGATCTTCTCACAAAGGTGGGTGCCTCTAAGAAAAACCTCCAAAGAAGGCTAGTTCCTGTAAGATGTATCAATGAGGATCTCTACTCTGTGTTGAGAACTACCATAGAAAAAGGGAGAAAGAAACTTGAAGAGAAAATCCTACCTAATGACAGTGATATATCAGAATGTTGATCCACCCTACTTGGAACCTTGAACACTGAACAAACAAGGGAAAAGGAAGACCTTTGATTTCAATTGATCACTATGCATAAGTATTTCATGAGAAGGTTTGATCCAATGACAAAAATGTGAAAAAAAATGATGGAAAGAGGTCTGATACAAGACACTTTGCAACCACCTAACATCCACTTACAGCATCAGCAAAAGACATAAAACACTGAACATGACTTGCATAACATGATAAGCTAGCAAGTAAGTACGAATCAGAATTTGGGAAGAGAGAAATCTACCACGTATGCAAATTGTTGAATGAATGTACACTATGCCAACACTTGAAATCTGAAAGTACAATCTTTCTATTGATTAAAGAGGTTGCATAACTCACCAATGGCAGAGTCTGGTCTTACCAAAAGATAGATTTTACAAGGCTGAAAAGCCATTACTATAGAAAATTACAAAAAACCAAGAGATTGGCGTTGAAAAATAGAGAGAAAGTAAACTCAAACCAACTCAGCCTTTACAAAAGTCTATTTTGTCTTGCGTGAAAATTCTGTGTAGGAAAATAAGAAGAAAACAAGCTTTAGATGCATGAAATCTACGAATAGATGTCTTGACTTGAAAACTAGTCAACTCCAAAACAAGAGTAGTCAAATCCACTCGAACTGCTGAAACATTTGAAAGTCTCTCCTTTGCATGAAATCAATGCAAATGTCAAATTAAGAATTACGTTTGAACCGTCGAAACGTTTCAAGCTTTGAGACAAACAAGAGTGCGTGCATGGAATTTTTGGTTGTTTGAAATGTTCAACACTTTGTTCATTCATCATGTAAGACAACTCTATTTTCAGAACTGAAGCATGCTTGTTTTCTTAAATGTGTTCACTTCGTTGGAGTCACGTTAGTCTATGCATGATCTTTGTTCATCCTACCTTTGTCTTTATTTTGTTTGTTTTATTCACTGTTCATGCTATTGTCCATGTTCATTTTTGCTTTAATCTTTGCTCATGCCTCTATTTCTGCGTTTGTCTTACTTCTTGTTCAGTTTTGGTTCAGTCTTGTTTGTGCTTACGTTTTTGTTCATGCTATTCATCATGCTCAATTCACTTCGTGTTTTCTCTAACTTCTCCCGTGTTCTGCTTTAATTCGAGAGTCAAGCTTTATTTTGGTTTTCGTCCTTCGGACAAATTGTCCGAAGGACTCTCTATCTCTTCTCTTTCCCGAGCTTGGCATTTCCTTTTCTCTTTTTTGAACTTTGCTTACGCCCTTGTCTTTTCTATCAGCCTTTTTGTCCCTCCCGAATTCCTTCGGACAAAAAGTCCAAAGAAATTTGTCTCCTTTGGCTATCTTTCCCCAAAGGGCATGTGCCCTTCGGCAACTTTGTTTTTGTCCTGCGCTTCATAAAGGTGCCCTTCGTAAGGGCTTATGCTTCCCAAAAATGCCCTTTGGGCTTCTTGATTTGGTCCTTTTAGTCTCCTCAGTGCCTTCTGCAAGGGTAAGGTTCTTCCAGAAGTGCCCTTCAAAAAAATGAAAAAGGTCCACTTAGCTGCAAAGTGCCCTCCGCAAGGGCTATTCGTCCTCAAAAGTACCTTTTGAAACTTTTGAAAGGGTCCTGCCACTGAACAAGTGCCCTCTGCAAGGGCACTTCTCCTTCGGAAAATTTGATTTTGTCCTTCAAAACTTTTTTCAAAAGTCTTCTTCGTGCTTGAAGTGTCCCCCGCAAGGGCACATACCCGCCAGGGTTTTCGAAGGGCACCCAGGGTTTTTGAAGGGCACCCGGGTTTTTTGAAATTGTCCATCGTTTCATGAATTGTCTTGACTTGAAAACCATAAAGTGAACCAACCAAAAGGGTACATACCCTTCGAGACTTTTGAATTGGACCTTTTCGAAGGGCAAATGCCCTTCGGGTCTTTTTGAACTGTGTTTTTTCCTTTTCCTTCGGACAAAAAGTCCGAAAAAAATAAACTTTGAACGACTGCTACTTAGTCATTTTCTTGAACTTTTACACAGTTCTTTGAAAGCTCTTTCTCTTGGACAAAATGTCCGAAGAAATAGTCCACCTCTTATAGCCCGAAAAAATCCTTGGGAAGACAAAATAAATAAACTTACAGCGTGTATGTCTTGGCTTGACTGTACGTGATGCTTAGAAGAGGAGGAAAACCCTTTCAAACTGCTGTAAATGGCCACTTGGGTGGCTGCAAATGCACATTTAAGAACCCCAAAACTGATTCACAAGACAAACTTGGCACCATAGCAAAGTTCCGAATAGGAGTGACAATTTGCCCTGTGGGGGCAAAATTGTCAACATTTTTGGCAACTCAACTGGGAAGCATGCCTTCTATGCTAGAGAACTCAGACCATATAGATGCTATTCGAACTCCCAAATGGTGAACCTGATTTCTGACTGAAAATCTCCTCCTGACCTTGGCTAAAGTAACCTTCTCCTTCAAAATAGGAAGGGAAAAAACAAAAGCAGGAAAACTAACTACGAAGCAAATGTGCAAATAAGCACTTATTGGACAAAACTGAAGCAAACTACTGTACTTGAACAGCACTTGGAGGAAAGCAAAAACAACTATGTACATAGAGCTTTGCTTTTCAATAGCAATGTTTCAGATGTATCCCATTGACTGGGATTGGAAGCTCTTGTCCGTCCATCTTGGCAAGTTGGAAGGCATTGTGGGATTTGCAACTGGAGATCGTGTTTGGACCACTCCAAAGGGAATCAAACTTCGTGTGCCTTCCTGGTTTGGCTCGATCCTCATCCCACTTGAAGACCAAATCTCCTTCATTGAAGCTTCATGAGGAAAGCATCTTTGTCAAACGTCCTTTTCACCTGTCCCTGATGACTTTCTATGGCTAGCATGGATTGATTTCCTGTCTCTTCCAACTCCATAAGCTCTGCATACCTGATTTTCATAGGCTCATTCTCGAACAACTCAAGTTGATGCATTAGTTCTAACGCTGAAAACTCAAGAGAAATAAGTAACCTTGCTTCCTTACCATATACTAGCTTGTTTGGAGAGTTGGCTATTGATCTCTTGTAGGTGATCCTATCAGCCCATAGAGCTGACTTCAACTTGAGATGCCATGACCTTTGATTGTCTTTAATAGTCCATATGATCCTTAAGAGGTTCTTCTTTGTAGATTCAGCAAGGCCATTTCCTTGTGGATAATAGTCCGATGAAGTGTTGAGATAAACTCCGTGTTGGACAGTCCATTGGCTGATCCTAGATCTCACAAAAGCCATTGCATTGTCAGAAATAATGGTTAAAGGAACTCCAAACCTAGTAAGCAAACCTTCATAGAAATCAAAAACGTTAGTTTCATTTGCTTCTTTCAATGCAATTACTTACATCCAACGTGTGAAGTAATCCGTAGCTATTAGAATCCACTTATGCCCTAAACTCGAAAGAGGATTAATGAGACCAATAATGTCCAATCCCCATTGGATAAAAGGCTGATCCACTGCAATTGGCTGAAAGAGCAAGGCTGCAAGTTTAACTTTTCCTACAAACATAGCACATTGTTTGCACTTTTTAAACCATGTATGGCAATCGCCAATATAATAGGCCAATAGTACCCACCTCTCATGATTTTAAGTGTTGTAGTTCTTGCGGAAGAGTGTCTTCCACCATGTCCATCATGGAATTCTTCAAGTAATCTTTGAGTTTGGCTTGGTTCCACACACCTTAGTAACATTCCATTAATATCCTTTTTGAACAAAACACCATCAACAAGCAAAAATGAAATTAATTGCAATCTGAAATACCTTCTTTTTGAAGCACTTAGATGAGAAAGGTAAAAACCATCTTGCAGATAGCTCACCAAATCACAAAACCAGCTGGAAGGTGAGGTGTGAACAGCAGCAATTTCTTCATCATTTGACACTAAAACAGCTTCATTAGTTTCTTGCAAGTCCTGAGCTAGATGCTCACAAAATCCTTTGCCTCTAACCAGCTTTGTAACCTTAATTTCCACGTCATATTCCATTACTTTGGTTATCCAGCCAGCTCTCTTCTCATTTATGTCTTTGTTCAGAAGAAATTCTTTGATGCTTGGATGTGCAACCATTAGATGTATTTTATTATTAGACAACAAATGCCTAAATTTCTTCAGAGATCTTATAACTGAAAGGACATGCTTTTCAACAAAAGAATACCTTGTTTCATACTCCTCCAAGCCTTGGTTGTAGAAAGCTATTAGCTGCTCCAAATCTTCATGATTCTGTTGCATAAGAATACCTGAAATGGTGTCCATATTAGCATATGTATACAGAATGAAATCTTTGGTAAAATCTGAATTTAAAAGCGTAAAAGCACTTGCTATGGCTTTCTTAGCATCTTCAAACCCCTTTACTCCCTCCTCAGACGAGATGAAGTTCTAATTTTTCTTTAGCATGGTTGTAAGTGGTTTAGCCACAGTAGCAAAATCTGAAATGTATCTCCTTATAAAGTTGATTTTTTCAAAGAAACTTTGCAAAGCCTTTTTGCTCTTAGGCAAGGAGAGTGAAAGAATGGATTGAATCCTTTCAGAATCTATGTTTAAACCATGCTTTGAAACATGTCCAAGAAGCTTACCTTTATGAACTGAAAATACACACTTTTTGGGATTTAGAGATATCCCAAATTGCCTACACCTTTCGAAAACTTGTTTGAAATGAACCATGTGATCTTTTGCATCTTTTGAAAACACTGTTATATCATTCAAATAAACAAACACAAACCTGTTAAGAAGGCCTTGGAAGGCCATATCCATGGCTCTCTAAAAGGTTGCTCCAGCATTAGACAAACCGAATGGCATCTTTCTATATGCAAATGTCCCCCACTTAGTCGTGAAGGCTGTCTTGAATTGGTCCTCTTCTTTGACCAAAATCTGATTGTAACCACTATATCCAACCAACAAGAAAAACCTCTCTGACCTTGCAACAAGCTGTAAAATTTGTTCCATTGATGGCAATGGATAGTGGTCTTTAAGCGAAACCCTATTTAAATCACGAAAATCAACACACAAACGAATCTCAACATTATTTTTTCGTACTGGAACGAGGTTCGCCACCCAAGTTGAGTGCTTGATTGAGAATATAATAGCTAATTCTATGAGCTTGTGAAGCTCAGCTCTCATCAAAGGCTCAAGCTTTGGATTGATTGGCTTTTGTCTTTGTCTCACTAGTTTAGTTTCCTCTTCTAACTCAACGGTGTGTTGAGTCAAACTTGGATCAAAACCTTTGAGTTCACTATATTGCCATGCGAATATATCAGCAAAATTTGTGCATAAATCAATGAAAGTTTTCTTTTGTGGAGTGCATAGCTTGCCTAATTTCAAAGTTTTACCAGCTGCAATCTCTATATTGGCATAGTGCTCTTCCTTTGTTGACAAGGATGATTTCTCTTTTCTTAGCTCATCATCTTCACTGAAAATATTTTCAAGAGTGACCAATCCCTTGGGTAGCCTATTTGTTTTCAGTTGCACAATCTGATCACCATACTGCTGTAAGTTTTTCAACTGATTTATTGAAGAAAACTCAGCGTCTTCCTGCAAAAATCTCACGATTTGATCGTCATTTTCAAACACCTGCCAATTCTCTTGGTTACCCAGAACAGAAGGCCTTACAACTACCTTTATATGTGACTGAAAAATGTCACTTTTTACATCAGTTGGAATATTAAATTGTGCCCCAACAGCAGCCAACCTATTAGCATGTTCCTTCAAATCGTTGAATAAAGGGATTAAATTGGTTATTTGTTTATTTATTCAAGTGTGATATCCTTAATTAGTGAAATTTCTGAGTGAGTTGACTTGCAAAAATTAAAAGAAATTTCCAGAATTCATATTTGATTTCCAGAATTCAGTATTTTGTTGAGGAGGACATTACAATGGATACCCAATAGCAGAAAATACCTCTTTGTTCTATGATCTATCTTCCTAGTCTTGAATCTCAATGTTGAGGGGAAAATGGCCATTTACGATGACTATTAATCCTCATAAATGATACCATGAACACTTCATATTATCGTGCATAATGAAAGAGTTACCAATTGATATAAGCGTCAATCTAGTACACATGCAAATGAGGGGTGGAAAATGCAAATAGCCGATAATATGAAATTCATTTATTCAAAAACATAGGGTATTTGAAAAATGTAGAACACACTTTAACAGCCTCCAATAAACATCTTTCAGGGTGCATTTCAGGCTGATCTGCTATTTTTTTTTAATGGAGGGATTTAAATTAAGTCTATTGTATGTGGTTTTTAAAGCAATATAATGCAAGCCATCAAAAGGTCAGTGTCATGATATCCATCTGAGATTCTCCACTTACACAAGATGCAATAACGAAACATATACAATAGGGGTCCAACAATTGTAAGCAGATCAAGCAGGATCCAGCACCAAATTTTATAAGATTCCCGTGACATATGTGAAGCTTATGACCATCTTCAAGCAGACTCTAGGAAGAAAACTTTCAATGAAAACATATAAAGCATGACTTGCATATTTAAAGGGGATTAAATGAATGGGATAAGAGAAATCCTCAGGTAAATACACTATACATAAAAAAGGTGAGGGATATTCAATCTTTTGAATGTGTACATGATATACCATCCCAATTATCTTTTTAACTCGCTATTTGTTGTGCCCAATTTTCATTTTATTATTTATTACCATGATACATGTCTATGCTCGTAACTCATAGCTACAAAATATTTTTTATCTGATTTGGTGGAACAGGTTCTTTGGGCTTGTGAAAGCTAGTAATATCATTTGATTTCATGAAAACGTGCAGCAATGTTGGAATTTCCTAACCAAAATCCTGGATAAGATACTTCGACCAGGAAGTGCATCTTGTATTTTTTGCATCTTACTTTCCCACAAAAGTTACTTTAATTTCCTATCCCTCATAGTTCGTAACAAACTGCTTAACAGAATCAAAATCCCCCTCCAAAACCATAATCAACTTGCATGGTAAACAAACCAATGTTCTGAAAAATTACACAATCAGGTAATGAAAGGCGATTGAGCTTAGAAATTCAGATTACTCCTCAGCACATTTAATTAATAACAAAATACCTCAACAAGAGCTAGCGTATTCAAATTAGGAGATAATGTCGGCTTCACCCCTTTTGCTGCAATAACTTCTTCCGGTGTCCTGTCACAAATATCAGTCACTTAGTATAACTTGTGGACTGCTAGTAATTAGATACAGAACAATTTTTCTTTTGAAATATCATAAAAACACATTAAAGATTGAAAGTACTAAGTCCAACACAAGTCCTTAATATACATATTTCAATATTTCTATTGTATTCATAGCTACAAAATCCGTTAACAGTCATTTTCATCACTGTCTTTCTAAGAAGAGCAAAAATTTGGTACAAGCAACCATGTGTTCAACTATATGTGAACTAGTTTCTACAATAGTCATCTTGCCTGGAGTTATTACAGCCATATATTTTATTTCAAACAAATGTCCTGTTGCATTAACTTACCTGGCAACCACTGGCTTTGGCATAAACCTATCATCCGGATCACTGCGCAGAATAAAATTGTTATAAAGTACAGCATCTCCTCCATGGACCAATAAATGGAAATGCAAAGCTTCTGCAAACCATAATTTCTTTGGATGCAACAACTGCATACCAATAGCAGCAATCCTTTGGTCATCTTTTAGTTACTTGAATCAAATACCTTTGTACACAAATGACTGCATCCACTTTGTTAGAGCGTAACATCTCCATGGCAATAGTGGTCACAATACCTGTCCACTGTGCTCCTAGAATACCAACAAGCCGCCCATTCAGCAAAGCTATTGAGCTACAAAATAAATTCCATACAATTTTCTAGAGAATAGTTAGTTTTATGATAAATTACAAATTAGACTGTAACATCGATATAGGCACCATAATTTCAATTTCTCCCCGTTGTCAATGCTAATTAGAAATTTTTACACAAATACCCATCATGTACATAATTTTGCAACTTTTCTCAAAGATTTTCCACATATATAATTTGTCAAATTAATACAACTCTAATTACAGTTCTTGTTAGCAATGTTGTTCTCTTTCTGTGAACAAATTTGTGTTTTCTCCGCACTTACTCTTTAAATCTCTCTCCTATAACACGGTTAATTCTGTACATGTAGTGTTTTGTACCTTGGATTGCTCCTGGGATCCAGAATAAAAAGGAGGTATATATAAAACTTTGCATATCCTTTGAAATCTCATGTGTATGAAGCCAAGCCAATTTACTACAGCAAGCTGGTTTGCCCCATTATTGTCACCTAGAAAATAATAGTGGCAAACACCATATTTGAAATTTGTATATATCTCCACAGATTTTTAAATCCTCTTTTAAACCATTTATTAAAGATTTTTAGACACATGTTGCCATTTGTTTTATTAGTTGCTTTTGTATAATTGAAAATTCATAGGATAACAAAAATCAAAATTAACATAGCCATTTGTCATCCTTATTGGGCTTTAAAAAACATATAATATCTGTGCAGGTCCACTGCAAGTCAAATACATAAGACAAGTACAAGGGATGGTCAATACCACTAATGAAGCTTGCATTTTTAAATTGCAAGCTGAAACTAATTGTTCTGAAGATTTTTACACTTAAAATTGGTAAGTGACTTTCAATTGGCATCCTCAAAACAGTATGGAAAGTGTTGTTATTGAAAATGAGTCAACATGATCTAAGCCAATTGAGTTGATCTTTGAAGGATGCTAACGATTTAAGCAACTGCAAGGTTAAATCTGTGCTTAATTTCTACTACTACACTTTCAAAAACATTGCAGAAAATAACTGTTTAGCCGTTCAAAAGTCAATTTAAAAACCAATGATTAGAAAGTAATCAATACTATCCTGTGGAAAACTAGCACCATGTGAAGAATCATCTAGATGCCTCATTAACATTTTGCTTTCCTCCTTATTTTTTACATTTTCTCAATAATCTTAATCATCTATGTTTAATAATAAACAAGCAAGGGAAAAATAGAACACTCAAAAAGAACCACAACAAAGACAGCCTCCAATTTTCCATCAATGAATATGCTTCAAAGAAACTTCAAAGAGCAAATAAATGTATCCACTTTCTAAGACTGCATCCATTTCACTAAATGCAGTTTCTTCAAACATCAAAAAGGACACCAATGTATCCAAATTTCATGAATTATAAAAAAGAATATCATTGCTGCAACTGACAATCCTACAAATAGCTCCTCCTCCTGCTACCATGTCCCCCTCGCAGACCACCCCTTCCACTTCTTCTCCCACCAACTCTTTCCCCACCTCGAGACAAGCCTGAAAAAGCCCTATCTACAAGCTGTGTTGGTGGGGCACTTTCCCTGCGTCTTTTCTTAGCTCCATTGACAGCATCAGTACCATTGTTTACTGAAGCAGTTCGCTTCATCCTAGCAGCAGCTGAGGCCATAGCTATAGCAGGCTTTAAAGCTTCCTTCCAAGAACGGTTTATTTTCTTATTTCCAATGAAAGTGGGAGCCTTTGAACGCAGTGGCTGAGTCATGACCAATATATTGTTGTAGACTTTTAAGCTGATAGTTGTATTGTGTTTCTTCATTTTAACATCAGCCTTTGCAGCATTATCCTTAGCGGCAGCCATGGTTTCATCATGCTCTGACATTCCTTGTTGCAACTGTTTTGTCGCAAACCTAGCCAGATCCTCAACTACAGACAATCTTTCAGTAAAATCCATGTAATTTTCAGAAAAATCCTCCCCAAGCCTATCTGATGGCTGACCAGTTACTATCTTATAACCACATAGGCTATTTGTGGAGTTTGGAGTCTTGTGAGCAAGTTGATGGAATGTGTACAAAAGGCACTCAACATGGGTTAATTTCAATTCCTCCCGTGTCTTACGTAGAGGCATATATTTTTTAAGAAGTCGATGGACAGAAGGTAAAAGATGCCTTGCATCGGAAGGTGTAGTGTAAGATGAACTTTCTGCAAGGTTCTTCAGCAATTCCAATTTCTTTTCCTGGGGAAACTTATCAAAAACAGGAAGTACATGCTTGTTAAGATAGTTAAGAAACTTGCTGTTCAATGCTCCCCCGGTATACAATGGAAGAGCCATTGAAAGACATGACATCAGTCTGTTAATATGATCATTATCTGAAACATCAAATTGTGCATCCAAATCTGCTTGCCCTTCAATAATTTCTATAAGCTCTTGCACACGCTCTAATGGAGAGTTTTCACCAAAAATACTAAGACTCTTCAAAAAAATCCATAAACAGCTTGAACTCTGCACGAATAACATCTTGCAAACTCTTCTTGATCAAATCAGTAATATGCCTTTCCATTTCCTTCTGTGGCTTCAAAAGCTCAAGTTTGAGAGGAAACACCTTGTCCTTCAAAAAATTCAGTACTCTGTCACGAACATTCTCATTAGAACTCTATATGTGTTTGAAGAGGACTGTCAAGGATGCTTTAGTTTCCTGCTTCAAAATTGACATCAGTGCTTTCTGGACAATATCCCTCTCCCAATTCTCCTCAGTTAGAAGGAGCTGTCCAAGAGCATCAACAATTTTGGGTGCATGCTCCGGTGTGCCTTTGCAGAGAAGAGGAAGTCCCCGAATTGCTTGCACCTTAATACATAAGTCAACTTCTTCACACAAATCAAACTGGGTACTTATGGCATCTCCAGAGAGACTCGGAAAATGCTTGAAGAAGCAAGGAATAAACTGTGCTGCCAACTGCTTTGCTCTCCTATTTCCTTTACCTGCTACTGCTATTATTCCAATATAATCACTCTTATGCTGTGATTTATCTCTCGCTTCCTGAAGCCGCTCTCCATATTCGTATAGTTTCTGCACTTCGTTGTTGGCATCTTCAGGCAACGCAATTTTTATATCTGTTTTCAAAACCTAGTGACCTTTGTAAACCCTAAAACCTTAATGAAATGCTTTTAAAAACATAGTGCAGAAACCTTAAATTCAGGGCTCTGCGAATAAGGCCTTACAAACAAAAAAAAAAAAACGTTCAGTAGAAGAAGAATTCACGTGTAAAATAAGCCTTTAGCACCCTAAAAAACCATAAACCCAGAAACGGATGTCTCTTCAAAATACACAAACCCTTGATCTTATGTTATTCCTCAGTAATTCAAAAGTAACGAGCGTACTATGATAGAATGTATGCATGCACGTGCAATACGACAGCCATTAAATCCAAAACTTGGTCGGTCTATCCATAGCAAGTTTGGAGGCTAAATTTCCCATTGGTGTGATGCAATAGTTTTAATCTCTCCATAGCAAGTTTGTAGGCTAAATTCCCCGTTCGTGTGATGCAATAGTTTTAATCTCTCCATAGCAAGTTTGCAGGCTAAATTCCCCGTTTATGTGAGGATTTGGAATTTAAGAGCTAAAAATATTGAACTTGTGAAAAAATTATAAAACACCTTAAGTAAGAACTTCCGTCCTGCACTCTAACCAATCAAAAATATCATTTTGTCCCAAATTCCCACACCTCTCGCCCTTAAATTATTAGCATCACATCAAACAAAGTAATTTTATAAAATTAGAATGTGAAGAATTAATAGGATCCAACTGACAAATCTAATCTAATTTTGGAAAAAATAAAAAATAAAAAACAAAGTTGAACTGATGTAGGTTTTTACTCTCGGGGATCATTCCTAGGGTTTCTGCGGTGGGCTCAAGGGTGATGGATTGCAATCAAAGAGACCTTTAGATGACAATGTCAACGTGGTTCACATTTGATGTTCTACTGCAAGTAGTATTTTCAATTTTTGTATGGACTAAAAGGATCTAAAATTGTGGATTCTCTACAAATTTATAGAAATAATCGCATCTGTACACCACGCATGCAATGCTGTTTTGGATCTGGGCCTATAAAGAAGAAAACAAACCATCTGAAATTAAACTATAAGAAGGGTTTAGGGTTTAAAAAATAGAGCTATTGCCATCAATGCAGTATTGAGACTTAGCTTAGCTTCTTCCAGAACCTCCAACCCCGAGTACACGTAAACCTAGGCCATTTCATTACACACCATTTATATAAAGTTACCTGATCAAAGAATGGGATGATCAGGGGTATGTCGTTAGATCTTGTAGTTACTACCAATTGGGGCTGAACCCTCAATGGTAGGGGGGATTCACCAAAGGAAAAAGGTGCAAAGGTGAAAAGAGAAGTCTTGAAGTTGTGCCAGATACCGGTCCTGTAAAGTCAGCTGTTTCAGCACAAATGCAGGCTGCATTGGATGCTCTGTCCAGGGAATTGGACAAATTGCACACTAGAAGAGTTTCTTGCTCAATCGCTTGATAGTTTAAACTTTAGTCCAATGGGATAAGGACATCTCTGAGCCACATGGCTGCAGTATCTGTCTTAGAATCACAGATACTAAACGTGACACCTTCTGATCTGAATATCATATAAGTGGTTGAGCATGCAATTGTTTTGGCTCCCTTGGGGTTGAATCCAACATCCGAAGGGCAATGCCTAGTTGTGTCTGTCCCACGATTAACCAATGAGCATATTCAGGCAATGTCCAAGCTGGTAGCAAAGGTAACCAAAGATGTCAAGCAGAGCATAAGAACAGCAAGACAGAAGGCTATGGATTCAATCAAGAAAACTGGCTTTGCTATGTCCAAAAATGATGTCAAGAGGATAGAGAAAGAAGCACATGAGACTACAAAGAAAGTTGTGAAATCTGCTGAAGATATGTGTAAGGCAAACGAAAAGGAAGTTGTGTAATCTGCTCAAGATATGTAAAGGCAAAGGCAAAGAAAGTTGTGTAAACTGCTCAAGATACGTGCAAGGCAAAGGTAAACGAAGTTGTGTAATCTGCTCAACATACATGCAAGGCAAGGGAAACAGAAATAGGCATTTGGGGAGTAAGATGTTTTTGCTTTAGAATTCCGATAAATGAGAGGATTTTTCATTTCAGGATTAAAATTTTTATAGGATGAATTTTATTTGGTGCCAACAAAGGAAACATTGATGTTTTCTTGGAACGTACAAATACAGCATGTAAGGAAGTTGGCCCTTGACAAATTTGGGCCCATGCTGCTCCCATCCACTTGAGCACAAAGGTTATATTTTAGCATTTTTGAGAAAACAGAAACAACACTGTTTTTACGCCTCATTTTGGGTTATTGTTTCACTTCATTAGTTGAATTCTTATTGTTTGAATTACTGTGTTTTCTTACCTTCTGAGAGTAATGTAATGGAACAAAGAAATTCAATTTGAAAAACATGGTTGAAATGATATGCATCTTATCATCAACGTAGAAATGAACAAAATAATATAATCACTTTAAAGCTGATCAATCATACAATCTCAAGATTTGATCATCCTCTAAAAACTATTGTTTGGAAAATTTGTTCATCCTTTAAAAATTATTGTTTGAAAAATTTCTTCATACTCTAAAGATTATTGTTTGGGAAAATTTCTTTCTTAGGTTATCTTGAGGTTCATTTTCCAAAAGCACACTGAGTTGGATTGAATAGTTGTCTTCTCAGTTCATTGAATATTTGAGGATGAACAGAACGCCAAGCACAAGGGAGCCATGGATGCTTTGGACATCCTTGATCAACAAATTCAGATTCTACAGGAAAACCAATCTGCGGCCATGAATGCAGGTAGTTAGTTTGGACCTGAATAAATTCTGAACTGTTATGGTAGCTCCATATCTCCTGTTTTGTTTCTTTAGTCTGAAGTTGTCTACCCATAGGGCCCACAAGCCCAAATAAGCATTCCTTGTCTATGGTGTTTTTCAGGATATTTTCATTAGTCTCTCGTTTTTCCATCTACCAGAGGGGTTTCTAATTAGAGTTTATATGTATACTTTGTTTCTTCTGTTATATGGTCAGAAAACACATCTTGTGGCTCTGGTGGAATGGCTGACTGCCATATTTTGTAGTCTCTTCATATATCAATATTAATCTTACCTTTACAGTTTACCTCATTAGAATCATACCTAAATGGCATGGATATTAACGAAAAGAAGATAAGGACAATGTGTGACAAATATTCACTGGAAAACCTACGTGTAAGGTCTATGCTACAGTATTCCAAAGGAAACGTTAGATTTAATGCACTTCAAACTCACCTACAGAGAAATCTATGTGCACATGAAAAGGAAAATGAGTTTAGGGTAATTTCATTTCTAGAAGTCTTTTGAAGATCTGAACAAATAAAATGGATGATTCTGAGCATATGCAAGCAAAGCTGTAAATGCTACCTTCCAAAGGCTCAATCTTCCGTGCATAGTTCATTTCCTCATGTACACCAAAGTATAAATCATCTAGTGAATCTTCTTTCCTACCTCTTCCATGAACTATTGGTTCTAGGACCTGCCAGAGGGAATAAATATTAATAAGCATATTCTAATCTGATGGATTAAATAGAATAGTGAAATAGCATTTATATGTTCTTGGTATGGTAGCATACTTATGTCTTCTTAAAATAAAATTTGAGAGTTCAAGTAAAACATGACTAAGTAGTGAGTCGACAAAAAAATCCTTAGCTATCATGCGTCCCTGATTGGAATAGCATGTTGGCTTGCAAATAAATCATCGAAGCATAACTAAGACTTGTTTGAAAAGGAATTAAGCAGATGGACCACATACATTTAATGGAGGTCAATAATTACATGTTTTCAAAGCTTCACTCTAAGTCATGTACAAGAAAGTTTTTACTAACACCACAGGCTTTGCAAGAAAGAAGCAAATGGTGTTAACAAATATATACTTCCCTTGGTGTTCTATGATTTTGGCCAAGAAGCGTGTAAATGAAGGGAAACAGAAGATACAGCATTCCCACATTCATTGCAATAATGAAAAACATAAAAAACACCTGGCTCATAGAAAGGCAGATCAAACCTCTCTATTTTAAGAAGATCAATTGCCATCCAATCATTTCTCCCACAAATGAGAAACAGATATCAAGGCATTGCTACTCTGTTGAAGCATCACAACTTCTACAAAACAAATCGTATTAATCTCTGTATCATAAGTAACTGCCCAACGTTAAATCTTTCAACCTCCTAACAAACCTAATCTTCATACTTCCACAATTGAATAAATTCTTCAGTTTCCTAAGAAACAGACACACGTCATGTTTGTGTGCCGCTTGTCAATTTCCTTATACAGACTATTAAGTACTTCGATCTACTCTTATGGGGTTCAATTTAGCTCTATCACTGGTTAGATTTTTCAGATTATTTCCACAGGTATTCATTTTGAAAATATACACCTGGATATCATTGTGTTAAATCCACAGGTAAAGTTAAGTGGATGTAACACAGTGATATATGTGTGTGTGTGTGTGTGTGTGTGTATGTGTGTATATGTATGTGTGTGTGTATATACACATTTACACACACACACACACATATATATTATTGCAAACAATAAATGGAAGTCAATTTTTTTTTTAAATTTTGATTCCTAGCTCCATAGACATCCGATCCGAAATCCGCAAGGCTTGCTCCCAAATGGCTAGCCAAACTATTGTCCGTGGCTTAGGGTGCACTAGCCCAAGCAAGAAGCGTGGCCAACTATATTGGTATCATGCTGGAATTTCCTGACCTCTTTTTGGATGATCTTGCCACTCCATAGTTTTGCTCATTGTCTCTCTATTAAAGGTACAATCATAAAATATACGGGTCAATGGGGTTGGGTAACTGTCTAGACTTAGGGTTGCCAAGTGCACTGTGTCCAGGATGCATTTGTCATCAATGAGTTTTAATGCAAGAGACTGCATGTTTAATGAACTCATATCCCAATGATCAAGAAATGCATGTCACTATTACCATTTGCGATTTGTTACATAGAAAGAGTCAACCCCGTATTGAATAAAACTCTGTAGCTTTGTTGCCTAGGAATGGTGTGCTACATTGCTCTAGAACTATCATTTTGCTCGATTTATCCACCATGACTATGACCTCATATTGTTAATAATGAGTCATGGGAAGTCCAAACAAATTTGTTATCCTTGAATTTAGCAGGCTCAATTCATAGGATAACCCCTATGAAACTTATCAGTTTCATAGCCCATGAGATCTAAGCACATAAAAATGAAGCCAATCATTACCTTCTTGCATTTGTCTATCCTCAAAAAAAAAATTAGTCTTTTGAGGGAATTTTTCATTTTGGTGCAAGTTGGAGAATTTTTTCCGGACTGCACCAAGTTCATTTTGGTGCTAGTCGGAGAATTTTCTCCAGACTGCACCAAGTTCATTTTGGTGCACGTCGGAGAATTTTCTCTGAACTGCACCAAGTTCATTTTGGTGCAAGTTGGAGAATTTTCACCGGACTGCACCAAGTTCATTTTCGTGCAAGTCAGAGAATTTTCTCTGGACTGCACCAAGTTCATTTTGGTGCACGTTGGAGAATTTTCTCTGAATTGCACCCCGTCTTGTTGGTGCACTTCGGAGAATTTTCGCCAAAGTGCACTGTCTTACCCAATACTCATGGAATATGATGCAGATCGGAGAATTTTCTCTGAGCTACACCCAAAACTTTTAGATCTGTGCAGATCGGAGAATTTTCTTCGGATTGCACCAGATACCTACCCCATGGTGTAGTTCGAAGAAAATTCTCCAAACTATACGAAGTGATTTACTACCTCATACACAGGTGCAGTTTTTCTCCACTTTTGCATGCTTCCTGCTAAAAGAAAAAGATGCTAACTCTTAAGGATGTGAACATATCTTGCAGTTTTTCAACCAATGACAAAGGTTTCTCTTGCTAAGAGAGCCATGAAATACAAATTCCAAAAAGTGGTCCCAATGTCTGCAATTAAATCCAATGTTAATCATATCAAAGATACAAAAATTGGTCATGTGAACATGACAGAATTCTTACAAAGGTTAACAAATAATGATATTCATACATAGACTCAATTGCACCAATTCAAGCTGGAACTCTTGGTTGAACAGGGCATTCCAAGCAGAAAAGTGTTCATAGAATACAGAGAGGCAATAAAGAATAAGAAGGAAGTTCTCAAGAATTTAATGAAGGATCTTGAAGAAATAGAAGATATGTGCTCTGATAAGGCGTTAGATCTTACAGATAAGATTGGAGAATTTCCTTGCCAAGTTAAAGATAAATCTCAAGAAATTCTTCCTGTAGAAATAGTAGTTCAAGAGTTCACATCCTTGATTCAAACAGAGATTGAGACAGGAACATTCATGCTAGACTCCATTGATGAACTGGTTGAGTTCCAAGTCATAATGAATAAATTGCAAAGAATCTCGGATAAAAGCAAAGACGTGACAACTGATCTAGTGGACTCCGTCATAAAGGTCCTTGCCATCTCCAGAACTACATCACGGCCAGATAACAATGAGTTTCAGTCCACCCTGAAGAGATACGAAGCATATCTAGAGAAGAACAAGAATGAAGAAATTCATGTGTCTAAGGGCAATTTATTTTTGTAACTTTTCATGTGTAATTTTGTTTAGTGCATTTTGCACTTAGGAAAAGTACACAGTCCTAAGTCAAATAGGACTATGTCAATGAATAAGTCAATGTATTTATATATTTCTTATTTTTGTTCATAGCTCCTCTCTATAAATAGAAGAATGCTCTTTTTAAAAAGGATCACCAATAGCTATAGCGGGGAAATGCTGCTGAATTGAGAAACAATTTTGAAACTTTGTGTTCATATTGTAAATCTTGAATTCCATTCAATATAAGAAAATCAAGTGATCTTTCAATGTTTGTGTTGAGATAAACTTGTGGTGTGTTGGAAATGTCCTTATGTCTTTTCCATTACACTTTCTTATGAGTTGATTGAATTGTGGTATGAAATTTCTATAAGATGGAATGTGCCAAGAAGCTGATTTTGGAGTCTTTGAGCTACTTGTTTTAGTTACTGGGTTTGTGGTCATCATTGAAGGTGAATTACTGAGGAGACTTTGGGCTTTCAGTTATTTTTCTTTAATAATTTTAATCTCTATTAGAAATAAGTTGAAGACTTTGGGCTGCACTTTATTTTATCTTTTAAGTTTACTCTATTGATATTATTCTTGTTAATCATTCGGCTAACAAATATGAATACCGGTTATATTTGGTTCATCAAGTGATCTTAGATTTTCAAAGTATATCACAAAGAACAGAAGAAAGTTTGTGATTAAACATCAATTCTGAAAAAAAAAAATTGGATGATATGACAACACCCACTATGATAAAATTATTATAAATAAGTGTAACTAATTAAGTGTTGTGTTAGTTAACAATAAAAGGGAGCCTCCCCTTGTCTTGAGGAGAGATTTTATCTCATCACACTGTGGTTGAAATAGCCATTTTGCTACCATTTTATCAGTGACAAAATATTCACCCAACAAAATTCACTGTGAATATTCCCAAGGTGCAAAGGAATAGGAAGGTGTTGAGGTCTGCCAAGCTTCTGATAAGAAGGCTTGGTGACATTGAAAAATGAGCAAGGTTTGATTAACATTTGGACTCTGTTACCAACTCAGACCAGTAAGAGTTGCTTTTGATGGTTGGCATGGTTTGTCCACTTTGAGATGGCTTGCAACTCTCAAAATGGCATCTTGCATATGACATCGGCAGAGTAAGGAAAATATGGTATGTAAATGGCCTGAAGTTTGTGCAATTTTACATCCTGAAGGTTAAAGTCTGGATAAGAGCAGTCCTTTGACATTGTTTAATAGTTTAAAATATGTTGCGAACAATCTTGGTCACGTGCATGGCAATGCTTGAACTCTATGAATTTCAAATGTGTTAGCTATATCAAGGAGCCCAACATCTCTGCAAGGCTCCATCAAATGGTGGTCTAGCAATCACCGATTGGGTCTACCCTTCAACAAGATATACTTCTTGCCATGTTTACGGAAATTCCGTGTTATTGTCCTAGAGATATGGACCAAAGAGGACAACACACATGTCAAAGGGAACAACACAAATTCTACTCCAATAAATTTTGTCATAATGGTGAGTTTGAGCTTGTATTGTCACGTCATTTAGCATCACTGGATAGCCAAAGAATTGTATACAGCATCAGATGTGTTTTCACCAACTCATATTGCTTAACCATTGATTCTGAGATTATGTTATCTTAGCTCCCCAGATGAAAACATCATTGTGACCGACAATTGCTTGACCTGAATGTTGGCAACATATAACTGCTCCATGTGAACCCTGTCATCTTGATGCTCCTTGGTGTTCCGTGCCAGCTGATTGTCTAGGATTATAAGTGGACAAAGATCTAGCTCTAATGGGGAGAAAGTTGAGGGCTATGGAAAGCCAGACGCTTGCACATTTATGATCTTAGGTCATGTCTGTAAAAGGAGAATTTAGCACTCTTCTTTGGAATAATAGTCATGACATCAAAGAGGACACAGAAAAACTGTTTCTTTGTATGTGACGGTAAGTTTCTGTACATTGTAGAATTTATGTTCTGCTTAAACTTGGAGGATGGATAATTTTTTATGATTGTTTATTGCTTCTGGTGAGTCGTCTTTTGGGGGTCCACCTTGTGTTACTGTCAAGAGGAATATGACACAAACTTGGTTATGGTCCTACACCCTGCTCTAGGATATTTGCCTTCAAAACAATGCCTCTTCTAGGATCTGAATGTTGAATATCTCCAATTTTTTCTAGATTCTTGTGTGCATAAATCAATGTCTCCAAGGAAAAGAGTATTCTACTATGCGATCCTCAACCTGATGAAAAAATGGTTGACTTTGTCAGTGTTGATAACTATTTCCCATGTTCTGGCAAATAAATGACCAGGCTAGTTGTTTGTCCTTAGAACACCCTTAGAATAGCCTGGTGGGTAGAACTTTTGTTGAAATATATGCTTGAATTATGACTTCAATATAAATTAGTGATCTCACGTAGTGTTGCTGCATGCTACCAAAACTGTCCAGCCGAAGGAGAGCCAGGCTTCTCATCTTAAAACACCCATAGGCTATAATCTGTAAGCAAAATGGGGACTCTATGAAGAAAAATGTCTTCAGTTGGCAAAGCCAATTATCCAGCTTCTCTGTGCCAATGCTTCCATCAAAGGAAAGATTATTTTAGTCTCCACTTTGAATAAGGGTCTCAGAGAGGTTTCCAAAGGTAGTGATAAGATATATTTTAATGGGGGCTGCTGATCTTCTTATTGTTTAGAAAATGGCTGCATAGCCTTCAATGACTTTTCTTCCTCTTGAGAAAATGTTTGCACCCGCCTTGAGCCTAGCTGTCTAATGGACAAGGGATATGGCAGAGCTTGGTAGTGACAGGCTTCTGCAAGGAGGCTGATAGGCTATGAGACATCTACATATGGAATTCCCCCCTGCTACGTTAGCAGACATTAGATTTTGTTGAACATCAAACATTTACTCCAAACGCTTATCTAAATCCTAGTATAGTTGCACCATATTGGATCAATCCAATTGAAGCATTTACACTATACCTCCTGAAATGTTGTGGCTGCTCAGGTTCATGGCCATGAATTCCATGTGCTAAGATCTGGTTAGCAACATTCATTGTGGATTTTAATTGTGATCAGACTCTAATTCCAAATACAGATCCAAGAATAGGATGTGGAGCTGAGTGGGTTACAAGTTACTCATTGAATTTGGAACCATCCTGGTCGCAATTACTCATAATAGAAAAATTCAGGAACCACGGTTACTCAAGAACCAAAAATTGTTACCCATACTCAAGAGTCGGCCATTACTCGGCACTTTTATTGCTACTTTAAAAAAATATATAAATGCATAAAATACACTAAAATACATAAGAAAATGAAATGAATGTAGAGAAATGATTGTAGAGATTCAGAGAACACATAACTCAGAGTCATAAACATGTTTTATATTAGTTTTTAAGCAAATAAGAGTACAATGCGAATGCCGAATGCTCTATTCTAAATAAAAAGAAGACTAAAATGGCTCATGAAAGTTATTCTCTCCAAATCCTCCTCTACTGCCCCCTAGAAGTGGAAGGTAAAGACCGCTCCACTAGAACATCATCCACAAACACATTATCCAACTTCAAATCCTTGCCAACCCCTTCCAATGCCTCTGCTTCCCCTGCCGCTATAGCTTCTTCTACTTCCCTCTCTAAATTTGCGACCTCCTCGGTAAACATGGGCTCCTAGGGCACATCTCAGACTCAAGGATCCAATCTGAGTATGGATCAATATCATCCAAGTCAGTTGCTTCGTGATTATCCATCCCTTCCACTTGTTTCACCTAGAGGCAATCATTGTAGCGCACAAATACAAGGTCATTGAGGCATTGTGTTGTCAACCTATTACGCTTTTTTGTGTGAATGGCCCCAGATATGCTCCAATTTCTTTCACACCCAAAAGCACTACATGGCTAAGACAAGATGCGGATGGCTAATTTTTGAAGATTTGGTGTCCTTGCACCATAATCTTCCCACCACAAATCTGCAATAAAAGATTTATAACTTTTTAAGTTAACTAGGTGTGCATTTATAAAGAAATACCGACATTACAATGATACAATGACAATCAATTACAATGGTACAATGACAAGCATAAAGGACTAAATTTGAATTTGATTTTTTACCTAGTTGATGGGTCGTTCTCCTTCGAATGCATAGAGGTAAAGAAAAGAGCCTCCCTTCTGCACTCTTGTAAATCTGCAGCTCATCCACATTTAGTTTCTAGTGGCTTCGTCAACCACCATCCTCTCTATGCATGTATTTAGGCCATCCATGACCTCCTCATCCGCCCTAAATGAATTCGCAAGGAAAAACTTGGGGTTAAAATAGTAAGTTGTTGCATGTATATGTCGATGGGGCTACTTGTTCCACCTACAATCAATCAGGGGCCAAATGGGCTCATATTTTTTTTGCAAAGGCAAACGATGACTACAATAGTTGAAAATAACAATTTCCTTCGACCCTAACCTCCTATCAGCAACACACAACAGAGGAAAAAATGATGGCAGAATGAAATATTCACGATTTTTTTCGCACTTTATGTTTTTTATGTTGTCGGGTTTTGGCTGGCTACTAGGCCAAAAAACGCAAATTTTGGCGCATAACCACTCATCGAAACCCACAGTTTTTGGCCCAGCAACTGACCAGCAATTTTCCAGTAGTCTACCAATTTCAACAAAAAAAAAGGATTTTAGCAGGTACCCACCGTGTACTCGCGTTTTTTAATATAGAGGTAATTACAATTGCAGTCTTTTTGTGTTGGTTTTTGTTTCTGACTGAACTTAGTTCCAACTACACTCCTCTATGTTTTCTACTATGAGGCTTACAAGAGGTGCAGTATGCTACTCTTGTGAATCATGTGGCATTTGTTGAGTTGAGATTTAGACACAATTTCCTTCTCTCTAAGAGTGTAGCAAGTTACTAGTTCACCACTAAAATGAAGAAAGAAAGAAATTATATTAATGTCCATGAATGACCAAAAGTAGGTCAATGGACTCAATAATACATCCAATTACAATAGAAAGTGCTAGGGTAAAAGGAGCCTGGGATCAACAATTAACTAAATAATAGAAGAACAAAAGTACTGAAAAAAGGGGTAAACCCAATGCAGTAAAGCCCCCAACTCACACGTTTAGGGTACCAATATAAATAGCCAGGTGGGGGGAGCAAGAACCCCCGAAGAGCATGTACTGATGAAAGTCAAAAAGACTCGATGGTAGTCTCATCAAACATCTATGACCGTGCTCGGGACAAAGGAATCATTTCTATCATCATCTATCGTCGTGAAAGGGCCAATGTAGGATCTGATAATTCTCATCAAGTTGTGCCTAGCGCTGAGGGGGCCATATTGGATAATCCTAGGAGGAAGCAAAGCACTCTCCCTAGAACCCTCCTAATATCCAAGGCTGAAGAAACTTTCGTGGCAATGAAGAAATTCATAATGTGTGCTTGTCCCCACGGCCCAAGAAAGGGTCAAGAAGGAGCAAATCCATGAGGCCGAGGAGCAAATCCATGACACTGAGCAAGGGCAGATCACCATCGCTGAGAGTTAGTGTGTTGAGGTACCATAATAGTAGTGTTGAGCAGAGATGAGTGTTGCATTGCTAACCTACCCCCTTCAGTGTGTGAACCAAAAGAATTTGAAGGGCACTTAATGCCGCCAATCTCCGTGATGGGCTGAAAGAAAGAGGCGATCAGCCTGGGAGCTTTAGGAGCTCCCCGCAAGGACATGCATCGAAGGGTGACAACCTCCTAAAGAAAAAGGGTCAGGCATATTTGGTCTAGGTACTGAAAGAAAGTGGATAGAAAGTTGCTTGAATCCTTGTAAAGATGGTGCTATCTCCCCTGGATCTCATAATAAATAGGGCATCTGAAAATGAATTGCTCTTCAATCTCCACCTTTTGGAAGGAGTAAAGATAAGAAATCCAGTCCCCATGTGGAATATGATGATCAGCCTCAGCCCACAACCAGTGGGAACACACCCTCAACTTGTCTTGAAGTTGATGATGAAGCAATTTCAAGGCAAGACTTGTGATTTCTTCTGTAGCTGTGCCGAATTCCTTACAGAACGTTTTTGCTACTGTGTATGAAGAATTATGGAACACAGCTGAACGTATCTTGTGTGGGCTTTGTATTCGCTGATAAAACATGATCTTAGATATGCAACTAGAAAGTTAATAACACATTCACAATGATTGTGAAAATTTAATCTAAAAAGTATAATCTGATTGTGCATAGAGTACCAGAATAGAAATGAGACTAAAATTCAGCAAAAGCCCTGCCACCTATCCCAAGAGGCTGGGGACCATTCTACATTATCAGAGTACAAGTTTATACAACTATGTTACAGTTGGGTAGCAATCATTATAGGCACAAAACCATTGGCACATTGGTTACTTCTAATTTGTATATTAGTGAAACACTTGGTGACCCACACCATTGGAATGGGGGGGACGATTCAATGTGCTTTGTTGCAATCACAGAGGAACTTTGCCATGAAGTTACTGAATGCATTGCACCTGCCTTTGAGGTTTTGTCCTCGAACTTTTGTCACTTTTAGACATGTCTAGGGCATGGTCAGAATGACTGTGCATGCATCCTAGATCATTATTTTCATGCCTGATTTTGATTGGCTTTAGCCAATTTGCAGAATCCTGTGGCATAAAAACATATTTGCGTAATACTTTTGAAAGGCAATCTGTGCTCCCCAATCAATCATATTTTCCATTTCAGGTCTTCCATGCTTGGATTTTGCTAGTTGGGGATGCCTGCAATCATTATTTACATGGTTCTTTTTTTATGACAGTAGCCACGCATTTTTTCGCTATTGCTAGCATCCGTCTACTGGAAAGTGAAAAAGACAAGCCCTGCAATCAATGAAAGAGAGATGTAAAAATGTTGATCCATCCAAATGACTATATGGTTGCTGCAGTTTTATGTTCTGTATGGAAGGCAATATATCGTATTTGTAGAGGTACAAAATGAAATTTACTGTGCTAAAAATAATGTCCATTTATTTCAGATAATACATTGCCACCTGAATTTCGGTTAAAGCAATCGAGCACAAAGGTATATTTGCTCCAAACTGGATTTATTCATTCGAACATTTTGTATGACACTGCAACTCATGGTTTTGCTCGCCTCAGAGAGACTTGTACACATGTGGTTGGCTATGTGTTACAACAAGTAGAGGAAGAATCTCTTAATTACTCTGTATCTGCCTTCAATACGAGGAAAAATACTAAATTCAGCGTGAAGGTAGCCCATAAATTCCCAAAGTTAATCCTGCTATTTGTTGCACACATGAATCCATTATAGTTAGACCTGAAAATTAGCATGCTAGTGACAACAGTGTTTATTCAAGGGAGGGTTTGGTAAAATACACTCCCTGACAGATCTGTCTATTTGAGCAGAAAACATATGATTACCCTTAGTATCCTAGAAAAAATCAATTGCCTGTCCACAAGCCTCCGGTTGAGTGATAAGTAGGAAGTGTTTACGAAATTAATACTAAGATGAGACCCACATTCCAATTCATTGCACATTTTGCTTGCCAAAACCTTGCTGAAATATCTCTTAGGTTGTAGTCTAGAATTTCATTAACTTACAAAAAACAAGCCAATTTACCTCTGAAAAGCTACAGTACTCCTCTTCCCCAGGTAAAGCATAAACAGCTGGTGTGTTCACATTGACTGGCACAAACGCACTGGCTGTTTAACACTTCTGCGTGTTGGTGAGTGTTAAAGCTAAAGCCGTTTGCGTTCAATGCCATTCGAACGCACCCGCTGTTTAAATCTTTAAAATTCAAATATTAAACAAAGAAGAATTCATGGGGTGCAGACTACAAAAATATATACCTCAATTCTGGACATGCCATCCCCAAGAAAGGCACAAGCGTTCTTCACATGAGCTATGTAATAAGTATCGCATAATCCGCATTGACTGCCATAATTTACTGAAGTTAATTTTCTGATATTAATCTTCGTCTTTAAAATTTGAAAAATAAAACTAAGGCGGCAAATAGGCAGAACCTGCAGTGATCTTTGGCGGGATAAACGCCGCCGGGGGGAATGGGCCTCGACCTCTCTCTCCAGTCCTCCCTTAACTGGTTCTCTGCCATAACCATATATAAATAAACAATAACAAATGTATATTTATGCCTGTTTATGTGATAAAAATGTTGTGCAGTTTGTATCAACAGGTGAAGTTAACGTAAAGCGTGAGAAATTTTGACAGGAAGGGACCTTTTCCAGAAGGGTAGGAGCATCGGACTGGCGGCAGAGTGGAAGCATATTTGAATTTGGCCAAGGCAGGCGTGCATACTGAGATCGCCATGGCCATGAGCTCAGGGAGCAAAGATTCTGCTAGAAATATTATTGTTATGAACCTGATAAGATTCAAGAATCGTGGATAACTTATGAGCTTAGATTGGACTATAATTCATGTTATCACTAATTATTGAATGAATGAAAGATTTTAATGACTTTACGAGATGGAGCAGTCTAAGGGATCAGGTTTCGAACATCAGGACATTCTCATGGTTTTCTCATATCAGATTTTTTATTATGAAATTTGATTAATAAATTTATTGTATTGTGAAGCCTTGATTTTTTAAAAAGTTTATTTATGCTGTTTATTTATAAATTGTTTTTATATTGATTTCGAATCTGTATGCGTAGCATATTCAATGATGAAATGCCATTCAATTTCAACTACTCTTTTGCTATAGAAAATGCAAGTTCTTTTTCCCCCCTCTTCCTTTGAGACCGTTCATCTACCAGTGTCGCATTTAAGATGATGTGAACCAGCAGTTAATTGAGCCACTAAAATCCTAGCCTTGCCCTTAAGAGCACCCTACATATAAGCCTTCTCACCATGCTCCCACGTGGGATTGAATTCTTTGACGTAATGTGTTTTTTCTTACCACTTTGATTTGTCCACATGGCAGTCTTGAATTTTCTAACAAAACTTCTTTATTTTCTGGTGAATGTTAGGACATTCTTGCAAATTAATGTCCCACTTGGCTATCCATTTGTTGCTCTACTTCATCCATGTATTCGTAGCTTATTAAAAACTGATGTACGTGTTAAAAAACGATGTGTTATTTGTGAGTTAGTTGAGGGATATGGCTTTGGTCACTTCTAATATAGGGAAAGGTTGAAGACTCTCAAAACCGTAATTTCATGACTACGTAAATTTTACGTGGTATCATATTATAGTTTAATTTGTTTAGCCATATTAATGTCATCTTAACTATTCATAATTAAAGTTTGAAGGTTTTAAGTCATTATATATTTTATAATATAACTAATTTTATCACGAGAGGTCGTTGTGTACATTTTTAATGTATAATCAAAACATGGCCCTTAGAGTAACAATTATTTATATTAAAAACTCCATTCATAATTGAATGCTAAATATATTCATTTTTTTAAAGGTCCTTTTAACATTCTTTTTTCACCCAATATAACATATGAAACCCTAAATGTTTTCTTTACTCACCCTTATAACCTTAGAAACTTTAATAAAAAATATTTAGAGCTCATTTCATTAACTCATTCATGTGTTCAAGCAGCCAGTAGTAGTCACCATGCTACCATGCATAGGCCCTATGGCCACCATTTTAGCATAGTGCGAGAATTGTTGCACCTTCATAGACGCCTTCACCTTGAGCTCCTATGATAAATGTCTCAATATGCTAGAAGTGCTCCTCTTGAAGGATAAGCTATGGTTATCAAAGCCCCCTTTAAGGAACTAAAAAGTAAGGGATGTTTCTTAAGTGAAATTCCATGTGCATAGGTTTGTGATCTTAGTCTTTTTCATTTGAGTTTCAATGTCTTAAAATTGTTGCAGAACAAGAATATGGCAAAAATATTTCCCTTGATAGATCAATCAAACAAAGTTTGTGAAGAGTGTGTTCTTAGTAAACAACATAGGGAAGCATTTCATGGTATTAATTCATGGATAGTAACAACTCCACTTGAACTTGTTCACATTGATTTGTGTGGGTATATATATACACCATATGTTCGTAATAGTTATATTTATTGACCTTTGATTATAGGAGGAAAACCTAGGTGTACTTCTTTAAACACAAATTTAAAACTTTTGGTATATTCAAAGAGTTCAAAACATTGTTTGAAAACTGTTGTCATGTGAATCTTACACCCATTTGATTAGCTAGATGATTAAATACAACAATGAGAATATCTCTAAGGCATGGGACCTTGGCTCTTTAGGATGAACCTCTAGAGAAAGCCATCTCCTGCTTAAACTAAGTACACTTGATGTATGATCAACTTGTAGGCCTAAAACACTACTAGAAATACTTATTTACAGCTATTGTTAAGCTTATTATCATGGAAAAGGGGATAGAGATAAACTGAAATTACAGTCTGGTGATGCACCAAAGCTTATTGAAATCCTCAACTTTCTTGAATTAGCATAATACAACCTTCAAAACTAACAAATATTATTACACAATCTTCAACTCAAACTTCTCTCACTAAGTATTTTGTATGAAGGTAAGGAGCCTAATACAACATTAGGAGGGATCATGAATTACTTTGCAAAAGGCTTAAATGATGAAAATAAACATCTAATTTTTTCATAAACCTGATTATACAAAACATACAACCTATAAAAGAATATATTTATGCATGAAGGTGAGAAGGATTGGACAACAATACAAGAGAAGAATGTAATTTCACAAGTCAAGATCAACAATATAAAGATTACACACAAAATGCAAGAAAGTTAATCTCAATTCTTTATTGCTTTCAAGGTTAAACCTAGTGTTAAAATTTTCAAATGAGCAAATTTTTACTACACCAAAGAAGAGGGCACAATCAATTTCAAAATAGTCATATATAGAAGTATCTAAGTAAGTGAGAGAAGAAAACAGTAATAACTTCCCCAATATCTTCATGAAATTAGCATGTGAAAGAAGAGAGACCAATGAGTTGGAAACATTAAGCCCTTTCAATGTCTTGGACTTGTTCCATGAAAATGTACTTGGATGTTTAGTGTAGTAGAGGTTAAGCCACCCTATAATAACTATAGTTGTCCCCTTGAGAAGGCTTGTCCATAATGAATTTTCTTAAAAGCTTCCCCCATGTTGCTATATTCTTGGAGTATACCTGGTCTTCCTGCCTAGAAGAGCCTTGAACTTACCACTTCCTCTTGGGCATGCATAGTTAGAAATAAGGTGGTTGATTTTGACTTGTTCTCCATGGTTGAGTTTGATCCCTTGCTAAATCCTCTACACTAAAAAATGCCTACTTCACCCATCTAGAACACTTGTACATGTTCTCATCAATACCAATCACTTTAAGAATGTTGCACTTTCTAAGGGGTGTGTCTTCAACTGTTTCCATGCTTTTTGGATGCTTGGAAACCTCTTTAGAGACCTCTAATCATTAATAACCTTGAAAGTACTTTGTTGCAAATGTGATAGTTATGTCTAGGTTCAAGAAACCTTTATTTTAGCATAACACCAAGAAGCTTTTGAAACTCAGTCACAGACCTGTAGATGATCTTGAATGATCTTTGAGAACCATGAAGCCTTGCATTGAAATCCTATATAATTCATTAAGATGATGAAAACCCCTGTTTAATACCACTATATTAACAAGAAGGCCTTAGAAACATGTTGCAGGCTTGTAAGTAGGCTTGGATGGGCTCAAAGCCATGCTTTAACATATTACCAAAATGTTGTGAACATGTGTAGGCCTATAGGAAGGTTTTGGGAGCTTTGAAAATCATGTATTGGCTTTTATAATCACCATGAGAACCTTAGAAGATAGTTACATACCTTCTTGTTCTCCTAATAATGCTTGAAACTTGATGTTCTTTGTCTTAAAACCTGCAACTTTGCTCTAAAACATTGTACTAGGATTATATTATTATAAGAACCTACATATTCAACTTGCAGACATGCATGCCTCTAGAAGGTGCTTTTGCAAACTCTTGTTTAGAACCTTGGGACCATGGTACAGAACTTGATAAGGTTTGAAACCTTTATTTTTTGCATGCATCATAAAACCTTCTTAAACCCTACTTATGCATTTCTAGGTCAAGACCCTTGTTAGAACTTTATTTCTCATTTGTAGGTGTCCTAACAGGGCTTGAAACTCTCATGACCAATTATAGAACCTTGTATTATATGTTACAGTCTTGTTTGAAAGTTTGGAGGCTCTAAAACCTTGATGACAGTCCTTAGGGATTACCATTGTCTTATAAAAAATGTAGCATGTCTGCAACCACTGGAAGGAGCTTGAAGACCTTCCAAACAATGCTTGATTAGTCATAAAATGTGAAATCCACCTTGTAATGGTCATGATAGCAAGGTCTTGGATCTTAGAAAAAACCTTTTGAACTCATTGAAACTTAAAAATCCTTCTTGCAACAGTCTTGTTAGAAGCTTTTGAGATGTTGAGAACATATGATCTCTGTGAGAGATTTGAAAACTTGGATGCAAGCTTGTATGAAGGTTTTTGGAGTTTAGACACCTTGAATCTCTATGCATGTTAGTATCACCATGAGAACCTTTGGATCTTGGGTTTTTAGACCTGAAACCTTTTGAAGAGTTTGAAAATCTTGTATTCTTTACCTTGTAGACCTGTACACTAGGTTTTAGAAGCTCAAGAACCTTGTTTTGATCTCACAAGGAACATTGGACTTGTAAATAGGTCTGCAGGTGTGTTTTAGGAGATCTTGAGATCTTAAAACCTTGATCTGGCTTTGCACTTATCATGGAAACCTTAGAAACATTTTTGGAGGGCTATATGTTACTTGATGATGTTTGAACAAGCTCCAAAACCTTGTTTTATGCCTTACAAACCAATGAAAACTATGTTTTGCAAGAGCTTTTCCCACGCAAGAAGCTTGAATAAGTTCACAAAAGGCAAGATAGGAGGGAAACACAAATCCAAAGATGTTTTGACTAAGGTGTATGGATTTCAAGAGATTGTGAAGGAGTTTTAAACCTTCCAAATGACCTTTATCCCCCCTTTAGAATATTTCAACTCTTTTATGACTTAGTTAAATGATTTAAAGACCTTTATGATATATTTTCACATTGAAAGGCATTTTTAAACACCCTTAGTCATAAAAAAGGCCTGGTTAAGGGCTAATATGACCTTATGATTCAATAATGTTTATTAGTCCTTAGTAAAACATATAAATTATGAGAAACCATTATTAGTTCATCAAGGTGACTTGAATAGTCAACATTATGGTGACCTGCATGGGTTATTTGTCTACTAAGCAAGGATCCAGTGGCCTTATGCAAGTCCATTGGGCATAGGAGTCACTAAAGCCTTGGAACAAATCGATCTAAAATTGTAATCATGACTAAAACATGCTTGACCAACCTCTAAACAAATTGAAAATGCCTCTATGCACACAAAAAGAAAGGAAAGAACAACAAGCAATATGCAAACAACAATTGGAGGAATGCAAAACAACTAGACTATTATGTGTAAGGTTTGAAAAATGCCTCAAAAGTAGGATTTGAGGTGTATCCCTTAGTCAAAACCTCTAAAATCCTCATAGCTCCATGCAAATACATCATCATACTCCTTAAAAATGTCAATGGAAGCTTGTTTTTTAGAATTGTTATGTACCTTCCCAACCTTCAAGAATTTGTCATTTTAGATGACTACTTGTTCATAGCTTTCCTCTTTTTTAGTCATATTAATATTATCATTCTTGAACTAATCATCAAAATAAAGCATCAATACTCCTTCAAAATCTTCTTGTGGCTTCATAAGGTCAGGTATGACAAAATTTTCCTTGTGTATGCAATAGGTGCCTAAGCCGATTTATTCCATACAATCATACGAATCAAAATCATAGTGTGCCTTTGCCCAATCATCAAGCAAAATGTATGGAACTTCCTTCAATGTTGTTGTATCCTTATGAATAATAACATCCCCTCTATATCATTCATAGTATAATTAATGTTAATAGGACTAGGCATATAAGGTTAAATATGGTCTTTGGAGATAGGCCCAACCTTGATGGTCACCCTTATCCCATATCTAGTCTTAAAAATCATATGTGACTAATATGAATACAAATATCTCATCATTTTTACATTGAAATCTCTAGAAAGGCATATGGCAAAATAAGGAGGGAAGTCAATGACTAAAATTTCTTGAATTTTATTATAGACTTGGACATGCATGAAGGGTAAGATTCAAATTTTTAATGAATCGTACTATTTTAACATCAATACCATCTAATTGGACAACCCCCTTAGTAATTTTTGTATATTTTATGCCCAACAAATCATCATCCTTCTTGGGCATAACAAAATTACTATCTCTAAAATCAATCATGTAATTGTGAATAAGATGCTTCCCAAAGATGAGGGAGATGTAAAAGTAAGGTGGGTTGTTGATCTTATTTGTTTCTCCTTCTGGTGGCTGGCATAAACTTATAAGAGTAGATGATGCACCCTTTTCTAGTTCACTTAATTGATAGAAGTGGTTCAAGGCCTCTTACAATAGGTCCCTTTGTAAAGGAACGAAGAGTGCTTCCCACATATTCATGTTTAGATTGGTTCTCTTCATTTGTTCCACTATGCTAAATGGGATGTGAACAATCTTTGACTAGAACTTATTAGCAATAACATCTTCTTTTAATTTTTGGTTGATCAAGGGTTGATTTTTGGATTGATTGTCCTTCCTAATAGTTTGATTTGTAGTTGTACTTGCCTCTTGTGGTGTTTGTGAAGTATATGCTCGTCCAACCATGGAATATGTTTCTCCTTCCATTGCTCTCTTCATGGACTTTGTGTTGTATGCAACTGGGTTACTTACCTTGTTTATTACTTCATTTTTATTCACACCACAAAATTCACCCTCTTACCAATTCAATAAGGTAGACTCATTTGTCACATGTTCTTGAGCTTCTTCCCCTTGTACAATTGATTTCAGTTGTTGCTCTTGAATTATTGATGCACTTTGAACCGTAAAAGCTTGTTGTGGAACACCATTTGGACAAGCATTTTAGTTTTGGATCTAGTTACATGGGTAACACCATTCACAGTCTTGAACTAGGTTGTTTTGAACAAGAACAAAGGCCTTGGAAGAACTTGTAGCAATTAGTTTTTGGATGCTGAAGGGCCTAGTATAACTTATTTGGCCTTGTCCTTGGTCATTACCTTGATAAGGTTTCCTTTTGGGTTGAAATGCTTGATTGAAAGGATGATATGGTCTATTATGTTTATCTTGTTGCCTTTTCAAGGCCACCAATTCATTTCCAAAACTATGTAGTAAGGTCTTGACTTCATGTAACTCATTGGTAGGGGTAATAAGGGAAGTTGGTTGGCTAGTTTCTCTAAGAAGAGGTGTCAAAGTGGGCTAATTAGTGGGTTGATTGGGTGGAGGCTCGGGAAAAAAAGGCATTAGTGGTCTAGGAGCTATTTTTTCAACTTGTATTAGACAAATTTCAGCTCTTATAGATACCTCATATGCATCAGGTAAGATAATTCCTCCCATGGAATTAATCATAATAGCCACATCATTATTCAAGGCTCTCAAATAATACAAAAATGCAGTGCTTGGGGAAGGCTTGGCTGGTGGTGGAATCTTATCCCAAGTCTTTTGAAACCCAAAATTGAAGTCTACCATGACTTCATGATGAACTCAATTGATAGTGGTAAACTACTCCATTAGGGATATGGTCACTTTTATCCTTAAATTGTTTGTAAATATTCTCTTATAATTCATCCCAGTTGTGTATTGAGTTAGGCTACAATCCCCTATACCATTTAAGTGTTTTTCCATTAAGGTAAGTGGCAAGGAGTCTCAAAACTACATTTTATGTTATAATATTATGGACCAAGCATATGTTGGCAATATCTTAAATGTACTCTATAGAAGTGGTGTAATTGTCACCAGTAAAACAAGGTATACTCTTAAGGGCAACAACTAGTATTTCATCACATTGAGCAAGGGCAAGAGGTTACCTCCATTGAAGGTAAAAAAAATGGATTTATTGGATTATCCATGAGTGGTATTGGAACTAGCCTTTCTCTTGGCTTGGTAAACCTACCAAAGGGAGGTGTATATCGAGACCTTGGAGGAGGTGAGGATTGGGATCTTGAGGGAGGTGATCTAGATCTTCTAGTTCTCCTTTTTGTTGAGAATAAAATTAATTCAAAAAACTTGAAATCCTTACCTCTTGAAGAAGCTCTTGTCTCCACTATTGGCATAAAAAGATAGGACTGATTTGAAACTGAGAACTTATGGAGTCACCAGGTGATCATAGAATGTCTTCAAATCTACAACTTACCAAGAATAACACTAAATTTCTTAGCTGAAACTTTTCACTCAATGGAATTGAGTGTCCCACCAGGTGTGCCAAAAACTATTTTCATGTAAATCTTGCACCCATTTTATTAGCTAGATGATTCAATGGAACAATGGGAACATTCCCAATGTGTGGGACCTTAGCTCCTTGGCATGAATCTCTAGATAAGGCCAAGTCCTACCTAAACAAAGTGTACTTGATGTATGATCAACTTGCAAGCCTAAAACACTATTATAAATACTAATTAAAAGCTATTGCTAAGCTTCATGTCATGGAAAAGGAGATAGGGATAAACTAAAATTACAATGTGGTGATGCACCAAAGTCTAGATAACTCCTCAACTTATTTGAATTAGCACAAGACTACCTTTAAAATTGATAAATATCATTACACAATCTTCAACTCAAAATTATCTCACATAAGTATTTTGTATGAAGATAAAGAGCCTAATACAACAATAGGAGGGATCACAAATTGCCTTGAAAAAAGCCCAAATGAAGAAATTACATAGCTAATTCATGCATAAACCTAATTATACACAACATACAACATGTAAAATAATATATTTCTACATGAAGGTGAGAAGGATTGGAAATCAATACAAGGGAAGAATATATTTCCACAAGCAAAGGTCAATAATCCAAATATTACACATAGAACGTGAGAAATTTGAAAGGTAATATAAATTGTTTATTACTTTCAAGGCTAAAGCCAATTCTACAATTTTCAAATGAGCATAATTTTTCTACACCAAAGAAGAGGGCTCCTTAATCGATTTTAAAATAGTCATATATAGAAGTATCTAAGTGAGAGAAGAAAATAGTAATAACTTCTCCATTGTCTTCATTAAATCAACATGTGTATGAAGAGAGACCAATAAGTTGGAAACATTAAGCCTTTCAATGTCTTGGACATGTTCCATAAAGACCTACTTGGATGCTTGGTGTAGTATAGGGTAAGCCACCCTATCATCATTCTAGTTGTCCCATTGAGAAGGCTTGTCCATAATGAATTTGATCAAAAGCTTCCCCCATGTTGTTATATTCTTGGAGTATACCTGATCTTCCTACCTTGAAGAGCATCGAACTCACCACTTCCTCATGGGCATGCATAGTTATAAATAAGGTGGTTTTTTTTGACTTGTTCTCCATGGTTGGTTTGGATCCATTGCTAAATCCTATACACCAAAACATTCCTAATTCACCCATCTAGAACCCTTTCACATGTTCTCATCAATGCCAATCACTTTAAGAATGTTGCACTTTCTGAGGGGTATGTTTTCAATAGTTTCCATGCTCTATGGATGCTTGGAAACCTCTTTGGAGACCTCTAATCATTAATAACCTTGCAAGTACTTTGTTGCAGATGGATAGTTAGGTCTAGGGTTCATGAAACCTTTGTCTTAGCATAACAACATAAAGAAGCTTTTGAAACTTAGTCGCAGACCTATAAATGCTCTTGAATGATGCTCGAGAACCATGAAGCCTTGCCTTGCAGTCATATATACTTCATTAAGATTATGAAAAACCTTGTTTAATACCATTATATTATAAAGAAAGCCTTGGAAACATGTTGTAGGCTTGTAAGTAGGCTTGGATGGGCTCAAAACCCTACTTCAACATATTACCAAAACCTTATGAACCTGTGCAAACTTGTAATGAAGGTTTTAGGAGCTTTGAAAATCCTATATTGACTTTTATAATCACCATGAGAACCTTAGAAGATAGTTGCAAACCTGCTTGTTCTCCTAATCAAGCTTGAAACTTAATGTTCTTTGTCTTAAAACTTGAAACTTTGTTCTAAAACATTGTACTAACATTATATTAATATGAGAAGCTACATATTCAACTTGTAGACATGTTTGCCTCTAGAAGGTGCTTGAAAACTCTTGTCTAGAACCTTGGTATGATGGTACAAACCTTGATAAGGTTTGAAACCTTTGTTTTCTTTCTGCATCATAAAACCCTGTTTAAACCCTGCTTTTGTATTACTAGATCAAGACACTGGCTAGAACTCTATTTCTCATATGTAGGTATCCTCATAAATCTTGAAACTCCCTTGACTAGTTATAGAACCTTATATTATATGTTGTAGTCTTGTTTGAAACTTTGAAGGATCTAAAACCTTGATGACAATTCTTGAGGGTTACCATTGCCTTCTAAATAATGTTACAGGCCTATGTCCATTGAAATGAGCTTGGAGACCTTCCAAACTATGCTTGATCCATCATAAAACATGAATATCACCTTGAAACAATCATGATGGCAAGGTCTTGGATCTAAAAAAAACCTTTTAAATGCATTGAAACTTAGAAACATTGCTTGCAACAGTCTTGTTAGAAGATTTTGAGATGTTGAGAATATATGGTCTCTGTGGGAGACTTGAAAACTTGGATGCAAGCTTGCATGAAGGTTTTTGGAGTTTAGACATCTTCTTGAATCTCTATGCATGTTAGTATCACCATGACGACCTTTAGATATTAGTTTTGTATACCTACAACCTTCTGAGGAGCTTTAAAATCTTATATTCTTTGCCTTGTAGACATGTATGCTCGATTTTAAAAGCTCAAGAACCATGTTTTGATCTCACTTAGAAATTTGGACTTGTAAACAGGTATGTAGGTGTGGTTTAGAAGGTCTTGAGATCTTAAAACCCTAATCTATTTTGTACTTATTTTAGAAACCTTAGAAACACTGTGCCTATATGTTACTTGATGATGTTTGAGCAAGCTCCAAAACCCTTTTTCATGCCTTACAAGCCCATGAAAACTATCAAAATGAATGCTCATGGTTTTAGGGTTTTTGTGCCTTTTAAGATTATCTACAGGGTTTTTAATGGATCCACATAATTTTGACTATCTCATGAAGGCTGAAGTCCACTAAAGGATACACTAAGGCCTACTATGATCTCTCCAAATATTTCCAAACAACATGCATGAAGAGAACAAAAGAAGAACATAGACTGGTTTTCTTGTGCTACACCTGCAAACATAAGATTTTGCTTCCTTGAAGAACTAAAACCTTATTATTAATGATATTTTAGAACTACCTGATCCTAAAAACACCTTTCCATGTTTGGTTGGATCATTGTATAAATCGATTGACTTAAACCAACCTGTAAATCTCATTTTTGGGCTTGCTTATGGTCTGTAGACCTTCTCTTGTTTACTTGAAGACATGTAACCTTATGATAACCTTATTTTGTCCTTTTGAAACCTTGTAAACTATCATGGATGGTATTTTTGAACCATTTCAACCTTTATTTCATGTTAATCTCTTAACCTTATGATAACCTTATTTTGTCCTTTTGAAACCTTGTAAACTATCATGGATAGTATTTTTGAACCATTTCAACCTTTATTTCATGTTAATCTCTTTGATCAATTCTGCAAACTTCATAAGGACCTACAGCTTGTTTTTTTAACTTATAAAAAAATTATGTTTCCACACTACATACTATGAAAACTTGTGTGAAGACTTCTGTAATCTCATAAAAACTTTGAAACCTCTTAGCTACTCTTCACTATACTTCATGATTAATATATCATATAAAACTACTACTCATCTACATAATATGTGACTTGGAAACCTGCTTGCAACTTTATGATAGCATGAGAAAAGCTTGGAAACGTGAAACTAAGACCTGCAAGTTCATTTATGAGCCCATAAATTTTAATATTTTGCCTTATACCTTAATGAAAATTCATGTGTCTAGACCTTATGATGCATAGAGACATAATTCGTTGCTCTTCATATACCTCTGACTTTGATACCTACAATTATCTATCTCTTGCTTCCTCTCTTCATTATCTCCTCTTCTTAGTCTACTCTCTTGCATTTAGTTTTTGATGCTTCAAGCCCCTAAATTCCTCATCTATACTTATTTGACACCTCTTATGACTTATATATGCTTATTTGATCATGTCCAACTTGATTCACTTCAATCCCAAATCTCAATCTTTCTTTACACTTTCTTATGCAACTCATCTCAATTCTACACCTTCCTTGTAGCCTTTTTTTGTTCTTTTTTAGTTGTATAGACAAGTACATATTGGTATTGGAAATATAATGTACTTTATGATTACCCTCTATCCTCTTGTATCTCCACCCCAAGTTTCATTACCCAACTCACTGGGTTCAACGACTTTCTCACCTCTTCCTCTTACCAATTAGCCCTTCATTAGGCCTAATTACCCCTATTTTCAACACAGTCACCTATTTATGTACACCACAGTGCCATACCAAGTTACAAACTCCAAAATACTTTAGAGAAATTATAGACCTAACTAATCACCAATTTCCAGAGATTTTTGATGGTGGAAAACATTACAATGTCATTTTAGCTTTCAAAACCCTAATGCAGGGTTTGCATGGTTTGTGTTAACCTGAGAGTGAATGTCTTCTTGGTTCAAGATTTAATTAAGGTTTTAAACTTTTGAGATGATTGAAAGAGGTCTGTAAGAGTCCTGGGCACCTTCTTAGCACATTGATTCCTTTTTTTAGCACCTTTGTAGGTCTATTTACTTAGGTTTTGATCTAACTATGTGTGCAGTTACAATCTATTATAGGGTTTGTGTTTGGATATCCCAAAAATTATTTACACAAGAACAAAAGGCAATGTAAAAATAACCTTAATGAGTAGTTAGAGTAACTTAACATTAAAATTAGTATCATTACTATAATATTTATAGGTTCTTGCTTTCACATTCAACATACACATTCTTTTTAATTGCTAACACACATGAAATAGAGTATGACTGGGTCTAAAAATTTTCCTTCAAATGAGAAAAATTATTATCTATCTTGGATATTTTATCCTACAAGGTTAATATGTATATGTGTCAATCATCATTCTACAGAGTTTTCCTTAAACCAAAAGGCATACTCAATCATCATTCACATAGTATATAAGAAACATAGGGTGTATACAACCGGTCTTCAAAATGGAGAAACTAATTATTGATTATATTGGAATTATAAACCATACATATTTGAGTCCATCCAAGATTTCATCCTCCTACAAATTTCTACCTCCTCTAACTCCTAAATCTCGTACTCTCCCTCTTTATCAGGCATTCTTTCCTATTTTCTTGCTAGTTCCTAGTTTGAGGGTAGTTATAAACTACTTGCCTCTTAAAGTTAAATTCTACTCACATGGTCTTGCACATTTGACCACCTTCAAGAATCTCTCAAGGCACCTAGCACCTTCCCAAAATTTAAACCATCATTTACATGACACTCAACACCCACTTATCAATCTAGCCTAGTTGACGCCGATTCAAAATTTCAAATTCTAAGATTTGGAGGGAAACTTCAAAATAGCTTTCAAACCTATGCACATGATCCAATAATGACTTAAACACAACCAAAATGTCCCTAGTATATCTCTAATACTCAAACTAAACCAAAATGATCACAAGACACACTTGAATACATTAATTTCTTAGATTACCAAATGATGCCCTGCATCATACTCCCTTGGCAAGAAAAGATTTGAGCTTTACTCAAATGGATTGCTTTGTTTTTATTTATGGTCTTCAAATGATTTCTCCTTGGATTTTCTCCATCTATTTCTACTCCATCATGCTTCAACTGTTCTTTATCTTTTCTCTCTTGCTTGCCTCTATCAAAGACAATTATACTTCCTTGCTTCCATTTCTTGCTTGTAGCAATTAACATCTGGTGTCCACTCATACCTTGATCTTTTCCTATGTCATATAGGTAGTATATGCCCCAAAACACTATTAGTACATATAGATTCTAATCTTCCCATGCCATTATCTTCAATCCTTTAACAAAAATAGAGTCAATTTTATGCCTAGGTTCTTCCTCACTAAAATTCAGACTTATATATGGTTCTTTGTGCTCTAACTCTCTCATTGTTGACATCAATTCTTATTCTTCATGTTCTTTGTCCTCCATTGTGAGGATATCAAATGATGCAACCTGTACCTTCTCTTTTTGATCTCTCTTAGGAGCTTATTCTTCATGTACTTTATCACCTCCAAGACCAAACCTACACATACAAAGCCAAGAAAAGTAAAACATGTCATAATTGGAGACTTTTGAGTCTCATTAACTGCTTCTTCCGTCCATTCTACTCTTTTCAACTAACAATCTGATTGGTTTTCTTCTACCTCATCTTCCACTTATTCAAGGTCTAGCTCATGTACTTCTTCATTATTCATCACATCACTATGCAAATCCTGTTCTAGTGTTGTTATTTCTACCTCTGATTGTTTATTACTTTCATATACACAATAATATTCAGACTATATACTCATTTTCTCTTCTTTTTAAAAGCCTTCTATGAGGCCTACAATTTGATCTGCCTCTTTCTCTTCATCTTTTCCATCATCTAGTTGGCTTAAACTGACTTATTTTTCCTCGTTCAAGCTTACGTCATCCTCTTAAAGGTACTGGTCACCTTTATCATCTTGAAAACTATGTTTCTCACTCATCCAAAGTCTTTTCATCTCTCTTGAGTTGCTTACAAATCAACCTTTTTTTGCTCTCTTTCTTCTCTCGTAGCTCTCCTCTTTATTTTCTTCATTTGTATCTTTATTGGCCACTTGCTTATCTTCTTCTTCATGACCCATACATAGTATGGCTTCTCCTTTCCCTTCATTTTCTCTATTATGAACATCAACTCATCTAATTGTTGTCTTACCTTTGTTATTCTTCTTCCATTTCTCTCCTCTTGGTGTCTTCTTGCACCTTCCTCACTCTATGGTAACTGATATCAACCACGCCCTATTTTTTATTATCTTTTTATATCTTCATCTTACCTATGTCTCAATATTTTGGTCTCACTTGGACCTATTCCCATTGACAAGCTTCATCTACTTGCCTCTCATGACCTCATTTGGTTCTCTTTTACTTCTATGACCTCACCTGGGTCTATCTCACTCTCTTGTCATTTGCCTAGGAATCCTATTTCTCTCTCTAAGCTCTCCTTGAGCTTACTCTTGAGATTACAACATCTCTCTCTCTCTTTAGCAATCCTTAATGGCTTTAGGGCTACTTATCACATTCTCAACCTTTCACTTACACTTCAAACAAATACATAAAATGAAAAACAAAATCAAACATGTACCTTTTTTATTTGAAGACCATCCTTCTCCTCATCCCAAAGAAATTATAGCTCTGATACCAAATGATGCATAGAGGCATCATTCTCTACTCTTCATATTCCTTTGACTCGGATACTTGCAACTATCTATCTCTTGCTTTCTCTCTTCATTGTCTTCTTTTCTTAGTCTACTCTCTTGTATATAGTTCTTGATGCTTCAAACCCCTAAATTCCTCATCTATACTTATTTGACACCGTTTATGCCTTATATAGTCTTATTTTATCATTTATAACTTGATTCAATTCAATCCCAAATCTCAATCTTTCCTTACACTCTCTTATGGAATTCATCTCAATTTTACACCTTCTTTGTAGCCTTTTTTGTTCTTTTTCAGTTGTACGAACATGTACATATTGGTCTTAGAAATATAATGTACTTTATGATTACCCTCTATCCTCTTCTATCTCCACCCTAAGTTTCATTACCCAACTCACTTGGTTCAACTACTTTCTCACCTCTTCCTCTTACCAATTAGCCCTTCATTAGTCCTAATTACCCTGTTTTCAACACAGTTGCCTATTTTCATACACCACAGTGTCGTACCAAGTTACAAAATCCAAAATCCTTTAGATAAAATAGAAACCTAACTAATCACCAAGTTTTATATATTTTTGATGTTGGAAAACATTATAATGTTGTTTTAGGTTTCAAAACCCTCATGTAGGGTTTGCATGGTTTGTGTTAACCTGAGATTGAGTGTTTTGTTGGTTCAAGCTTTACTTAAGGTTTTAAACATATGAGATGATTGAAAAAGGTTTGTAATATTCTTGGGCACCTTCTTATCATGTTGACTCATTTTTTTAGCACATTTGTTGGTCTATTTTCTTAGGTTGTGATATGACTGTGTGTGTAGTTATAATCTATTACAGGGTCTATGTTTGGATATCCCATAATTATTTACACAATAACAAAAGACAATGTACAATCTACAAATAAACTTAATTATTAATTTTAGTAACTTAAAAATCAAATGAGTATCGTTACTATAATATTTATAGGTTCTCACTTTCACATTCATACATACACAATTTTTTTAATTGCTAACACACAAGAAATAGAGTATGACTGGGTCTGTAATTTTTCCTTCAAATGAGAGAAATCCTTCTTCTCTATCTTGTAACTTTTATCATACAAATTTAATATGTGTGTTAATCATCATTCTATAGATTTTTCCTTAAACCAAAAGGCATACTCAATCATCATTCAAACAATATACAGGAAACACAAGGTGTATACAACTAGTCTTCAAAATGGAGAAACTTCTTAATGGTTATCTTGGAGTTATCAACCATACATCTTCAATTCCATCTAATATTTCATCCTCCTACAAATTCCTACCTCTTCTAACTCCTAATTCCCGTACTCTCCCTCTTTATCATGCATTCTTTCATGTTTTCTTGCTAGTTCTTAGTTTGAAGGTAGTTACAAACTACTTGCCTCCTAAAGTTACATTCTACTCACATGGTCTTGCACATTTGACCACCTTGAAGACTCTCTTAAAATAGGTAGGACCTTCCCAAACTTTAAGCCATCATTTACATGACACTTAACACCCATTTATCAATCTAGCCTAGTTGACACTTATTCAAATTTCAAATTCTAAGATTTGGAGGGAAACTCTAAAATAGCTTTGAAACCTACACACATGATCCACTAATGACTTGAACACAACCATAATGTCCCTATTATACCTCTAATAATTAAACTACACCAAAATTATCACAAGACACACTTGAATACATTAATTTCTTAGATTGCCAAATGATGCCCTATATCACCTTACTTCATGGTTTAACATCAAGAACGCTTGGAAACACTTGAATCCTTGTGTAAATCTGCATCCTAGACATACAATCTTCATTCAACAAGCTCCGAACTCTTAGAAACATGCTTTTAGAACCTTAGAACCTACTTGAAGGCCTACAACATTCATGAATATAACACTTTTGGGTGAAATAAGCATGCAATAATATGAGAGACCATGTTTTGAAGGATCTTTTCCCACGTTGGAAGCTTGAAAAAGTTCACAAGATACAAAATAAGAGGGAAACACAAAGTCAAATATGTTTTGAGAAAGGTGTATGGATATCAAGGGATTGTGATGGAGCTTCAAACATTCCAAATGACTTTTATCCCACTTTAGAATGTTTCACCCCCTTTATGACTTAATAAAATGATTTGAAGACCTTTTTGATATATTTTCACGTTGAAAAACACTTTTAAACACCATTAGTAATAAAATAGGCCTGTTTATGGGCTAATATGACCTTATGATTCAAGAATGTTTATTAAGCCTTAATAAAACATGAAAAGTATGAGAAACCATTACTAACTCATCAAGGTGACTTGAAAAGTCAACAAAAACCAAAGTGGACTTTACATAAAAGTGTTAAGATCAACTAGAGGAGGCGTAAATAAAACAAATAATAATAATGGAAATGTAAAGAAACATGTTAAAAGCTAAGTAGTTACGAAATGATTATTGGGCTAAATCAATAGCATGGTCAGTATATAATCTAAATAGATATCCTCAAAAGAGTGTTCATGGTGCAATTATTCAAGAGGCTTGTTGTAATGAAAAACATAGTGTCTCTCACTTAACAATTTTTAATTGTTTCATATGCTCATGTGTTAGAGGAAAGGAGAAATAAATTATATGTTAAAAGAGAGAAATATTTTTTTGGGATATAGTGAGTAGTCAAAATCATATAAATCGTACAATATAATCACCAAGAAAGTGATAATTAGCCTAGATGTTTAGTTTATTGAAGAATAAGTATGGGGTGGAAGCATTGAAAACAAATCAACTATTGTGAAAACAATATTTTCAAATGAAAATGATCCAACAAATGGAAATGTGGCATCAAGTAGTAGCCCAACTTCACAAGGATTACCGCAGTGACAACTCCAATAGAAAATACAAACCAATATCCCAAAAGGTATATCCTAAGTGACATATTAAGACGAAAGTAGGCAGAAGCCATAAAAACTCTAAGGTATTTCTTTGGTGACACCTCACAAAAGACAAGAAGTCTAGAATAAATATATGAAACTTCAAAAAATGATGATTTTTTGAATTTTGTATTATTTATTATAGATGATCTAGTATTTTTTGAAGAAGCAATTAATAATGAGAATTTACATAAAGTCATGGATGAAGAAATTGATGCAGTAGAGAGAAATCAGACTTAGGATCTAGCGATGAAGAGAAAATGACTGATAAGCCAATACAAGAGAATATTTACCAACATAACCTTTATGATAAAATTGAGCATAAAAAAATTCACACACACAATATAACACAATACACAAGATTTCACCTGGGAAAACCTTACGAAAAAAAACCTAACACAATAACCTCCTTTACTATTGTATTAACTTAACCATATTATAATACAATAATTAATATTAGTTTTGATTTTCTCCTATTGTATGTGTGAGTATAAATATGCACATCAATAGGTAATTATCTAAGTAGTTTAACAATACCACATGTACCAAAATCATGGGCTAAGAATAAAACCCATAATGGTTCCCCATAAACTATGGGTCATAATAGCACCTATATTATTATTGTAAGTAAAAATACCTATAGGACCCCAATTGTTGTGCCTGGATATAAAATACATAATGGATTTAACACATGAAAATATACATCTAATATTCAACATTATCCCACTTAATGAACACTTTGCATAGAGGTTTACAACTGCATAATTTTAGAATCTAAGGGGAGCCATGCCCATCGATCATCTACACTCAAAAAACTTCTTAGTACTCACAACCTTCCTAAGTGAACTAACACCATTCTTATTATGTCCACCTTCTCCAATAGTATCTTCTTCTCCTCCACCATTTCCTAAAAAAATGATATTAAATATCAATGTGTTTCATTTAGGAGCGATACAGAGGACTTTTTGAAATATAAATTACCTTATGATTGTCACAATATATCCTTACAAACTTTTGAATGAACCCAATAGTGGAACACAACTTTTAAGCCAAATTACTTCCTTGTTTGCATGAGTACTCAGGCTCTATGGTGGATTTAGCAACACGTGCTTTCCATTTTCTCATCCAACTTATAGTTCCATTGAACAAGTTGAATATATATGCATGGGTAGACCTATGACAATCAAGATCTATAGATAAATCATAATCCACAAATCCATTTAGAATCAACGTCTTAATTGCACCAATATTTCCCTAATAACATATTACATTATCAGATGTCCCTCATAAATACCTGAAGATCCTCTTCATCATAGTCTAATGTTTTTTGCCCATATTTAACATAAATAATCTCATTACTCCCAGCGATGATCAATGCCATGTTTGGTATAAACCATTGCATACATCATACTTCCAACATTACTTTCATATGGAAGTTAATACATGTCCTCAATTTTATGTTGTGTCTTAGGACACTATTTAACATATATATTTTGATTGATTAGAAAAGGTGTACTCATAGATTTCCTTTCCTATATCCTAAACCTTTGAGAAATCATCTTAAAATATTTATTTTATTTAACCATAGTTTTTTGTTTACATGATCTCTTTTAATTTCCATGCCCAAAGTAAATTTTGCAACACCTAGATCCTTCATATCAAACTGAGATGATAATTGAAACTTAATTGATTGATCATTTATTTATTGTTACCAATTAATAACATGTCCTATACATACAACACTATGATAACAAAATTTTCACCTTATTGTTTAAAAAACACCTAGGGATTAACTTAGCTTCACTCAAATCCAAGTCCCAACACATACCTGTCAAGTTTTTGAGTCCACATACTTGGTGATTACTTCCAGTCATAAATATATTTTTGTAGCCTACACACCAAATCCTTCTTTTTATTTACCTTAAAATTATTTGGTTGCCTCATGTAGACTTCCTCCTCAAGTTCACCATGTTGAAAAGTTATCTTTACATCCACTTATTTTATTTCAATATCAAAAACAACAACAATGGTGACAAGAAAAATAATTGAATTTAGCTTAGTAACAAGAGAAAATATTTCACCAAAATATTTTTTTATACTCAAGATAATCCCTTTGCTACTAGGAGATTTATAGTTCTCCATTTTTCCTTTTGTATTATACATCTCCTTGAATGTCCATTTGTAACCAATAGGTTTTATACTTGGAGGTAATTTCACCAAGTTCCATGTATTACTTTTATTTAAGGAATTCATAGCCTTCTTCCAAGACTTGTTTAAATCTGATCCTAATGTCTTCTTTATACTCTTTGGGTTTGCATTAGTAATTGATAAAGGAAATATAAAGTGAAAATCAAGAGGAGTATACCTTTTTGGTATTTTTCTCACTTGATCTGATATTCTCAAAATTGGAGTTTCTAGTTCAACATTTTCTAGTTCCTCCTCTACTTCATCTGAATCTTCTTCTTGCTGCTCCATTTCTAGTTCATCTTCAATAGTTTCTTTGAATTTAGACACAAATTCTCCCTCTTCTAGTTCAATGTGAAACTATTTAGGTTCATCCTTTGGTTATCTTTTTTGTTTTTGAACCCCTTAACCTTTATAAAGATAACATTTCAACTTTGAAAATTCTTGTTTGTTTTTGGGTTCCACAACTTATATCTTTTTACACCAATATTATATCTAATAAATATACACTTTGTTGATTTTGTACAACTTAGTCCTTATTTCTTTTTTAATATACACATGTTTAAGAGAGGATTTATTATCATTAGACACTTCTTATGGAGTTTTATTGACCAAGACTAGTATGGGTGATTTGTTGATTAGTTAATAAACACTCATAATTGCTTGTCCTCAAAACTACCATTATAATTTTTCAACACTTAACATATTCTCACCTTTTCCACCAAAGTCTTATTCATTCTTTCTACAACTCCATTATGTTTTTGTGTATATGGATTCATATTTTCATTTCTATTCCACAAACCTTATAAAACTAATAAAAATCATTGGAGCACTATTCTGCACCATTATTACTTCTAAAGACCTTAATCTTCTTTTCTATCTAGTTTTCAACAAGAGACTTATACCCATGTTTTTATCGAGTAGTCATCCATGAAAGACATGTAATATAATGAATTTCCTAAAGATGGAACTTTCATATTTCTAAACACAACTATATGTATAAATGCAAAATACCACCTTATCTAATAACACTATTGGGAAACTTTATTTGAGTTTGCTTCTTATATACACAATGTTCACAAAAGTTAAAATCTAAAGGATAATTAGAAATACCTTTATTTTTTAGTGTTTGAATGCCTTTCTCTTCGACATGGCCCATACTCTAATGCTATAGCATTATCTTTTGTGCAAGTAGCATAAGAGTTTGATTAATTACATTTATATATCATACCTATATTTTTTAGTGCTTAAAAGTCTTTCTCTCCAACATGACCCCTCCTCTAATATTAGATAATTGTCTTATGTGTCGGTGGCATAAGAATTTGATCAAGTCCATTTATATCCTCATGAACAATCAATATATTATACCCATAATTGATAAACTTTGCCTCAAGCTTTAAGAAAGTTAGAGTGTAGACTCTTCTTGCTAATACCATGGCTCCATGGACCATCTTGCATATTTCCTTGTTAAATATCATGCACACACCCACATTATTCATCTTACTTATGGAAATTGTGTTTCTCTCCAAACGTAGAATGTGCAGAACATTGGGGAGGATTTTAACCCTCCATATTTAAACATCAACTTGATTCTCCCTTAATCAATAATTCTGTAAGTACAAATGTTTCCTAAGAATACATCACCTCCATTAATATTTTCATATTCATGTAACCACTCCTTGTGATGATTCATATGGAAAGAGGCACTTGAGTTAATCACCATGCATCATGGCATCTATGCAATCTTGATGTTGCCAAGAATAGATCTCTTGAGTCTTCACTGGGGATATTTATTCCTACAAACTTAGAATCATCAAACCAAGTTCAACCTTTTTAAATCTATAGTCTTTCTTAAAATGTCTTGTTTTGCTATAATTCCAATATTTTCTCCTGTCTTTTATTGTAGTCTTAGATTTGCCTCTAGACTTTAATTGTCTTAATGTATTTCTCTCTTTCTTATGAGTGACATATCACAACCAGTGAATTTTTTGTTTGAAAATCATCGATGGATTTCAGCCTCATTTCTTCTTATAATAAGGCTCCTATGTTGTCCACAAAATTTAATGGCTATGTATTATTAGTTATTGCCATAAATAAATTATCCCAAGAGTCAAGAAAAGAACAAAACAAAGTAATACATTTTTCTTATTCATCCATTTTTTTTTGTTAGGAATCAACTGACTCACCACAATATTGAAGGCATTTAAATTTTTAACTATATAGTCCCCATCATTTATTGTAAATGAATACAACTTTTGGAGAAACAATTTATTCATTAGAGACTTTGTCTAATACATTAGCCTTAGATAATCCCATAGTTCTTTAGAAGTTTCTTTATTGAAACATTCAAAAAAATAGTATCTAATAGACATAATTTGATTGAACTCTTTGCCTTCATATCTATATTTTTACAATATTTTCCTCCATACGTGTAGGTCTTACTCTTGATACAACAACCCACTAATTTATGTCCACAAGAAGATTTTACATCTTGGGCTTCCATAGCTCAAAATTATGACCATTGAATTTTTTAATTTTTATCCATGTGCACACAAATATTCTCACACACTGAGTTCCCACTCATTAAATAGTTTATCACAAGTAAATGAAACCCTAACTCTTTACAAAAAAACTAAAACCTAGATCTAATACCAAATGAAGAGAAAACGTCTAATAAAGTAATACAAGAGAAGCAATACTTATTAAATATTTATGCTAAAATTGAATAAGATAAATTGAACACACACAATAACACAATACACAATATTTAACTTGGGAAAATCTTACAGGAAAAAACCCAACACAGAAACCTCCTTTACTATTATATTGACTAAACTGTCTTTCAATACAATAATTTATATCTGAGCTGATTTACCCATACTACATTTGCAAGTTTAAATAAGCACATCAATAGGTAACTGCTTAAGTAGTCTTATAATAGCATGGTTATGAAAACCATGGGTCAAAAATACAACCCATAATAGTTCCCCATAAAACTATAGGTTATAACACTGCCCATATTATTACTATAGGTTAAAATATCTATGGGATCACCAATATTATTACTATTTTTTCCTAGATATATAGTACTTAAGGGGTGTAACACAAGCAAATTTTACAACAATATCCAACAAGTGAATCTTCTAGGAGGAAAATATGTTATTGAAATAAAATGTGTCTACAAGATAAATTTTAATGTTGATGGAAATATTGAGAAACATAATGCAAGATTAGTTGCAAAGGTATATTCTTAGTATTCTGGAATTGATTTCATTGAGACCTTTGCATCTGTAACATGTTTAGATGCAATCATATATGTTATAAAAATTGTAGCTCATAACAGGTGAAAGTTTATTACATGGATGTCATGTCAGCATTTATAAATGTAATATTTAAATAAGAATCATATGTGCAACAACCACCAAGTTATGAGATTCCTGGTCATGAGAACAAAGCTACAAAATGAAGAAAGCTTTATATAGTCTTAAAAAAGCACCAAGAGCTTGATATAGTCACATTGACTCATACTTGTTGGGTTATGGTTTAAATAAAAGAAATAGGGAACCAAATATTAATATCAAGAGGAATGATCCATGTGAAATTTTGATTGTATGTTTGTATGTTAGATTTGATATTCAAATGGAAATTTTCAATTGAGTTGTTCAAATCAGCAATGAAGAAAAAAAATTGAGATGAAAGATATTTGATGAAATATTTTCTTGGCATTGAAGTAAATCAAATAAATAATGTAATTTTCATTTATCAAACCATGCATGCTAGTGATGTTTTGAAGAGGTTTAGGATGTTGATATGCTAATCAACAATTACACTTGTATTAGGTTTGAAATTCAACTAGGAGGACACAAGTAACAATATTGATCCAACATTGTATAAAACACTAGTTGGAAGTTTGATGTATTTAATGTCAATAAGCCCTAACATAATGTATGTGTGCAAGCAACATTTATGACAGAAAGAACACTTCAAGATATTTTTTTCATTATTTCAGGAGTAGTGTCATGGGATTCTAAAAAATAGCCCATTGCAACCCTTTCAACAACAGAAGAAAAATATGTATCAGCTTCATCAACAGGATGTCAAGTAATATGGATGAAAATAATTTTTTCAGACTTGAAGCAAAAGAAATAACGATCAACAAATATATTTTATGATAATTATTCATCAATAACATTATCAAATAATCACATTTTTCATAAATGAAGCAAGTATATTGATAAAAGATATCATTTCATAATATAAATAATCAACAATGATGGAATCTACTTAGAATTTTATAGATCCGAAGATCAAGTTACAAACATTTTCATAAAGCCATAAGCTAAGGAAACTTTTGAGCACCTGAGAGAAAGCTTAGGCATGATTAATATAGGAAGTCAAGATTAAGGGGGAATGTTGGAAATATAAACTTGACTTATATGCATTTAATATTTTTACGTAGATTTTGGTAAAGCTCGATGTATTCAATATCTCTTTAATATGTGTTGTCTTTTAATAAATAAATTAGTTAGCTTATAGTGAAGCAATTAGATTCTTCAAATATGGCATAAGTATTTGATCATATTTGATTTATTAATGTAGATAGGAACCTTATGGAGGAAGCTATAAATAGTCTATAAATAGAAGTATTTGGGTCATTTAATTGTAAGGAAAGGTAAGGAAAAGGAATTTAAGAGAAAGAATAAAAATGACGAGAATCCAAGTGTAGAATAAGTCTTTCTATGCAACAACATTTATTTTAATAGAAGTTTGTGTTCATTTTCTAAGCATGTGAGTATGATAAATCATCATTTAAGATTTGATTAAAAATTTACATGTGATCTTTTCATTCAAATTTTTATTTTAGCATACCTTCACATTTTTTAATTATAGTTATTGTAACATTTATGAGTATTGAACATGGTGTTATTTTAAATTTGTGTTGATTTTTAGTACCATTGAATTGAGTTATATTTTATATATTAGTTTTTTTATTTACCAAGCTCATTATAATTGACTACATTTCATAATTCTATAGGTAAAAATATTCAATTCAATTTGTATCTTCCTAAGTTGAAGGATTGAAAATGTTATGCATATTTTTATTAAATTATCTACATAGGGTCCAAAATCATTTTAATTACCATTAGACAAACACCCACAATACTTTCATAGTAAATAGATGAAAGCTTATAAACATAGAAACACATATTAATCCAAGTAGCATAGCTACCTCTTTTGATTAAGACCACTGGTCTAATTCTGCCATTATAGAAATAACTCTCATCAACAATATTTCTCACCCACTAGCCCTCTATGTTCTTATATAGATAAGAAAGGAGACTAGGCTAGGGTTAGGGTTTTGGTGAGTGGTTAAAAATAGAATAAGATGAAACTAGTTTTAGAAAAAATAAATTAAGTATTTATTTAATTTGTAATCTTCTCTAATTATAGGTTATGGATAAGTATGCACCAATTAGTATCTATCTAGGAATTATAAATAAATATTACAAGTGTATCTTAAATTCATACAATAGTCTATGAGTAATTGAATACACTAATATTCACCCTTAAGATGTACTTTGATGAAGGGAGAGATAGATAAATCACTAAATTATCCCCCATTTATGACACCTTCCTTCACCTTAAAAACTACCTAAGTTGAACAATCAAGCCTCAAACAAGGGTTTTATGAAGATGTATGCAACATGATTATCTATTTGGTAAAACTTAAGATCAACAACCTTATGCGATATCAATTGTCAAATATAGTGCATGTGGATCTCAATGTGATCTATGTGATTGTGATTAATTGTGTTACAAGAAATGTGGATAATGCTTTGATTATCACACCAAAGCCGTGTGAGTTAGATATGTGGAAATCCAAATTTGAAAAGCAAGTGTTGAATTCTTATTAAATCATGATCGATAGTGACAACTCCACTATACTCAAATTCTGTATTATACAAAGCAATAATAGTATAATTATTAAAATACCAAGTCATGAGACCTACCTCGAGATGATAAATGTTTCTTATAGTTGACTTACGATCATCTAGATCCCCTACCTAATAATTATTTGTGTAGTTGACAATTTTTGTGTACCCAATAGAAGTGTAACCATAAATTGAGGCTTTTTCTCCTAACTTTTACTCAATCCCATAGATAGCAGTACCACAAAGATACCTTAAAACCTATTTTTTAGCTTACAAATGGATTTCATTGGGTCCTAACAATAACATTATATAAATTTCAAAATAAATTAAAGATTATGATGAGTAGGAATCATGTACAAAATACTTCCTATCAATTTCCTATAGAGTGTACCATCAAACAAAGGAGAAGATACCTTGGAGGAAAGCTTGACTCTAAATTGATAAGGAATCAATGTAGACTTGTAATATTTCATGTTGAACTAGTTGAGTATGTCTTGAGCATACTTAGATTGATTAACAAAATTTCCTTTCTCAAATTTTGAAATCTGAAACCAAGGGAAACATGCAAAAAACCCAAGTCTATTATCTCAAAATACTTATTTATCTAAGCTTTCAAATCATGAATCCACTTGGTGTAACTCTTTATGATGATTAAGCCATTGACATAGAGGACCAAAATCATGATTTTCTCATCTATTTTCTTGGTTTAGACTGTGGGATCAAAGGTAATTTGTGTAAAGCCAAATTTGATTTAAAAAATTACAATATTTTCATATCAAACTTAAGAAGCTTGTTTCAAACCGTACAAGAACTTTTTAAATATGAACACAAAGTTAGAATTATCACTACTAAAGGATCCAAGAGGTTTGGATACATATATTTATTATGCAAGCCTCCATGCAAGAAAACACTTTTGATGTCCATTTGATAGAATCCATGGTCTTCCGTTGTAGCCAAGGAGAGTAATATCCTAATGTAACTCATCTTGGAAACTAGACCAAAGTTTTCATGATAGTTAACACCATCAAATTTTGAAAAACCTTTTTCTAAAATTCAGACTTTGTATCTTTTAATGGACCCATTATTTACATACTTTGTGTGGTATACCCACTTTCACCTCACTAGTTTTCTTCCTTTCAAAATAGAAACTAATTTCAAAGTTTTATTCTTATTCAAATAAATGAGTTCTTATGCCATAGTTGCCTATCATTTAGGATGCATAGAAGCTTGATGATAAGTCTTTAGATCCTACATTACTACCAACTATACCAAATGTGCAACACCATATGGATGTTATGATCTTGTCAATCTTGGATCTCTTGGATCCCCTACCACTGCACTAGCCTCATGATAAACTACTAAAAACAATTTTGGTACATGTCATGTTGGTTGTGTAGTTACATTATAAATTTTTCCTTACACTGGTGGAGGTGATGATTTTCCACCCTATTGCTCATCATCTGAACTATGGTAACTCCTAAAATGGGAGTTGTGTAAACTATGTTGTTCTTCATAAGAGACCTCAAAAGTTGTGTCCAATCATTAAAAGGTAATGGAAGAGGGGTAGGAGATGTTGGGGTGAAATCTTGGGATTTCTCATCAAATAACATATTCCACCAATAAATCACTTTAGTGGTGCCCAAACCAAGAAGATGATATGCATTCACATCTTCATAGTAGTTGACAAATATACAAGGATAATTCTTCCTTTCCATTATTTTTCACTTCTCATCTAGGTGTGACCATGCATTACATCCAAAAACTCAAAAATTAGAAGCACATGGTTTGACACCAAACCATTTTTATTTGGGAGTCATATTTTGCACTGTGAAGTGGGGAGTGTGATTTTAGACGTATGTCATACATTGAATTACCTCTAGCCAATACTGTGGAAGCAAGTCTTTGGAATGTACCATGTAATTGACCATTTCCTTTAGTGTGTAATTTTTGCACTTAGCTACACCATTTTTTTAGGATGTACGGTATAATTGCTAAAATTGAATGCGTATCTATTCACAAAATTTATTCACCTAATTATTGACAAACTCTTCTATATTATCTATTTGAAAACATTGAGTTCTTATCTCTTATAGGTTTTTGACAAGGGCCTTGAAAATTTTGAGGTGCTCAAATACTTTTGTTTTGTTTTTTAGAAAGTATACCCATGTTTTATGAGATAAATTATCAATAAATGTAATCATGAATTTATGTTTCTAAAAATAAACTTGGGAAAAGACATAATATCATTGTGAACCAAATGTAATTTGTCACATCCCCTCATGGATTTGATTTTGTTTAATGGATCCATGTGTTGTTTTCCAAGTGCACAACTTGGATAAAAATCATCTTTGAAATAAACTTGTGGAAAACTAATAAGCATGTGATCCTTGATGAGATCCTACAATGAATGATAGTTGAGGTGACTGAAATTCTTAAGCAAAATTTTACTGAAGTCATTAGCATGTGAAATCATGAGTTGTGAAGGTTGTGTTGGAGGTCTAGATTGTACCCTAGCTAGAGGCAGGAGTGTTCATATCCTACTTCCAAATCTATCTCAACATGGGATTGACCTTAGGCTATGGGTATCCTATAATGGGGTCAGACCTCTAGGATTTTTAATGACATTATCTCCTTTGATGCATCATTTTAGCTCATTCCCACTACTAAAACCTACTAATGACCAAGGAAAAGGGAAAGATAGAGAACATGAAAGGGAAACCTAAGCTAAAGATGATGATGCACCAATATTATGGTTGATCCATATTGCTTGAATCTAAAACACTAATGAAACAAATAAAAGACCAAATCTAGGATCCTAAATATTTATCATACATCAGTGTTTCATGAAGATGTTCACCAAACGATCACATGCTGATGGAAATGATGGAGAGGTCTAATGCAAGACACTAACTAGTCACAGTATCCACATGTAGGCTTCAATCAAAAGATGTATAACACTAAACATGACCTGCATAACAAGGTCAACTAGTAACTAGGTGAGATCATGACTTGACAAAAGAAAGATTTCTACCATATATGCAAATTTGACATGTACACACTATACCAAAATAATGAAATTTGAAGAATAGGCTCGTATTCATTTCAAGAGGTTACAAGCTCCATCTTGGTAGAGTTTAGTCATGTCTAAGAGAGGGAACTGAGAAAATACATAGTCTATTCTTCATATTTCATCATTCTAGTATTGGGTGCATATGTTAGATTTACATATGTGGTAGAAATCTCTCCCTTGTCAAGTCATGATCTCACCTAGTTACTAGTTCATATTTTTATACGTGTTAGGAGGCCCCTTATCCAACGGTAGCACAATTGATTACTTATATATGAGCAATTGAACACGGAAATTATACCAGAATGATTAAGAAACTAGAAACATGAGACAACAAAGAATTTGAGAGACAATACACACAATTGTATTAGATAATACTAGAAGAAAATACAAACAAGGAAGATGCCACTTCTTCCTTCACCTCAAAGGCTTGCCACACCTCAAGACCTTCTTCCCTCTCTCTCTTTCTCAACACAAAACCAACTCTAAAGCCTGAGTTACAATCCCTCCCTGAATGCTATCACTGATCTCCTTGACCTTACACCTGTAGATCTCCTTGACCTTGCTTGCTTCAATGCCTTTTCTTGCCTTAGAATTACTATACAATACATGCCTTATGGGTCTATAAATAAGATCCCATGCTTACAAAAAATAGACATCTAACTACTAAAATTAGACACACAGCTCGCGACTTAAAATAGTCTCTTAGCATGCAAACACTCGGTTTAACTAACTGACTGTTCGTAAACAGCAGTTCTGGACCGCACAGGCGACCGACGTCGGTCCCTGCTTGTCTGGTGCTGCCGACGTCGGCTGACTCTCTGCCATCGCCGGTCTCCTTCTCCACTGCATCTGACCGACGTCGGTCATACTGCCGACGCCGGTGGCTCTGGTTCTTCAGCATCCTTTCTTCATGTGTGTGCAAACGGTTGAAGCTTTTAGCTCCACACCCTAACAATACGGGTCATGTTTAGTATTCTACATCTTTTGATTGAAGCCTGCATGTGGATATTGTGACTGGTTAGTGTCTTGCATTAGATCTCTCCATCATTTCCCTTAGCTTGTGATCATTTAGTGAACCTCTTCCTAAAACATTGATGGATGACATATATTTGGGATTCTAGATTTGGTCTTTTATTGGTTTCATTAGTGTTTTAGAGTCAAATAGGGTGGATCAACCATAATCTAGGTGCATCACCATCTTTATCTTACATTTCCATTTCATGTTCTCTCTCTTTCCCTTTTCCCTAGTCATTCGTAGCTTTTAGTAGTGGGAATGAGCTAAAATGATGCATCAAAGGAGCTAGCCTCATTAAAAATCCTAGAGGTTTGACCTGATTATAGGATACCCATAGCCTGAGGTTAGTCCCATGTTGAGCTAAATTTGGACGTAAGACCTGAACATTCCTACCTCTAGCTAGGGTGCAATCTAGACCTCCAATAGTTTTGGCATTCCTGGTGGGACAAGTTTCTTTGGTATAATTAAAGTTTAAAGACTAAGAAGAAGAAATTTCAAAAGTAGGAGACATATACCAACATCAAAAGCTGAAGATCCTTTAAGTTGTAAAGTTCATATCATATTTTAGATAGTGTTTTCATGCCAAAGGTTACACCAAGTTCATCAAGTAAAAGTAATCCTTTTGAACATATTGAATTGCCTTCTACTTCTTAGAAAAGATCAAGATTCAATAGTATAAGACCTTGTCCTCAAAAGAAACATTCATCTGTTGGTTACCCTATTGTTTTATTCCAATCTATTGTCCTCATAAGCTAAATCCCTTTTCCCTAAATAGTTATTAGAAATCAAGTGTTTGTTCTATTTAATAGGGGTAGTCTACTGAATTTAGCCCAATATGATGGCATTTCTATGTCTACCTAGAAAGTATCCCTTTATTCTTAGGAAAATGGGATAAAACTATTGCTATTGAGCATATTCAAGATGTTGCCAATCTATGTTCTATCCATAATGTTACTCAAGATAATGTGGCTATTAGATTGCTTGTTGCCTCTATCAAAGGAAAAGAAAATAGTGCAATGGCATAGGAACCTCCCTTTGACCTCCATTTTATTTGGGTTGATTTAGGTGCAGCCTTAGTTAGGTAATTTTAAGACAAGTCTGATCATCTATCTTTAGTTGGACAACTGACTACCATACAAAGTACCCCCTTGAGTTCATGTTTGATTTTAACTTCATATTCTAAAAGACATGGACTAGGATCCCTCTTTCTGGCATGACCAGATTGCCAAAATTTGTACTGTAACACCTTTTGATGTAATAAATATTGAATTCCATCATTTTCTAAGCTAGATTAAAGTTTGTTCCATGAATTCATTTACAGTGGTTAAGTGAATGTATATTCCTTGTCTATGTCTGAGTTTTTCTCACCTTCAGAAAGTGCTTAGGAGTTCTTACAGGTCATTATAAGTGCAATTTACATTTTGTTGTCTAGCTTGAAAGTAAATATTTGCCCTCTCATGCTAATTTAATAACTAATTAATGCCTTATTCTGAAATATTTATGTGAGATTGATATTATTTGGTCTTGAATGTGTCTCATAGTGTGTCTTGTGCGAGTTTGAGTGATCAAATCATTGGTGCATCACCCATTTTTTACATGATTTTATAAGTTATTATCAAAATCTCTCTCCCTTTTCCATGCAAGTACTAGTTTAGGTGATAGATCCAGAAGGAAGCCGACCTTCTCCAAAGGCATGATCCATTATTAAGATACCAACAATGTAGGATCAATCCCATGTTGAACTAGATTTGAGTAGGAAGATCTGAATAATCCCCTTCTCATCTAGTGTGTAAATCTAGAGCACCAACATGTTGAGTGAACACAAAGTTGTCAAATTTTTACAATTGCAGTGAATGATCAACATTTATATAATAGTGGATTGGTCTGTGATATTTATGATGATAATAATGGTAGGTGTAAACTTAATGATTTTGATTTGACATTAATGTGTGATCTTATATATATATATATATATATATATATATATATATATATATATATATATATATATATGTATGTATGTATGTATGTATGTATGTATGTATGTATGTATATATAAAAGTTTTGCATACAAGTATGAAATGTGGAGAAATTTGTTATATACACCATTATCCATCTCAACACTCCCTTTGCCCTCAATAACTAGATGACTATAATGTCTAACAAAAAAACTAGTTGTGCATCATTGGTCAATATTTTGAAATAATGAGAGATCTTGTGTCATAGGGTGAGAGGCTCATAAATCCAAAATCCTTTCGAACACAGGTGATCTTAATGTTACATAAAGTGTTTCTTCTATATTTTGAAGGGTAAAGTTGCATTTTTTCATCTCTGCTTCTAATTATGTCATTTTCTTGAAACACTAATATTCAACATGGTCTAGTTTATTACACCTACTACAACACTTTTGGTTGACATTGGCAATTACTTTACCTTTACCTATGTTGTGACTTGGTGAAGGATTTTATTGAGCTGATTGATTTCCCTTAGACTTAAACTTTTCTCTTCGTTTTTTCTTGGATACTCCCTTCAATTTACTAGAGTGGGGTTATGACATTACATTAGTATCATTAACCACTAATTCTTACTACTTAATACCTTCAGGTCAGATTTACAAAATAAAAAATAGTTTTCTTGTGCTCTTTGAAGTTGAAAATATGTAGATCCCATAAAGTCTTGTTATGTGTAGTAGTTAAATTTTTTTTGAGTAAATATGATCCAATTTAGATAAAATACTCATAATGATTTTTTTACCAATCTTGGTTTCACTAGTCTCAACGACTAAAAACCTCAAGCACTTAATTTGAGTGTTAAAATCCTCAATGAAAGGATAGTTGTCTAGATTAAGAGAACTGAGCTCATTTTTTAGTTGACATGCCCTCATCTTAATGTGATTTCCAAAAATTTCCTTCAAGGTAGTCAAAACTTTGTAAGGTTCCATGTTGCCCTAGAAATGAAACTTTAATTAAGGGGATACAAAATAACTAATGATGCATCAAAAATTTTCAAAGTAGTTTTGTCATTTTTGTCATTTGACAACATATAAAATTGAAACTTATTCATTCATTTCAATGTGTTAGAGACCCTTTCTAAGTACCACATTACTAATTTATCCTTTCTAGTTGGAGTTGATGGAACTTGAGAGGGTTATATTTTTCTCGACCATTGCTAGCACAAAAACTTGAGTGAAAGTGGCCCAAAGTTTTGTTTCGTGCAACAATAAAAAATGAAAGAGTGTTTCCAAAAAAACATGTTAAAATGATCTTCTTGATGATAAAATCACAACAGTGTGATCATGCAATGAAATTGCTTCACCAATAAAGTGTAATAACATCAATAGATCAAAATATGATTGAAATAACATAGAATATATGAGTAAATGATGATCCACTTTGAGGGGGAAATCTCCACAACCTTAAAATAATAAAAAAATTTGCAATATGATGATTGATTACTAATTACTACCTCCTATTTAGGGTCTACTTAGGCCATGGTTACTCCACAGTCCTACCTAACTAGTGAAATGAGCTCATAGAGAAATGTAATATGATAATGAAGGGTTTATGTAAGCCACAAATTGGTTACACATACCCAAAGCACACTATAGGCTAAATGTATAACATGCCCCTCCCCTTAAAAATAATGTTCCCCAAAAATTTAAACAACTTTAGATGATGCTATAGAAAAAATTTATACTCTCATGTTGCCTCTTCACGGTTCAAATTCTTCCACTTCATAAAATACTCCATAGTTTCTATTATTTGAAACCTTTTAGTGCATGTGTAAAATATCACCTCAGGTTCTAAAATTACTTGGACTTATTCATCTATTTTTGGTAACTTAGTGTGGATAGAAACTCATTATCCAATTACCTTGTTTAGACAAGATACATGAAATAAAATATGTATATGAGTGGACTATGGTAGCTCTAGCTTGTAAACAACATTGCCAATTTTTTTTGCAAGATATTATAAGGGCCATAATACTTGGGAGAATACTTTTATCATTTATTTGTTGCTTTAGAGACATCTTCTCATATGGATTCAAGTGCCCAAAGACCCAATCATCTATCTCAAAATGTTACTCACTTTGATGTTGATATGCTTATTGCTTCATTCTATTCTATGTCATGGGCAAATTTTATCTGACTAGCTAGTACCTCATGTTAATGTTGAATGTGATCTTCACTAACTCAAACCTTAGGTTTCACCCTCAAGGATTAAGTGATGGATGGGGGTTGATAACCATAAAGTGCCAAATATGGAGACATTTTAGAAGAGGTGTGGAATGAAGCGTTATACCACCATTCTCCTAGTGGCATCCAATGAACCCACCATTTGTATATATTAGATGCAAAAAATGAAGATACACTTATAAGAATTTGTTGACCACCTCAATTTGAACATTAGATTAAGGATGATAGGATGAGCTATGAGCCAACTAAGTACCCAAACACATGAATAAATCTATCCAAAAACTACTGGTAAAGATGGGATCACAATCACTTACAATGATCTTTAGAGTACTATGCAATTTTTGAATTTTATCCAAAAAAGCAAGAGATATAATACTCACTAAAAATGGTTGTAACAAGGAGAAAATACGAGCATATTTCATGAGCCTATCCATAATTACCATGATGACATTTTTACATTCAGACTTTGGTAACCCTATAATGAAATCCATGGAAACCCTCTCCCACATTTGGATATGAATGGATATTTTTTATTTTTATTTTAGGTTAAAAGAGGGGATTTTTTTGAAATAGGGTCCCCAAACCCTAGGAGAAGTTCAAACACAAAAGAAACATCAGGATAACCAAGCCAAGAAAAGAAACTAGGACTAACACAGTCCAAAAACATTTTAAAAATAGCCCAAAAATAGCCACAAAATAACAAAAAAACTATTATAAATCCAAGCTACTAGACACATCCTCCCAAAATGCCTTCATCTTCTTGAGATTCATATTAATTTACAACAAATTTTCATGATCAATTGTGTATTGAGAACCTCTGCTCTAACCCTTATTTGACAGGACCTAAGTTCCCCAAAGCTCTGACATAACTTGTCAGAATTAAGAGCACACATGATTACCTTTGTATAAGCAATTTAAACATGCGAAAATAACCAGAAGAACAAGTAACTATCAATGAGAAATAGCACAGAATATGAGAGGCAACACACAATTGTATTCAACTTAGTTAGAAGGAAATTACAACAAAGAGATCACACTCTTCTTCCACTTCATGGGCTTACAGTAATCTTCCCTCAAGGGTAATCTTCTCTCAATAGGTCATAACACACAGCTAACACAAGCTGTTGTTCACCTCATTGTATTGCCAGTGCAACTGAGTACGAATCGATACTCCAAGTAGATCCCACCATGATCTTGCTCCTTGATGTATTGTTGTCACCTTGGATCTTGCTCCCCCGTCGATCTCCTTTTGACCCTTGCATACACACACCCCTGCAGACTAACCTGATCTTACTTATCACATGTAGATCTCTTCCATGATCTTGCAACACCCTGCAGACCAAACTTGATCTTACATACATGAAGAATCCTACTTGATTCTACCATGGGAAGAACTCTCCTAGTTTTACACTTAACAATATAGCCCATGAGTCTATTATATAGATCTCATGCATACAATGATTAGACTTGTGGCTCAAGACTCAAACTAGTCTTTAACATGCAAACAACCTGTTCACTTAACTGACTGTTCGTCAACAACAGTTCTGGAACCACACAGGCGACCGACGTCGGTCCCTGTCTAACTGGAGGTGACCGACATCGGCCAATCCCTGTCGATGTCAATTTCCTTCTGCACTGTCCACTGATCAACGTCGGTGATCCTGCCGATGCTGGCAACTACATACTCAGCATCCTCCATGTTTGCATCAAGGTGAAGCTTTTAGCTCCACAACCTAACAATCTCCCACTTGGAGATAAATAGCTACACCTATACCTATACCAGTACTTTGTCTAATCTACATCCTGGCTTGTATTCCTCTTCAAGCTCAATCTTGAAGACTACCCACCACACTCCTTGTGGTGTTAATCTTGTGCCTGAATTTCTTCATTCTCAGCTTACCTTCTTCTGCCATTGCTATACTCCCACTCAAACAGAAACCCCTATGAGTAACCTGTAATCAAAAAACACTAACCAGATCTGGGCCATCTTTTAGTCAAACTCACTCTGAGAATGTCCAACCTCGCTCTGATACCAGTTGACAAGACTTAAGTTCCCCAAAGCTCTGACACAACTTGTCAGAATTAAGAGCACACATGATTACATTTGTATAAGCAATTTAAACATGCAGAAATAACCAGAAGAACAAGTAGCTATCAATGAGAAATAGTACAGAATATGAGAGGCAACACACAATTGTATTCAACTCAGTTAGAAGGAAATTACAACAAAGAGATCACACTCTTCTTCCACTTCATGGGCTTACATTAATCTTCCCTCAAGAGTAATCTTCTCTCAATAGGTCACAACACACAGCTAACACAAGCTGTTGTTCACCTCATTATACTACCAGTACAACCGAGTACGAACCGGTACTCCAAGTAGATCTCACCATGATCTTGCTCCTTGATGTATTTCTGTCACCTTGGATCTTGCTCCCCCACCAATCTCCTTTTGATCCTTGCATACACACACCCTTGTAGACCAACCTGATCTTATTTATCACATGTAGATCTCCTCCATGATCTTACAACACCCTGCAGACCAAACCTGATCTTACATACATGAAGAATCCTACTTGATTCTACCATGGGAAGAACTCTCCTAGTTCTACACTTAACAATACAGCCCATGAGTCTATTATATAGATCTCATGCATACAATGATTAGACTTGCGGCTCAAGACTCGAACTAGTCTTTAACATGCAAACAACCCGTTCACTTAATTGACTATTTGTCAATAGCAGTTCTGGAACCGCATAGGTGACCGACGTCAGTCCCTGTCTGACTGGAGGTGACTGACGTCAGCTGATCCCTGCTAATGTCAGTTTCCTTCTGCACTGTCCACTGACCGACATCGGTGATCCTACCAACACTGGCGACTGCATACTCAGCATCCTCCATGTTTGCAACAAGGTGAAGCTTTTAGCTCCACAACCTAACATTATTGTCCTTTTATTTACCTATAAAACTAGGTTCAAACTACTCTCTGAGATATGACCATAGGTTTTCAATGTTTTGAATTTCTTCATACATTAGCACTTTACTACAATTAACTAAAAATCTAATATTATTATGCAGATTTTCATTAACTTGTTCTAACAACTCCATTTTGAAAGCTAGTCCCTAAATTTGGTTGTCTTCTTCCCTAACTACCAAGGTTTGGGTCATCCTTTCATTTTCCTGCTACAACTCATTCACCTTGCCCTTTAACTTAGTGATCTCATGCATAAAACACCTCATGATGGCTTTTTGGAGGTCAAGTTATTCCATAATTTTGTTTAAGCTCTCCTTGCCTTTGAGTGAAGAAACCAAGTTGTTGAAAGCCACATTTTGATCCTTCTAATTCAGGGAAGTCTCCCCTTTATTTGAGAAGGTATCCATTGTCTCACCAATCCCCTTCTACTTCTCTACTGCATTTGATTCTTGTTTAGGTTTACTTCCTTGCTCTACTTCTTTTTGATACTCTCTCATCTCCTCACTATCCTTTTCCACATCAATGACAGTCTCCTATCCCCTATTATTATGAAAATCTTGAGGACCATTGTCCCCCTATTTCCCTTGGTTGGGCCCTATATATTTTAAAGCCCTTCTAAGTCTTTTCTTAATATTATTCTAGTATTTTTTGTTCTTTTTGACCTCTTTCACACTAACATTCTCAACAAATTTTTTATTGCTCCCTGAGACCCTGCTCGGGCTGCTTGGATACTTTATCCACACGTTTTAAATCTTTCAAATATCTACAATCCCCTCCTCATGATTTTCCTTCTAGGTATGAGGTATATCAGGCATGATTTGATTCATGCCTTTGAAGTACTTAAAAATAAAGTAAATTATTCCCTCATGTCTAGGAGTGGAGTAATTTCCATGCTTAAATTTTAGAATTAACCCCTCCATAGATTTTAGGATAAAGAAAAGGAGACTAAAAGGCACTCCATGCCTAAAATAGTTTAACATTGTAAATAAAGACCATCTCACAACATTACATATGCATTCTAAAGTGACATATTGAATTAAATGAAATTCTACCTCTTTAAATGGCTTGGGTAAGGATTTTATGTCAAAATCATTATGCAACTGCTCTAATCTCACCTTCCTCTAGAAATCCTCTTTGTGAGGTTTGACATCTCTCGATGTATAATAGATCTTCACCTCCTCAATCACTAGTCTAGTCACATAGGAGATAAGTTCCTCCATAATATCTAAAGTAACTCCATTGATGGTTAATGATCTATCCTCCCAAACTTTTGTGAACAGGATAGAGAAATGTCTGTCAAAACCTTCTATATTTTTCATAAAACCCATAAAGCCACCAACTTGTAGAGCCGTCCATACTCTTTTATTTTTCTTGACTTTTGGCTATAGTTTTGGTTCAATTCTATTTGGTAAACCCATTTTATTTCTCTCACCTCCACTCCAACTAACTCTATTGTCACAATTCACCCAGGGGAAACAAAATGAACTGCAATTACGAGTTATGTTTTGGCCATCTAAGAGTTGGTTTGGATCTTCTAGAGGCTTTTCATTTAAACCCTAAACATTCTTATCAAAATACATGAGTCTACAACTCAACTTAGAAACAACCAAGTCACCTCTAAGAATTTGATGATTCACCCATATGTATATAATTAATAACATTGTTATTTTCTTCATTATTAACCTTTAAAAGCAACTCCCAAGGGAGATCCTCATGGCCTATCTAAGTTTTAAAACCCACATTATTAACTCCCTAATTTTTGAACTAGTCATCAATCCCATTCCCTTCCCTATAGGTATGTTGAATGCTAACATACTTGAATGAGTTCAAAATGGCTTTAGCTTCATTTATGACATGCTTGATAAACTAACTAGTGGAATTTTTTCTAGACAAACAATTCACAATATTCAGAGAGTCTCCCTCCACCAATAAGTTTTAAACATTTATTTGTTTCACCAATTTTATCCCTCATAAAAATATTTAGAGATTCTATCCAATGATTTAACCTCAACCCCATTTCTCTCGCATAAGCAACAATTAAATTACCCTCATGATCTCTAATAATTTCACCTCTCCCTGCTAACCCTTGGGTTTCCTTTCAAAGATCCATCAAAATTGAGCTTCATCCATCCCTCAGGAGGAGGTTTCCACCTTATTTTTTCTTAATTTCATTCTTAGGGTCTAGTTTTCCTAACTATGAGGAGTCTATTTTTCAATTCAGGGTTGGTATTTGTTCAAAGGGAAGAAAATTTTTAACTTTTTAAATTTGAACAAACCTGTAATTTTATTTGATAAAATTAAATATTCTAAGCTTACCTTGCTATTGTAGGTTTTTCCCCTAAACATTCTATTATTCCATTTTCCCAAAATCCCCCATATTATGTGAGGTAGATTCAAGTCCCATATCTTCTTGAGATGAACATTTTGGAAAGGGCATCTCCAAAAATGCTGAACTTCTATTAGGGAGCCCAGTTGTACCCATAAAATATTAAAATTTTCAAAGAAATAACTCCAAATTCTCTGAGTGAAAAAGCAACTGACCAATATATGAAATATTGATTCATTCTCCTCTTCACACAACATACATCTATTGATAATAATGTGCCTCTTTTCCTAAGATCATCAATTGTTAGGATTTTATTTTGAATCACTACCCATAAGAAAAAAATTATTTTGGAGTAAGCCATTTATCCCACACACCTTCACAACTTACCACAACTTCTTGTTCCTGAGAAATTAAATCATGCCTCGATTTTAATTTATAATGGCCATCCAATGAGTCAACCCAGACCAATTGGTCTTCTCTATCTACCCATGGGATGTGTAAATTTCACAACAATTTATTTAGTTCTACTATTTTTAATATGTCTTCTTGATTCAGATTATCTAGGTTCAAATTTTTCCAAATTTTAACTCCCTCCAAGACTTACTGGTAATCAACAACCTTGTCCCCATATTTCTTTCTCATGTTATCCTAAAGGTGTATACCTATATCCCTATGGTATAACATTAAATCCAAGCTCCAATTGTCTTTCCAAAAGTCAATCCTACTTCCATCTCCTATTTGCCATTTATAATCGTTATTAATCAACTCCTTGTTTGCAGTTAAAAAGTTCTAAATGTGCAAACCCCTCACAAATTGGTCCCCAGATTGAATGGAGATCGGGTCTCTCCCTTCAATATATTTAAAAGAAAGGATATTATCCCAAACTAAATTTATGAATATGAATCTCCAAATAAACTTAGATATGAGTGATTTATTAATAAATTATAGGTTTCTAATACCAAGTCTACCATACCTTTTGTGGTACAAACTTTACTCCACGTCACAAGGTGAAATTTACTTTTTTCTTCCTTCCTAGTCCAAAGGAAATTTATTTGAATCTTAATAAGTTTATCTTTCAATCCTTTAGGCAAGTCGAATAGCAATAGAATGTACACTAGTAGACTTTGTAAAACACTCTTATTCAACACTACCTTGCTAGCCTGAGAAAGCAAGTTACCTTTCCAACCTACGAGCTTCGTTTGTAATCTCTCTATCAAAGGATTCTAGGTTGTCACCTAAACCTAATTTTTGAAAAGCATCATTCCCAAGTAAGAGGAAGGGAGTTCCTTGATTTGGCAACCCAAAAGAGAAGCTATCTTAGCTTATCTAGCAACCAAAGTATTAAATAAGTAGACCAAACTCTTTTCAAAATTTATTTCTTGTTAAACACCTTTTCATACATCACCAAAATATTTTTAATAGTTCTAGATTCCTTCATAGAAGCTTTGAAAAAAAAATAGTGTCATCAATGAACTACTGATGTGTCACCAAATAAAAAAACCTAGTTCATTTGAAGCCTTCAATTATGCGATAGGCAAAGCCTTGGAAATGTATATGCTCAATGATTCCTCCATGATGATGAACATAAATGGTGATAGAGGGTCACCTTGATGAACTCCTTTTGCACTCTTGAATAATCCTTGAACCCCTCCATTAATTAACATATAAAACATGCAAGTGGTTATACACACTCTAATAATTTCCTAAGCTTATCACTTAAACCAAATTGCACCATAACTCTATCTAGAAAACTCCAATCTAGTTTATCGTATGCCTTGGCCATATCCAATTTAAGGACCATAGCTACCTTTTGAATTTTTTTCCATATAGTGGTTGGCTTCATGAACCACAATCACTCCATATTGGATTTGTCTTCTTGGTATAAAACCTCCCTACTGAGATTGAACAATTTTTTCTGTGCTTAATTGCATATTCAAAGCTATAAGCTTGGTAATGATCTTGTCAAAAGAATTGCGTCAGATAATAGGTCAAAAATATAAAAAATTAACAACCCCTTCCTTCTTAGGTATAAGCACTAAAAAATTATGGTTACTCTTTAAGTAGTTGGCCAAATTCTAAGAATTCATTTACTACTGCGACCACATCATCTCCAATTATGTCCTAGAAAATTTTGAAAATAGCTATTGTTATTCCATCTGGTCCTAGAGCCTTATCTAGATTCATCTTGAAAATCACAAATTTTAGATCCTCATTTATGGTAATAGATGTAAGCATATCATTATCTTCTTGGTTAATCAATTCAGGAATCTCATATAAAAATTCTTGTTCAAAACCAATATTCTTCTTGAAATCATTTTTGTACAAATTCTTATAAAAAAGAACACTTGAATGATTAATCTCATCAACATCAGATGACAATTGAACCTCATTATTGATTATCTCCTTAATGGCATTATGTTTCCTATGCTTTAATGTAGACAAATGAAAAAACTATGTGTTTATGTCACCCTCCTTAAGCTAAATGTTTCTAGATTTTTGCCTCCATAAAGTTTATTCCCCAGCCATAATAGTGTGATAATCACATAATAACTATTTTTCTCTATTTTAAATCTCTAGTTCATAACCATTCTCCTCAATTTCCTCTTCTATCTTCAACAAATCAGCTTTAAGGGCCTTAATTTACAAATAAACATTTCCAAAAACCTGTTTGTTCCATTATTTGATCTTAATTTTTACCTTTTTAAATTTCTCAACAAGATTGAACATAGCCGAACTAATGCCATTCTTTTTCCACCACTCTAAAATTATCTCCTGGATATTAGGGTGTGTGAACCACATATGATCCATATAGAAAGGGTACCTATTTTATTTGACCTGTTGATTACTTATACTCAATTCCAGTGGAGAATGGTTTGAACCAATTTTTGGCAATGTTTTTAGAGACAAATCTTTGTTTTGAAGCCACTCTAAAGAGATAAAGACTCTATCTAATCTACATTGGATAAGATTCTCACCGAGCCTTTGATTTGTCCAAATATACTTAGACCCCCTAAATTCTAAATCCATCAAACCAATATCATCCAACAAAGAAGAAAATCATCTATACTATCCATACAAACCAAATTTCTTCCTTTTTTATATCCTAGATGAAGGGGTGAGTTAAAGTCTCCCACCACAATCCAAGGGATATGTGTACAATTACCTTTGAAAGATATACATCCTCCCATAATTTTTTATGTGCAACCCTTATGTTAATAGCGTAAATATTGGAAAATATCCACTACTTGTTCTCAATACAATCAGTAAATAAGATTACTACATCATGTTGAGTCTTGAGAATGGGTTTACCCAGTAAAAATTTAGGATCCCAAAAATTAATCAAACCTCTTGAGGCTCCTAAGGTGTTGATACAAACCACTTTAGATTCATTCCAATACATTTTTTAATGGTTTAAGAAGTAGTTTTCTTCTATCTTGGATTCTTGGATGGCCAAAATTATAGCCTTATTAGTGTTTCTAAAATCCCTAAAAACTTTTTGCTTACTTGTACTATGCATCCCTCTTATGTTCAAAGTAAGAATCAACATAATTAATAACTGGGAGAAGAGAAACCCCCTTTAAAAGGGAGAGTTTTTTGAAATCCATCCACTATATCTTCTTGAGTTTATTTTTAAAACATCCCTTTTAGATGGTTTTCCTAATTTGGGTAGAGTTTTGATAGCTGGGCCCTTATCTCCTCTTCTAGTGACCATTGATGACACCACTTTTGCCTTTGTAGCGTTTTTAAGTGTAATAATTTCTTGTTATATATATTTGTTTTCCTCATTGCTTGACACCAATGCAAAATCATTATTTTGTGAGAGTCCTTTTGATTCTATCCCTTTCTCAATTAACTATTTTACTTCTATCTCTTGCTGCAACATTTGAATTTTGTTCTGTGTCTGAATATTTGTGGGCTTAGGTCCTTGCCTTTTCACAATATTTATTTTATGTATGACTTCATCCTTCTCCAAATCTACCTCTTTCTTGTCTGCTTGTTTTAGTATTTCTATCAAATAGAGTTATTTAGAAAGCTTTTGTTTTGCTCCTTTATCTGTCAATGTTATATTTTCCATTTTTGGTGTCTGATTAGGTTTTGAGACATCCTTTTTGATCTCTTCTAAAATCACCTTATCTACTTCCTCCTATTGTGTAATGGAGCCATTTACATCTAAGATAAGATGGGCCACTATCATCAGGATTGAGGCCTATGGTTTGGTATGTTTTTCAAATGAGACCTAGTGTTTTGATTATTTCACCCTTGTTTAATTAACACACCATGCATTTATAAAAAATAACTATATATCCCCCTTGAGTCCTTCCCAAAATATATCATGTTTTATTCTATGATAGGTTTTCAAAAATACTGAGTGACCCTATTGGATATGCATGAATTTCTTGAAGGATATTGTGCTTGAGGATATAATTATTACATAGGTATAATCGATCTTTATACCATAATGTATTCCCTTTCCATTAAATTTTTTTAGAGGACTAAACCTATGCTAGACATTCTGAATGATAAATTGTGTATACTTGTCATTCTCTCATTCTAATCTTGCCTCTTCTAACCAATCTTTATGCCAATGGTCATTGTACATAAGAATGCCTTAGTGAATTCATCCTTCCTAGATAGTGCATTTGCCACAACACTCTCTTTTAATTTCTTATAGATAATTTAAAATTCATATCCCAACATCTTAGTCACCTATTTTAATTGTTCTTTTGATGATAATCATTATTCTAGATTACCATGATCAATCTTAACCTTAAATTATCTACCCATCAGATAAGGTTTCCATTGCTTGATTGCATGAATAAATAACCAGCATCTCCTTCTCATATATTGGTTTAATTTTATATTTACCTTTGAATTGATGACTCTCAAAAGTAATAGGTCTTCATTCCTACATGAGTACTGCATCCATGCCATATCTTGATGCATCACATTCAACAATTAAAAAATTAAAAATATTAGGGGTAGCTAAAACTAAAGTGGTGGACATAGCCTCCTTTTGTTGCTCAAAGTCTATGGTAGTTTGTTCATTCTAATGGAAGGAGTTTTTCTTCAAAAAATTTGTTAGTGGTATTACTATGCTACCATAATTTTTCATAAATTTGTGATAACAACCTGTTATCCCCCAAAAACCTTAGAGATTCTTGAGGGTTTTTGGCACATTCCACTCTATCATAGCTTTGATCTTCAAAGGGTCTACGTTTACTCCATATGACAAAATGTGACCTAAATACTCCACCTATTGGACTCCAAAATCACATTTTGAAGTTTTTTTATAAGGTTGATATTGTTTTAGAACTAATAAAACCTGTTTCACATGTTACAAATGTTTTCCCCAAATTTTGTTCTATATTAGAATGTCTTCAAAAAATACCAACACAAATTTCCTCAAAAAGGTCTAAAATAGAATTCATCAAAATATAGAATGTATATGGTGTATTTATGAGACCAAAAACTCATAATGACCATAATGAGTTCTAAAAGCTATTTTAGGGATATCTTCATGTCTAATCCGAATTCAATGGTACCCAAAATGAAGATCTTTTTTTTAAAAATAAACATCACCATGTAACTCATCTATAAAATCATCAATTAACGGAATAAATAACTTATCTTTGATGGTGTACTTGTTAATTTAATTGTAGTATGGGCACATCCTCCAAGTGGAATCCTTGTTATGCACTATAACCACTAGATACAAATATTCACTTTGGTTATGTTTGATAATACCTACCTCCAAGATATCTTATACCATATTTTCAATTTCACTCTTCTAGGCATAGGGTTATCTTTATGGCCTGATGTTTGGTGATTTAATCCCAAGAAATAGTCAAATTGCATGATTATGTTCTCTTCCTGGTGGTATTCCTTTTGGCATAGCATCAAAAATAGTTGGGTGGTCATCAATAATCATTTATAAATCAAGATCGGTAGACTCATTTGTTTATTTAACTTTAATGGAAAATAAATAAAATATAAATCCTTCAACACCTTTTCTAAAAATCTTTATCATTTGATCCAAATTAACCAATTGTGGATAGTTTTATCGTAATCCACATAGTTCAAATGTCTTACCTTCAGAATGAAAGTGCATGAATAGTTCCTATAAATTCATCTCTATTGTGCCCAAGGTTGTGAGGCATTGGCCTCCCAAAATAATGTCTACCCCACCCATGAAAATAGAAAACATAGGGTAATATAGCATGTAGTCTCCTACAATAAGCTTAATACTATGACATTTCTCAAAATAATTTATTATGCCACCATATACGAACATGGCCTAAAATTCTAGAGCTGGGTAGATGAAACAGTTAAAACGAGTAGCCAAATTACTATTGATGAGGTTATGTGTACTCCATTAGTCAATCAAAATTGTGACCTTTTGTTTCATGAGGAAACCCACAACTTTAAGTATTTGAGGAGTGATAACACTTGAAAGTACATGACATGAGATTGTAGGTTAGGAATATTCAAGTACCTCTTATGTGTCTTCATCATCGTCCCCTAAGGCCACATCATTCTCTTTATCTTCATTGGAACCTTCAATGTAGAACAACTTCTTCTCAAGACATTTATGTCCTTTGTTCCACTTGCTATCACAACCAAAACATAACCCTTTTGCATGCTTCTCTTTAATATCTGAGGGATCAATCTTGTAGATTGAATAAATGATCATGTTTGGTTGATTTAATATTTGAAGTTGGTGAATTTGATTATCACTTACTAGATAAAAAAATTTCCTTTGTCTTGCAAGCCATGTGTATATATTTAGAGACAGTAAGTGGATTAAACATGCATACTCATGTTGAATGTGGTCTTTGAGACCTCTAAGAAATAGTTCATTCAAGTACTCCTCAGGAATATTATTTAAAAATAAGGATAGGTTATGAAATTATTGAATATAATCCTTGACTACCCTTATTTTTCTTAACTTTGATAATTGGCTAAAATGGTTATCACTCACATTATTGATATAGTGTGTTTTTAACTACTCTATAAAACCATACCCAGTGAGATTGAGAGCCTTCTTTTTCTTTTAAAAACATAACCATTGATACCAAATGAATTGTTCTATATATATATATATATATATATATATATATATATATATATATATATATATATAGGGATTTCATGACCACCTTTTGTTCACATTGGATTTGATGTATATAAAAAAAAAATATCCATTGGGTTGATCTAGGTGGTTAGATATTTCCTGTCAAACTTTTGCATTTCTACTTTTGGCATCATGTTCCTTGGTTGTGAGGTACTTGGATTAGTATTGGGATGGTTGTAAGATCAAACCTAGTGGGGTTGTACAATGGTGATAGGTGGTTGGGTTTGATGAATATTCTATAAAATATCATGATATCTATAAAAGTAGATTGTACACCTTTCATTTCAGAATCTATGCCGTGCACATCAGATTGTATGCCTTGCACATTGTACTCAAGCTAGTTCACTTTTTGATCAGTCTTAGAAAATCTTGGAATAAATGATCTAGTAACTCTCCCTTATGAGTCCATCTCTTCTTTGTGAGGTGTTTTACTTAGAGTTTCAACACCCTTGTTTTGACCCTTAGTTCACAGTCCTACCACAACAAGGCTTGACAATGACAATTTTAAATGTCATCTTTGACCCAACTTTGACTAAGAGTTTTTTTAATTATGTCCACCTCAAATAAAAAAATACAAATAAAATACCTCCACTATTTTTTTCAAGTTTTCTAAACATGTAAATAAATCTAAAAAATTACTAAAAATGCGACTTATAAAACAAATTTATAAAAAACACTAAATCGGTAATAACTCCCTTGAAATGGATAACCGATCCCTAATTTTTTTAATTATATGTCCTTACATTATACTCCAAATCCAATAAAAAATTGGAGGTAAATTCACTATAGATTACACGATATAAATGATTCTCTAATACTAGGGTTGCACCCACTTAACGCCTCAAATTGACGCTCTGATACCACTTGTGATGAAATTACTTCACCAATAAAGTATAATAACATCAACAAATCATAATATGACTAAAATAAAGCAAAATATGTGAGTAAATTATGATCCACTTTGAGGGGAAAACTTCCACAACCTTACAATAAGAATATAATTCATAATATGACGATCACTTACTAATTACTACCTCTTATTTATTGTCTACTTAAGCATGGTTACTCCATATGCCAAACTAACTACCCAAATGAGCTTATAGAGAATGTAATATGATAATGAAGGGGTTATATAAGGCACACTTTAGTTACACATATACCAAAGCATGCTCAAGGCTAAGGGCATATCAAATCAACTTATGGTGTAGTTTTTTTCTAAAAAAGTGCTTTTGGGACTACATGTGAAAAAAATTTATAGGTAATTTAAAAAAAATGAACTAATAGTTAAAATGATTATCTCAATGATAAAATAACAATGGTGTAGTCACCTTATAGCCCCAAAAAAATTGTAGTCTTCATTTATTCACATGGAAACACCAGTTTGTGGCCTTCCTACATGGATAAAAAATGTGATAAACATATTTCTGCCAAAAAATGCCCTTTTATTTACCCTTTCACTATTTTTTTTTGAAACAAATTAGCCCTAAATAAAGATATTGAAACTGAATCTAGACAAGGAATGACGTAACTAAAGTTGAATAGATAAACTATAACAATGTAGATCGACCAGATATGTCTAGAGTTATTTTTTAAAATAATAGGCTAAGGTGTGTTTAATCTATAGGCTCTTTGATACATTAATCCACAATCATAAATATCGATTAGACCCAAAGGGAACTAACTATGGAGATTACCACTTCCCTATGGCTATACTATCTCGTATCTAAAATACATAGGGAGCAACTTCTTGAGGCTAACTGCTTATCAGTGTACCACAAAATCAAATGATTGAGAGGCTTCTTATTGGAAAAATTAAAAATCTTAGGCACTTACTATATATTGTGAGGTGTGAAGAAGCTAAACTCTATTTACACTACTATCTGATGGATTGAGTATTGGAGTGATGCCCCTCATGCCATGGATAAGGGAAAATTGATTACCCCGTTTCTTAGAGCAACAATTCATGTGAGTTTTACAACTATCAAATCTAAAATATGAGATTTATATGAAATAAAATTGTGTCAACCCTTAGTAATCTGCTACGTTTACTAGTTTTTTATCAACCAAGATACCATAAGGGAAATGTGAGAGCATAATCTTTTGTATTTATAATAAACCACTAAATCTAGACTTGATACTTGAAATGCAGAAAAAATAAACTATAGATATGAAAACTTAAGAGAATGTTGAATATGCATAAAAAGAAAGGAAAATTATAGATTTGATCTTTAAACCTACATGCAGATCAAGACAAATATTTTAGCACTTTGATACGATAGTAAGTTATCTAAATAGGGTCCAAAATCATGTTAGCTACCATAAGACAAACACCCACATTTCCTACATACTAAATCCATGAAAGTTTAGAAACAAAGTAATAAAGATTCATCCAAGCAACATAGCTACCTCTTTTGATTAAGATCATTGGCCTAATTCTACTAGTATAATAATAACTCTCAACCACAGTATCTCTCACCACTAGCCCTATGTATTCTTATATGGATAAGAGAGGAGGTTAGAGTTGGGTTTAGGGTTTTGGTGAGTATTTACATATATAATAAGGTAAAACTATTTTTAATGAAATTCAATTAAGTATTTACTTATTTAGTAATATTCTCTAATAATATGTTATGGATAAGTATGCACCAATTAGTACCTACCTACGAATCACAAATAAATATTACAATTACATCTTAAAACCATATAATAGTGTATGAGTAATTAAATACACTAATAAGGTTTTTAAAATTTCTCTACATTATAACATTGAATTAAAGTTTATTTATTTTAAATTATTTTACCTTTTTCTAAATTATTTGATTGTCATTGTGTTCATATTTCTTCTAAAAAAGGGGTAATTAATTTTTTGGGTTGTTTTACCATTATAATTTGATTAGAAAGCTGACAATCATATTGTACATGAGAAATTTATTAGGTGTGAAGTTGTTATAATATTCATATCTTATTCCACATTGGGTTTATTTTTTATAGGGGTTTTAGTATTATGGCAGAGAAGGGATATAATGTGGTCCCATGAAGGGCATTTCAGGTCAGATTACTCTGGTTTAGGGTCCCATATAACTGTTAAACAATTAAAATAATACAAATAAATATCTTCATCTTAAAAGTAGAATGATCTACTTTTTTAAACATGTATTTTCATAATTGTGTGGAGATGGGCAGCTATGGCTCCAAATAATTGTAGCCATTTTCTAAGAAATTGTTTTATAAATATATTGAAATTATTTTTATTTAAAACAATTTACTAAATTCAATTCACAGTTAAAATTTTATAACATTTTTAAATTCATGGGACTGTTTCACTACTTATCTCCACTAAAATTATTTTTGCAACACCCATTGAAATTTTTTAAGTAACTGCATAAGACTATGTTGTAAGAATCCTTGATGGTTGTTGGTGGCAAATGATCCATCAAGACTAGTTTCCAAAGATGTGTTTTAGGTTTTCCAATTTATTTGTTTTTCATGTTTTTTTGGTGGAAATTCATGACCAATTAATCAAAGAATCAAGTTTTATGTCCCTTTTTTTCCCAATCAGGGATAAACCTATTTTTAGTCCTTGCCTTGTTAGGGATTAATAGGAATCACTTAATAATTATTTATTTTTTAGTCAACCAATTAAATAACTATAAAAAATATCATGTTCATAATTTTAAAGTATTAGCATATTAATTTTTGTATATTCTAGGAGATATTATTCAGAAATATTCCTCTAAAAATAAATACAATTAAAGTTTGATGGCCATCAGTCCATGTAAAGACAACTGTCGATGAATTAGGGTGGTGTGTGGTACATTGTTATCCATTGAAGATAGCTATTGAAAGGACTAAAGTGGATGACATGCCAAGTGAGGAGACTGTGTCGTATGGTAAGAAATATGTCATTTTTCAACATACAACCAAGAAAGGTAAGCCATAAACTATATCTTATGACCCAAAAAATTAGAAATTTATAGTCTGAAAACTATCAAATGTAAACTAAATAGATGATCATTCATAGGTGAGGTTCACTAAAGTGTACAATCCTCTTTTTTATAACAATTAAATGCATATTTCTACCTAGTAGTACAGGCAAATGTCAAGCAAAAAAATACAAATTGATTTAAATTTTTTGCTTGTATAGTTAATTGTATTGATCTATACAAGGGTCTTTAGAAAAGGTTTTAGGTCTTATTGAAATCAAAATTTTAAGGATCACAATTCAAAAAACAAAACCTACAAAGTTTAACTAGAAAAGAAGGCTTTTGGAGCTGGAGGTTGTTGTCAAGGACTTGAAATGGTTTGATAGAATAAACTCTTAAGGAATATTTTCATGCTTGATGATGCACTACATATTATTCTACAAATTATGTTAAACTAAACATCTTACAACTTTTCTCTCCTCGCTCATATTATCTCTATTTTCATCCTTGTTTATTTTTTCCATATCTGTATGTTATCTAGTTATGGGTGTAGACATGGGCAAGGTTCTTCGAATTCTATCACCCCTAAGGTACTTGAGAATTCTAAAGGCTCACATATGACCCAATGTAGTGCCAAGAAGAAAATATTATGGAAGATTTTCATGTTGATGATGCAAAACATATTATTCTACAAATTATGTTGAACTAAACATCTTACAACTTTTCTCCTCACTCATATTATCTCTATTTTCACCCTTGTTTATTTTTCCATATCTATATGTTATCAAGTTATGTGTGCAGACATGGGTGAGTTTCTTTAAATTCTATTTCCCCTAAGGCACTTGAGAATTATAGAGGCTCAATTCCAAGCCAACATAGTGCTAAGAAGTGTGAGTTCCAACAATGAAGAGACAATACCAAATTCCACCATGGCTCATCTGTGTGACCAATTATTGTGGGCCATGATCTTGAAAATGAAGGCTACTTTCTCTTGGAATTTTGGGTCATCAACCTAATTAAACACATCTAATAGTATTAGAAAAGTGTCATTCATTTTTCGTATGCATTTTCTCTCATCCTCTCTAGCTGCTAGATTATTCAAAATCCCCAAAACCTTTTCTAATACATCCATATCATCAATTATATTTAGCAAAAGCTCGATCACATTAGTATCCAAAATAATTCCAGCATTTGTGGGGATAGATTGATAGGTTGTAAAGAGCCCCAAATGCATCCTTTTTTCCCCATGTACTTCCATGCTCCATAATGTTTACCAAGAATGGCATTGCACCAAATGATCCTATAATAGGTCTATTCACATCAAGAGTTGGTAAGCTTAGAAAATCTACCACCAGAGCTTCTTTAACAGACTCATTTGACCCCTACAAAAGGGTTACCATTTTATAAACTACACTAGCCTTTACTATTGTTGCTTTATTGTTGTAAAATGTAAATTCTAGAATCAAATCTTATCTTTTTTTATTGTAGTTTTAAGACAACTTCAGGGAACAACTACAATATTACACCCTTGCACATGCATTTTAAAAAGATATATATATGGTTTTATAACATTTTATCCATGGATTTCACTACCATTTGAACATTGAAACTTCACATATAGATATCTATGCATGGAATTGATAGAAACCAACAAATATTTAGCCAGTTAACTAAATGAAAAGAGATATGTACACATTGGATTTAAATGATATTTGTAACATTTTTTAAATACCCTTGTATGGATTAGTACAACTAGCTTTACAAGCAAAAAATTACAAAATTTTGAATGTGATGAAACCTAGGCATGTTCATTGTCAAAATGTATAGTTTGAGCCCTTAGTAATGCAATGGTGTGGGTAACATGTACAATATTTCTCACTAAATGTGGCCAGTAAGATACTAGAATTGGCAATGGAAAATTCTCAAAAAAACTTAAGATATCCAAGTTGCATGTATTAATGCATAAATGGTGGCATGGGTGGAAGAAAAACTATCTCGCTAAAATTAAACTATGACTATGGGAATTGTACATATTTACGTATTAGTGTATATATATTACCAATCATCAAACACATTTTTTTTGAAACAATTTCTTATAGATTTGTATGTTAAAATAATTATTTGTATTTATAAATAAGTTTTAGCATATTAAAAAATATTAATTGTATTTGACTTTAAATTTTTAATGTAATTTGTTAAATTGTAACAAAAAATTCTATAATATTATATTTGTATTTTCATCTTCAAATTATTAAATCAACTTTACTTTATATGTACATTCAAACATAAACAAATTGTAATACAAAGATAAGAACTAAAAACTATGAAAACTACTAATATATAATGTAGTCTTTCAGAGCTATTTGATTTCAATTAAACAAAGATCAAATTCAACATACTATTCAATACAAAGACATAGATTAGTTTCTACCCATCCTGACTCTTCAAACATGTAATTAGGTTCTTAAATTCTAAAATAAAATGGCATGTGCTTTCAATCAAAGAAACTTTTGTGATCTTTTTTTCTTTCATATAAAAATAATAAAATTAGATAATACATTGGAAGATCATACATTCTATAATAAAATAAATTCTTTGTGGCTATTAATCTATCATTTTCAAGTGAATGATCTTCCAACCCCTTTCCCTATCTCCCTTTTTCTTAATGTTCATTTAAGGTTGTACATTGCAAATTTATATGCAACCTCTTTTCTTTATTTACTATTATTAAATTTTACATATTATTTACTATGGTAGTGATCTTACATTACAAATTTACATTCAATTTTAAGCAATTTATAATACAAGGACATGGACTAATTGTTATGCCCCCAATTAAATATTTTCTCAACTTAATGACCGCAATAATTCTATTTAGGATGCAATTATAAATCTCACTATTTAGGACGAAGTTCTAGCTTTTCTTTTATCAAGTCTAACATTTTTTGTAATTATTTTCCAAAGATGTAGATCTAATCGGATAATAATTTAAATGTAAATTATGTTAGTGGATTTTAGTAAATTTTTTAAATGGTGTTATTGAGAGTTTTGGATTATGATAACATGGACATTATTAATATTTTCTTTGCATATATGGATGGTTGTATTGGAATAAATATTTATCATTTTTTTATTGACCAAGTTTTTTGTTTAGAATCAAAGATTAAAAGTTGTGTATTCTATTAAATATTAATTTTTGTTTATTGTAAAACCCTGAAACCATAAAGAAATATCTATAAAATTTGAGAAAATGTCATTACATGAATTAATACAAATAACATATTCAACATTGGGCTTAATTACATTGTTAGTTATTTATCCATGATCATCTAGGTCACCATATATTACCATAGTTTATAGTTGTTACATATCCAATCTCACACTTACATCAACACCATCAACATTAGATTCCACACTTGACAACCAATTGTAGAATCTAACTCCACTTCTACACTACTGCACATCTCATGCAGTGTTAATATTTTAGACCTCAACTTGTCAATAACAACAATTAGTGACATAACAACATTCATATGAAATGAAATAATTGTTAGAAACTCTTGTAAGGGTTCAATCGATGGTTCATATCCCTGCATTATATATTAATGTACACTTCCATTATTTGTAGTTAGTTACATAGATCCGAATGAAGTCAAGGAGTATATAGACATAACACATTTGATCTCTAAGATATTGTATATAATTTAACATAATAAAACTTTTCTATTATAGTCCTATTTTAGTTGTCATCATCTTATTTATTTTCCTTGTTATTTGACACATTGCACCTTCATATCCTATGTCATCTATAATTCCATTCCATTCATATCCCTCTTAAATATGTTTAATTAGGTTATACATTTGGTTTCCTCTTGGGCCCTAAATCAGTGGTATTAGAGCATACACACTTGGGTGTCTACATGGTGAGACACACTATTGATTTTATTCTTGGACTACATCTACCTAATGCTTCTTTATATTGTAGATCATTTCTGGAGAATGAAGAAATAAAAAAGAGGATACATGAACTTATAGATAAAGGAAACATTAGGCCCAACTCATCACCTTTCAGTAGTCCAATTATGCTTGCGCAAAATAAGGATAGTATATGGAGGTTGTGCCTTGAATACAGAGCTCTTAATAATATCGTATTGAATATTTTTGTCCTCTACTAAGGATTGAAGACTTACTAGACCATCTCTATAGTGAAAAATTCTTTGCCAAAATCAATATTAAGTCTAGGTATTAGTATATTCCTATTGAAAATATAAATGTATGGAAGATAAACTTCAAGGCCAAAGAAGATTTGTTTGAATGGTTAGTCATGTTTTTTGGCTTGACCAACACACCAACTACATTCATACAAATAATGAATGGTTTTATCAAGACATTCACTACTTCAATTATTGTGGTCTACCTTAATGACATCCTAATATTAAATAAAATAGAGGATGAACATTTAGGCCATATAGAGCAAGTGATTGAAACTTTGTGGAAACAATTTTTTTATGCAAACATGGATAAATATTCCTTTATTATGTAGGAGATACAAAATTTAGGATATATAGTAGACACAAAAGGAGTGCGCATGGACCTAACTAAGATTAAAGTCATCCAGGAATAACCACAACCAAAGAATTTCATAGAGCTTTGTATTGTCTTAGGATTATAAAAATTATATAGTAGATTTGTACTTGGTTTTTCTCATGTGAAATGGCCTCAAAATGAAGTTACCAAAGGTAGCCCTAAATCAAAGCTCATTTAGGAATCCACACAAAAAAAAGTACTCAAGGAAGTGAAATGCAAATTCTATTCCCCACTATTACTTACATTAACAAATATTTAACAACCTTTTAATCTTGAGATAGATTCTTTTGAATTCACACTTGGAGTAGTCCTTACTCGATATGGTCACTTGGTTGTTTTTTGTATCAAAATATTCACCACACTAGTAAGAAACTACCTAACCAATGATAATGAGATTTAAGTTATTGTTTAAGCATGTAAGCATTGGAAGCATTATATTTTAGTCAAGGAGATTATGATCCACATAGATCATAAGTTGTTTCAATTCTTGTAGACTCAGAACAAGCTACAAGAAAAGTGACATAAAAAATGGTCTTCTTACCTTCAATAATTCCATCTAAACATAAAACATAATAAGGGAAGTGTCAATCTAGTTGTATATTGTCTAAGTCATCCCTCATTTCAAGTTATCCTTTATATACTTGACAATGTGGACATGAAGTTAGCTCATGGTTAGAATTTTATCCATCAAACATGGATATTATACACATCTATCATAATTATCTTTATAATAATTTAGTTTCATATTTCTACTTGTAGGATGGACTCCTATAAAGCCTTGAGCACTTGTGCATTCCACATGAGACAAAGAGACAAATAAATATGGGAGACTCATTTTAGTAAAGTTTTAGTGTTAAGTTGTGGAGCTAAAAGCTTCACTGTTGAGTTCATGCAAAGGTTCCTGGACTAACACAGTCATCGGTATCGGTAGTATCACCGACATTGTTCAGGCATGGTTGAGATCCAACCGACATCGGTCAGGAATCGGCCGACATCGGTCATATGCAGACCGACAGCAACTGACGTCAGTCACCTATGTGTGCGTGTGTGTTTGCATGCGTTTCCAGAATTAGATTTGTTCTAATTTTAGGATGGACAAAGTGTTTGCATGTAAAGACTAATTTTAGTCTTGAGTCTGTGTTTCTAATTATTGTAATTGGAAATTCTAATTATTGTATGCCTTGGATCCTATTTAAGAGACCCATCGGGGCATGTATTGTAATTATCAAAGCAAGCAAGTAAGCAAGGTCAATTAGATCTGCAAGGTAAAAGATCAAGGAGATTAGCTAAAGCTTGGGAATAACAACTTGGTTATTGAGTTGGTTGTAATTGATTGAGAGAGAGAACTCTTGAAAGAAATACTGTACACCTAAGAGGTGTGGAAGAGTGAGATTTCTTCATTGTATTCTGGAAGAGTTTAATGCAAGATTGGTTGTTTCTTGTATCTCCTATTATTTGTTGTTTCTAATTTCTAGTTACTTATTACTTTTGGTTCAATTCTGTGTTTAGTTGCTTATACAAAAGTAATCAATTGTACTCCAAGTTCCTAACAGTTGGTATCACAGCTAGGATCACTAACAAGTGGTAGAGCGGGTTAGTGTTTGTTGATTACAGGTTCACTCACAGGGGTTTCTGTTTGAGTGGGAGCAAAGCAATGGCAAAAGAAAGTAAACTAAGAATGGAGAAATTCAATGGCAAGAATTATCAATTATGGAGGATGTAGATAGAGGATTATCTGTATCAGAAAGATCTATTTTTACCGTTGGGTGGGGTTGCAAGCAAGCCCATAGATATGCAAGATGAAGAATGGAATGTTATTGATATAAAGGCTTTGGGATCTATAAGATTGAGCCTGACATCTTCTATGATTTCTAATTTATCACAGGCAAAGACAACGGTAGAGTTAATGGATACTCTGGAAAACTTATATGAAAAACCCTCAGCTTTGAATAAGGTATATCTTATGAAGCAATTATTTAGTTTGCAAATGCAGGAAGGTGGATCTGTATATAGTCATCTTAATGATTTCCATGAAATTGTAAATCAATTAAATTCAGTCAAAGTAGTTTTTGATGATGAAATTATGGCTCTCTTAATCTTATGCTCTTTACCTAAAAGCTGGCACAGCTTGGTAATGGCAGTTAGCAATACTGCATCTGCTTCATATATCTTGAAAGTTAAGGATGTTGTTAGTGTAATCTTGAATGAAGAAATTCACAAGAAAAACATAGGGGAAACATCAGGTAATGCTTTAAGTATTGAAAGCAGGGGAAGGCAAAGAGAGAAGGGCAAGCAAAGAAAATCAAGGTCAAAGATGGGAAGGATATCCAAATCTAGAAATGGAGGTATAATCTGCTGGAATTGTGGAAAGAAAGGGCATGCAAAGAAAGAATGTTGGTTGAAGGATAACAAATAAAATCAACAAGAAGGTAATAAGGAAGCAAACGTTGCATGTATTGTTGCACAAGATGCTCTTATATTTTCTTTAGATAGTCAAGTAGAATCATGGGTTTTAGATTTTGGTGCTTCTTTCCATGCAACCCTAAATAGAGAATTTTTCAATGATTATGTCCATGGAGATTTTGGAAAAGTTTATTTAGGGGATGGTGAGCCTTGTCAAATTGTTGGCAAAGAAAAAGTGCAGTTGAAATTGCAGAATGGCAACACATGGGTGTTGAAAGATGTCATGCATGTACCCATCTTGAAGAGGAATCTAATTTCTATAGAAAAGTTGGGTGATGAGGGTTGCACAGTAACTCTCACAACAGAATCTTGGAAAGTTTCCAAGGGTGCACTTGTATTAGCAAGAGGTAAGAGAGTAGGTACACTTTATCTATCTACTTGTGTTACTGATTATTCTTCTTCTATTTTATCTACTTCAGATGTAGATGCAAAGATGTGTCACTATAGGCTTGGTCATAGGAGTGAGAAGGGAATGAATGTTCTTAAGTCAAAAGGTATTCTTTCAGATTTGAAAAGCATAGATCTAGATTTTTGTGAGCACTGTATTTTTGGAAAATAGAAGAAAGTGAGGTTTCTCAAGACTGGGTCAACAAAGAAGGAGCACAAGTTGGAGCTTGTTCACACAGACGTGTGGGGACCAGCTCAGGTAGCTTCTATTGGAGGATCATAGTATTATGTTTCTTTCATTGATGATGCTACAAGAAAGGTATGGGTTTATTGCATAAAAAGGAAATCTAATGTTTTTTACACATTTAAGAAATGGAAAGCTTTGGTTGAGAATGAAACAGGTTTGAGATTGAAGTGCCTTAGATCTGACAATGGTGGTGAGTAATGCAACAATAAATTCAATAGTTACTGTTCTATGAGTGGAATACGTAGGGAAAAGATGGTTCCAAGGACACCTCAGCAAAATGGAGTTTCTGAAAGGATGAATAGAACAATAATGGAGCATACACGGAGTATGAGGTTGCATGCTGGTTTGCCCTTAAAGTTTTGGGTAGAAGCTGTAGATACTGTAGTTTACCTGATTAACAGAGGACCTTCTACTACTCTGGATGGTGGAATTCCAAAAGAGGCTTGGACAGGTAAAAAGGTAGATCTTTCATTTCTCAGAGTTTTTGGTTCTGAAGCTTTTGTGCACGTTGATAAAGAAAATAGAAAGAAGCTGGATGCTAAATCTATGCAGTGCACTTTCATTGGTTATGGCTTTGGAGATTTCAGATTCTGATTGTGGAATTTAGAAACTAACAAAATTATTAGAAGCCATGATGTAGTTTTCAATGAGAAGGTGATGTACAGTGATCAGCGCAAGAGGCTGAATAATTCTGAGCATGGCAATCTTGATTTGGATGAGGTAATGATCCAAAATGAGCTCACGGGTAAAAATCATCACTCACAGGAAAACACAGAGACCGACATCACTCAAGTAATTGACATTGGTGGTAAAGCAAGAATTGACATTGGTCAGATAGTAACTGATGTTGGTTAGGTCGGTCAGATAACCGATGTCGGTAGTAAAGCAAGAACTAACGTCGATCAGGTACAGACTGAGAGATGACTGAGATCAGTCACTGACAGAGAATTTGGGTAGACAACAAGCTGTAAATGAGTCTTAAATGCCCATAAGGAGGACTGAAAGGGTAATTAAACCTCTAATTTGTTATTCCTCTTCTTTATACTATGTGTTGCTCACTGATGGTGGAGAACTAGAAAGTTTTGATGAGGCAATGCAGGTAGAATCCAAGAAACAGTGGGAGCATGGCATGAATGAGGAAATTGATTCCTTGGAAAAGAACCAAATGTGGGATTTGGTTAAGTTGCCAGTCAGAAAGAAAGCACTGAAAAACAAATGGGTATACAGGTTAAAGAAATGAGAGAATGGACAAATGAGACATACGGACAGGTTGGTAGTAAAGGGATTTGCACAGAAACCAGGTATTGACTTTGGTGAAATCTTTTCTCCTATAGTAAAGATGACTTCTATTCAGACCGTATTGTCTTTAGTTGCTATTGAGGATTTGCATCTTGAGCAGCTTGATGTTAAGACAATGTTTCTTCATGGAGATTTGGATGATGAGATATATATGGATCAGCTAGAAGGTTTTGAGGTCAAAGGCAAGGAGAAACTTGTGTGCAGGTTGAAGAAAAGCTTATATGGTCTTAAGCAAGCTCCAAGACAGTGGTATTTGAGGTTTGATAGGTTTATGACAGAGCATGGCTTTAGTAAATGTCAATCTGACCATTGTGTTTATTTTACCAAATTGGATAATGGTAATTATATTATCCTATTGCTGTATGTAGATGATATGCTTGTTACAGGTTCACACATGTAAGAAATTACTGAGCTAAGGTAAAATTAGATCACACATTTGCCATGAAGAATTTAGGAGCAGCAAAGAAAATCCTTGGCATGAGTATTAAGAGAGACAGGAAAAATCACAGGTTGATTTTATCTCAAGAGGATTATGTGGAAAAGGTGTTGGAGAGGTTTTATATGCAGGATGCAAAACCGGTAAGCACACCTATGGCTGGACACTTCAAGTTGAGCAAAGAACAATGTCTTAAATCACATGATGAGGTTGATTACATGAGCAAAGTTCCATATGCTTCAGTAGTTGGGAGCTTAATGTATGCAATGGTATGTACTAGACCTGATATTGCCCAAGCAGTGGGAGTTGTCAGCAAGTTTATGGCCAATCTAGGAAAGGAACACTGGAAAGCAGTTCAGTGGATTCTCAGATATCTGAGAGGGACTAGCAGCAGGTATTTATGCTATGTAGGGTCAAGCATTTCTCTAGATGGGTATGTAGATTCGGATATGGCAGGTGACTTAGATGGCAGGAGAAGCACCACAGGATATGTGTTCACTGTTGGTGGAACGACGGTTAGTTGGATTTCAAAGTTGCAGAAGGTTGTTGCCCTGTCTACTATAGAGGTAGAATACATTGCAGTCATAGAGGCTAGCAAGGAAATGATATGGATGACATTGTTCATGGAAGAGTTGGGAAAGGAGCAGGAGAGTTGTAGATTGTACAGTGATAGTCAAAGTGCAATTCATTTGGCAAAGAATTCAACCTTTCATTCAAGAACCAAACATATACAGCTTAGGTACCACTTCATTCGATAGGTATTGGAAGATGGACAGTTGAAGTTGGAAAAGATCCATATGGATAAGAACCCTGCAAATATGTTAACAAAGCCAGTAACAAAAGATATGTTGAATCTTCATTTAACTTTTGTTGGTCTTCAAGATTGAACTTGAAGAGGGAAAAACAAGCCAGAGAAACATGACAGAGGATGTTGCTGTATAGGTACAGGTGTAACTATTTATCTCCAAGTGGGAGATTGTTAAGCTATGGAGCTAAAAGCTTCACTGTTGAGTTCATGCAAAGGTTCCTGGACTAACACAGTCACCAGCATCGACAGTATCACCGACATCAGTCAGGCGTGGTTCAAATCCGACTGACATCAGTCAGGGATTGACTGACGTCGGTCATATGCAGACTGATAGCAACTGGCATCGGTCACCTGTGTGTGCATGTGTGTTTGCATGCATTTCCAAAATTAGATTTGTTCTAATTTTAGGACGGACAAAGTGTTTGCATGTAAAGACTAATTTTAGTCTTGAGTCTGTGTTTCTAATTATTGTAATTGGAAAGTCTAATTATTGTATGCCTTGTATCCTATTTAAGAGACCCATGGGGGCATGTATTGTAATTATCCAAGCAAGCAAGTAAGCAAGGTCAATTAGATCTGCAAGGTGCAAGATTAAGGAGATTAGCTGAAGCTTGGGAATAACAACTTGGTTATTGAGTTGGTTGTAATTGATTGAGAGAGAGAACTCTTGAGAGAAATACTGTACACCCAAGAGGTGTGGAAGAGTGAGATTTCTTCATTGTATTCTGGAAGAGTTTAATGCGAGATTGGTTATTTCTTGTATCTCTTATTATTTGTTGTTTCTGATTTCTAGTTACTTATTACTTCTAGTTCAATTCCGTGTTTAGTTGCTTATACAAAAGTAATCAATTGTACTCCAAGTTCCTAACGTTTAGGACATTTTGGAGTTGAAAATACACTTATAGTGTTTCAAAATTTATTCTTTTGGCCACATATCAAGCATGGTAATCATTGTGCTTATGTAGTGGTTGATAGATTCTCAAATATGGAAATTATCATACCTTGTAAAAAAGTAATATCAACGTTGGAAACAACTCATTTTTACTTTCAACATGTACGGACATACTTATAAATCCAATAAACCATTCTATCTAAATAGAGATTCAAGGTTCTTGAGCAATTTATTGAAAGTGTTTTGGTCTACGTTAGACATAAAGTTGAACAAATTTACCACCTTTCATCCAAAAAGTGATGGACAAATAAAAGTGGTAAATAAGATGATAGTGCACCTTTTAATATTATATAATTCAAATAAACAACACAATTGGGATGAAATATTACCTTTTAATAAGCAGAAAAACATTAAAGCAATGTTGAGCTCTATTACACATAGCCATTTTTAGGTTTACTTGGGTTTAATCCTATTACAACCATTGACATAACTTATCCTATTCCACCATAAATAGTATTAACTTATATAACTCAAAAGGAAGTTGACAAAGTTGATAAATTCATTTATCACATTCAAAAAATGTTGCATATCATTATGAAACAAGCTAATGTTAAGTATAAACACCACCATGACAAGCATCAAACACCACACATCTTCTAGGTTGGTGATCGAGTCTATCTACACTTTCAGAAGGAAAGACTAACATGACCTTACCCAAGCTTTGCCCACTTTGGTATAGAATCTTTAATATCACCAAGTAATTATGAGAAAATGCTTTCAAGACAAAAAACTCTTGCTCCATTACTTTCCACCTCTGTTGAATACTTCAAATATTGTAGATACTCTTCAACAAACAGAGATCAATCCAAGCTATAATAACATATCATAATCAAATTAAGTCATTGATGCTTGAGTTAAATAGATACGTCGAAAAGATATTACCCTCTTCTAGATTATCAAAATAGGTCAAGCATCTTCCCAAGGAATATAGTTTATAAAAGTTTAGGTTGCCAATTTATTTCCATGTCTCTTACTGAAACTATGCAATGGGGTCCATTGATCTTCAAAAGGGGATACAGATCTAAGAGGATCTGGTTGACTAGATATTACTGGAATTTACTATTATTACATATCTAGTCTCATGTTAACATTAACAACATTGGCATTATATTCCACACTTACATTCCAACCCACAAGATCTAACTCCACTTCTACACTACCACAAAACTTCTACAGTGTTAGTATTGTATACCTTAGATCACCATTAATGATAGTTGGTGATGTCAATACATTCATTAGATATGAGGTGGTTTCTACTAACTCTTTTAATGTTTCAAAAGACACTTCATCTCCATTGATTGTATATTAATGTACACTTCCATTTTTTATAGTTAGTTACATAGACAAGAATGAAGTCAGGAAGTACATAGACACTACACATCCAATCTCTCATATATTGTATAGAACTTAGCATAATAAAACTTTTCTAATTCATTTCTATATTGGTTTTCATTATCTTCTTTGATTTCCATTTTATTTAATGCATTGCACCTTCATATCCTCCATCATCCATAACTTGTTTCCGTTCATAACCCTCTTAACTTTTTGTAAGTAGGTTGTCCATCAAGTCTCTTCCTGGGCCCCAAATCAGTTGTATAGTTAATTTTATAAAGGAACCATTATTTTTTAAATTAAAGTTATAAATATTCTAAAAATATTTTTTTTTGATAAAGCTTTTAAAAAATTTATGGTGTAAAAATTAAGAGTAATATGTATTGATGTTGTTAGAGGGTAGATAAGTGAATGTAATAGAAAAGTTCTCATAATAAAATGATACTTTATTATCTCAATTCAATGGTTTCTTTGAATGAAATGTATGATATTTATTTTATTTTTGAACAAATAAGCTTACTTAACATAATTTAAAGGCTTATAAATAACGAGGCCTATCGGTCATTTATAAGCACTAAAGATGCTTATTTTAGTTTTAATTAAGCCTTTACTTTATGGAGGAGCTTGCAATTAAAATAGATGGTGGGATAGGAATATAATTTTGAATTAATTCCATAGAAAACTCAAATAGAAGGTGGATTTGTTACAAATTCCATGGTGGATAGAGCTAACTTGATGGAATATATTACAAACATCTTGGGAGCGGAATTTTACAACACTAGGCATATAAGGCAACCCCTTACATTAAAAAATTACTTGATCTATATTATGAATACTTTAATATCCATTATTTACCTTATAAGATATGTCTTACACCTTAATCCCATATTCAACCTCCTCACTTAGGATTTGGCTTGTAATTTATTTTAATACACTCATTAATTCAACTATCTCATTAGGGTTTGACATAAGATGTTTTCTAAAGTGTGGTATATTTTCAACCCTTTATTTTTAATCTAAGTGATCTTATTTATCTTGATCTATTTCACATGTATTATCAATCTGAAATTCATTAATGCCATTATTGTTCAAAGGCATGTCTTTATCACTTGCAATAGAAAAAATAATTATTGGAGCAACACTATATTTCTAGATTCCCTTTTTTTCATTAAGAAAAATCTATAGTAAACCAAATTAATTTTAATAAAATAAATATCTATAATAAACCAAATGAATTTCTATGATTACACTCATTAATTCAACTATCTCATTAAGATGTTTCCTAAAGTGTGGAATTTTAATTTTATTTCTAAAATCATTTTTTTATTTAAGAAATATCTATAATAACCCAAAGGAATTTCTCTTAATATACTCATTAATTTAATTCTTTCATTAGGATTTTCCATAAGATTTTTCCTAAAGCATGAAATATTTTCAACCCTTTCTTGTTTTCCTAAGTGATCTTGTTGATTTTAACCTATTTCATATGTATTATCAATTTGAAATCCATTCACACCATTTTTCAAAGGCACACCATTATCACTTGTAATAGAAAACACATTTGTTGGAACAACACTAATTATATTTCCAAATTCCATTTTTTCTAAGAAAGATCTATAATAGACCAAAGGAATTTTTATAAAATAAAGATCTATAATAAACCAAAGGAATTTCTCTTAATACACTCATTCATTCAACCATCTCATTAGGGTTTGCCATAAGATGTTTCCTAAAGCGTGAAATTTCAATTATATTTCTAGATTCTATTTTTTAATTTAAGAAAGATCTATAATAAACCAAATGAATTTCTCTTAATGCACTCATTAATTCATCTATCTCATTAGGTTTTCAATAAGATGTTTTTTAAAGTGGAATATTTTCAACCCTCTCTTGCTCATTCAAGCCAACTTGTTGATCTTGATCTGTTTCACATGTATTATCAATTTGGAATCCATTCTTACCATTATTTTTTAAGGGCACGTCATTATCACTTGCAATAGAAAACACAATTGTTGGAACAAAACTAATTATATATCTTATAATAAACCAAAGGAATTTCAATAAAAATCAATGGGGTCATGATTAATACCATCACTCTTCCTAGTTGGAATATTAAATATAATAAGTTTCAATGGCCTAAGAGGAGATCAAATACTGAACATACACACCATATATCTATAGGGTTCGAAAAAAATTAAAAAAAATAAACTAGGGTTTGGAATAACACACATAAATTAAGACTAATACATTTGAGAGAATGTAAAGGAACAAATCTTATAAAAATAAAATTACCTTAAGATAATTAGATCTACCATAAACTAAACAATATGTAACCCTAGAACAATACTAAGCATGTAAGATAATGCAAGTTGACCAAAATATGTTATAGATAAATGATTTCTACATTATAATGTAATACATATATATACATTTAATTGTGCCCAATCAAATGTCAAAGTTTAAAATCAAACATAACTAATTACTATATTAAATGCTTTTAGAAGTATTGTGTAACCAAACCTGCATGTACTTTGGTACACAATGCTTCCAAAAGTATGTAATCTATATGTTATGGACTGCAAAAGCATCAAACCTCTCATAATTAATTATTCCATATATAGAGTAATAAATTACTGAAGGCATCTCAAGTTAAGACACCCAACAAGATTTCATTGGTTTACATGTAGGTCATCAATACAGACTCTATGGAATGCAGGGCGGTGGACTTGCTTAGTCTTCTTGTTTACTTCCTCTAGATGGGAGCCACTATAAAAAAATTTAGTAATATGTTTTTGGAGGATTCTAAGCTATTTTCACAACATATTATCTATCTTTTTATCTCCATTTTCTCCTTTTAGGCCTTGTTTATCTTATATGATGTTGTAAGTCATTTTTGGTATTTTATTTTTGTTTTTTTCCTTATTTAAAGCTTGTTTTACTGTAAGGCCTGTAATGATTATCAATTTTATGTAAATGGGTGAGGGCCCTTTCCATCATTTAAATTATAAAAAAATATAAAAAAGGTTTTGGAAGAGTATTTTAAATTTTGAGAAATCTAGAAATAGTCATCAGGATTTGATAGTGTGAAACAAACCTAAAACAACAAAACTAATATGACTTAAAAAAATCGATAGAAACAATGAACCTACCTAGAATAATACATTGCACATTTATAGTAAATTATAGGTAGGAAAAAAATATTTTTATTATTGTGTTTGTTAGATTTGGGGTTCCAAAAACCTCGCTCTAATATTTGAAATGTCATGCCAATTACTAGGAAATTACACTTCTTTTTCATATCTTAATAGAGTAGTTGAACCTTCAAATAATAAGGGTTTTATTTTTTTGGGGGCCTATTTTTAATATTAGTAATATTTTCAAACATCAAATACATATGATGGCCCTCAATGGTATTCAATATCGAAGACAACACACCAAGTAAATGCAATGATGTTTCAATAAAGAAATTGGTATCAAGCATTGTGCGACTACTATGAACTTTAGTGATACAATGAATGCTCTCTAAATACTTTCTTGATTTATAATGATTATAAATTCTCAATAAACTAATATGAAAATTAATGCTACATGCTCTTTCATATTTCTTTAGATTCTATTGGATGTCTTCTAGATGCCTAAATGCATTAATATGCCTATGTATTTATAGATTTCTTCAATTCAAATTAGGATCCTATTGGTGCATAAAATAACATGAAACGAAATAAATGGTGGATGATATGGAATTTTAAATATCGAGGAGATACTAACAAGCAAACAAAACTAAAGCCCCCATATATGTAATATACAATTATGGGGGACCACTAGAAACCAAAGAAAAAAGAGAGGGAAAAAATAAAAAGGGAAGATAGAAGAAGGGGGACACAATGAAATGATAACAAGCATGCTTCATCTGAACCAATAATAAAAAAATACCATGAAATTAGTATAATTTTACAACTAATAAATACATAGATCCCATTTTAGCTTCTACTTTTCTTCCTTTCCCATCGTCCATTCATCAATAGGAATTAAAATTGTGTTTTATACCTTACCCATCATCCATTTATCAATCATAATTGAATTCATTATATTTTTCCTGTAAGTTATAAACTATTTCTATGTTTATCACAAAATAAAAAACATATTTGAACAATTGTTTTAATGTGGTTCTAATACTTGTTGGGAAGAGTAATATTTATATTTTTCAGGATTGGAGATTTGATTGCAATGTTTTTTTATGTGAACTATGTCACTTAGGTGGAAGTAACAAATGCAATGTCTAAAAACCTAAAGGTATGTTAAGATGCCAATCTTAGTCAAGAATAAATCAATGATTGGTTGGTATTGTGTGACATGATGGGATGCTACTTTCAAATTCATAAAGTCCAGGATCCCATTTTTGGTTGAAATGGTGATGCTTCTCATGCTAGGTGATATGTGGATCTGCACTGCATAACAACTCCTTCATAATAAAGGCTATTGATCTATTTATATTAAATATATACATGTATGTATGGTAAAACAAATATAGGTTTAATCAAAAAGCAATGCACAAATTAATAAAGTCTCAAACATACACTATAAAAAAATGGAAGATTTTTTTTCTACTTTTAGATCTTTAAAAGAAAAAAACATAACAATAATCATTGTAAATGAAAATGTGTGTTACAATCCACAATAGTAGAAGGTGAAATGAGAAAGAAAAAATCACAAAGTAATGTGGTCGATATTACATTGTATGACCATAACTGTTAATTCAATAAGAGCATATATTACAACAAAGGGCATAAATAACACTCTTGTAATGGAGCCATTATTTGAAATTATCAGAAATGAGGTGATGCATATTCATTTCCAAACAAGTAGCAAAAGTAATGTAAGTATTCATAATAGAACATGGCATAATTTATAGGAATGCATTTTTTTTCAAAAAAACATCGAGTTACTTTCCCAATTGCAACTAAAAATATTTTGTAATATGTAATGGAATGCAAATTGATGTGGCATGTAAATTAATGTACATCAAGGTTTTTCAACATGCTCCTTAGGAATGTCTTGGGCCATTCTTTAAGGTCTTATTATCTTAACTCCTACAAAACATTTTTAATATCAATCATTTCCTCAATGAAGCCTTCAAGGGGAATGTCAAGATTAGTTTAATCCCAACCACATCTAATGAGGAAATTCCTTATGGCAGATGGTGTTTTTTTGCATAGGCCTTCCCACATTTATTGAATAACTTTCTTCAATGAGGTCGAGCAAATTGGCACATAATAATTTTTATGGATTTGTGTGGCATGGGAGGGCAGAGCCAATGGAGCTTTATTTTTTTCCTTTCTATGTTTAAGAATTTTTTTATTCCTATTGTTCGAAGGGGTTAGCCTAGAACTAACGAGGGGACCAATATCTGGTTGCATTTTTCTCAAAATTTTCACTAAAGACATAAAGGCATCAATAAGGATCGACAAAGAAAACATCAAAATCTTACCTTAGGCATAGGAAAACAAAAAAGGGAAGAAACAATAGCAATGAACCCAAAATAAATTATATTAATTGAAATATATAAATTCAAGGAAGTAATTAAGATAATAGATTCAGAGGCAAAAAAAAATTAATTGGAGAAAAGAAATGGTCATTTTTTCTACATTGCAAACAAAGATGATGCATGAAAAACAAATTCTAAAGGGTAATAATGCTAATATTAGATGGCTATTTAACATAGAAAAACTCTCATCAGTGAGAAAAAGGTTAAACACTGCAATCAACAAAACTTTATCAACATGTCCACTAAAAAATGGTCCCCATTTGTCCAACTTGAAAGTTGATGCTAAAAATTTACCTGTTAAAATTCACCCAATTTGAGGTCTTAAATTTAAGCCTAAAATTTAAGACATAGAGGCTAGAGGTCTAATAAATAGATAAAATGCATTAGTGATTCAAAATCAATGTTTATTATAATTTATGGTAATAAACAAAACAAGCACATTTTTTTTGGTTTGTTTCAAACAAGACTAGTAATGTTAGCTGCTTAGTGGCCATCTTATCGTAATAAGCTATTTTTTAGAAATGAGATAGTTTATAGTTGGAAGAATGATGGATAAGTTGAAGGAGGTTTTGACATGTAACTCATGTGAATAGATGGTAGTCTTTGATGGTTGTAACATGTTTTTACAAGTGGGTGTTGTTTAAATCTATTTGTGTGTTTTGTGTTTTTGTTTTGTACTCTATATTATCAACAAATAGTTGAACATGTTTTTACCATTTATCCTATTCTCTTGTGTGTGCAATGATCAACAAAATTCCTTAAATTTCACACTTTTAAGATAATTTAATTTAATCATCTATAATGTTCATTTTATGAGACCTTTAATTGAAAACTATTTGCAAAGAGGTGTCTAGACAAAGTGATGAATACTTATTTATATATATTTTTGTTGAGTGTTTCAAAATTGTGTGTAAATGAATATATTTTAGTCAAAATTATTAACAAATACAAAGCATGATTGGCATCTGTGCAAAAAAATATTAAAATCTATTACTAAATTTGATCAAGTTTAAGAAACATGATCTCAATTCTCTCTAATCATTAGACATCATAATCAAGATATCCAATGTGTCCACAGAGAAATAAAATGCTTAGAGATGTGGTCAAGGAAAAAATATCGTATTACTACTTTAAACATGTTTATAAATGTGTGTGGTTGTGGGTTTCATTATGACCCCTTAAAGGATTAAGAAAGAGAGAAAAAACATACAAATATAATGCACAAAAGCATATAGGAGGGATTTATCAAAATCATAAAAAAAATTGTGACTACAAACAATGCGGCTACTAAATCATTGAAAGAAGAATCTCTAAAACGAGCACTCCAAATTTATAAATATTATTTTGAGGGTTATTTTGGATACCCCTCTATACAACTGCAATACATTGGAGATACGATGACCAAACATGAAATATTGATAAGAGATTCCAATGTTGGCTTTGTGTTAACCAAAAACATTAGGTCCTTGGGTTAGGTATTATTATTAGTATACTTGAAGGATAATGTTTCCAGCTTTAGTTTCGTCAAAGATATTATGCTTTTTTAATTCAAAATTTTCATACTTTTTTTAATTAATGTGAAATGTTAAAACATCATGAATAACTTGATTCCTATTTATTAAGAGAAAAATCATTGTTTAAGTTAAATGATAAAATTCACCCATCACTAAAGTCATCAAATGTACACATGGCATTGAAACTATATGCAATTAACCAAACAAAGTGAAGGAGGGATGCAATGAAGCATGGAGGTGGGTAGGAAGAAGTGTGTGACTAGGGGGACACAGAGAAACTAATAAGAGGTTGATTCAATAAAACCTAACACATGATCAATAAACCCATATTTTTTTACCGAAACATTGATCATACACCATGCATAACTAGTTAACTAGGCATCCATCCCCAATGATTACCAGGCTCATCCCCAAAGGAAAATTACAAGTGAGTGATTATATTTATTTCCATGTAAGATAAAAAGGGACCCTACCCGAGTCCAATTATATAGAAAATATATATTTAATTTTAGAACTTTGTATACAACATTGCACATTTTTAACACTTACCACACAACATTAATCAACATACCCTTCAAAATATGGATTAGACCCTTAAAAATGGACCATCACTAGTATAAAAAAATGATAATATTTTACTATGTGTATGGTGGAATTCAATAGTTTTAGAAATACATATTCAATGGATAAGCATTAATTTAGACAATGAAATATCGACATAATTTGTTTATTAGAGTAGTTAGTGGAGTTTCAGTTCATAAAGGAAAGCATTAAATAATTTTTTGAATCATTGTAGTTATAGTAACCTAAAATGAGTCTTTTTAATTAGTACTCGTAAGGGTGCTATAGTCTTACAACTTCAATAATCACTATCCTTTTAGCGAATCAACATGTTAGTAATTAGTTATCATTTTTTCTCAATTTGAAATTTTTTACCTTCATTTTACATTCTATGTTTTATTAAACATAGAGAAATTGGTGTGAGGGATTATTCTTGACGTGTTTTTTTTACATATGTCCTTGATCATTAGTAATATTGTTATGTGAAAGAATTGTTTATCCCAAAAATACACATGTAGGTGTCACCTCTTTCTATATTTAAGCCCAAAAAATAATTTAAATTATATGAATAGTGTCACTTTACCCAATGACAAAACAACTCATAAAATCACACAGTATTAAGGGAAGGCGCTGATGTCATTACACCAAGCAACTGATAACTAGAAGAAATACCAATAAGCTGAAGCAAACTAATAATAAATCACAAAGGTGAGAACATGTGGTATCCTCTTTCAAAAGCATGCATTTCTGTATATGGATTTTTTTTCCTTATCTTTAGGCAATCTCAATCCTCAAGTGATGAAAATATACTAAAAACAAAAATTGGTAGGGAGTGCCCTTATTTAGCATACATATACCATATTTTTTAATCAAGTTTGTGATAACTCTTCCATTGTTCCTGATTGATAAGAAGGACATCAAATTCAAGGTGATACTTGAAAGCAATAGAGGACCCTACAATGGGGAGGCATGCATCAAATATATCAAATCAAAGTTTGGTTTCATGGCTTCTATTGTAGCATATCAGAAGGTAAAGATGAAAATGGGTGTGTGCTTGTAAGCTTGTTTGTCTTATGGATATTCAAATATCTTGTGCAAAAAATAATGGTATGGTAGGACCTCTAACGAAAGTGGATAAACCTATTCCAAAGCCTTAATAAAAACCTACTCCAAAAGGCAAAGGTGTAGGGGTTTAAGTGAAACCTTCTGCAAAAGGAAAAGGGTTTGGGGTTTCTATTAATCCCCAAACTAAAGGCAAAGGATTCCATCAACTTGATATCTATGGTGTTTGGGTTTCTGTTTATCCCCTAGTAGAGGCAAATGGGTGGGTTGTTTGAGTTTGTTGAATCATATATATATGGTGTGTAGATTGATATAAGATTCCATAAAATTTTATGATTTTTTTTTAATTTTATTCATATTAAACACCTCATATCTTTCAATTTTATTGCAACCTGGTATAGTATTTTCAAACTACATGCACTCTACCACCCATGTTAGTTTAAACATTTCATTCATTAATTTTAATATTAATTACTCTATCAAACCAATTTGGAAAGAGAATTAAATAGGTACCATTGGTTGTTATGCTTATTTAATTCACAACACCCACGGTATTTTTAAATGTTAAATTACATTCATTATTGTTCATAGGATATTCCATAAATACTAACTGCTAGCATCAAACCATCAGTCACTATGCATAAAATTATATTTTTATGTTGTATAAATACTTAATTTCTCCATAAAATTAGTCACATCCCTTGAGTTCAACCAATTCAAACAAAATAAATTATTTAGTTTTGAATTTTTTATATAATATATTGCAAGACTAATCTTACAAGTTAAAAATATGAAAAAATATATCACTTGAATTACTTGCACCTTTTCCAATGACAATTAGTAGTTTGAACCAATTACAAAAGATGCTTGTGTAACATTTACTAAAAAATTACATATAATTATGGAAGTGTCATAAACATTTTTGTATAGGGGTGTTTCACTATTTTTTGTGTTTATTTTATTTTTATTTAGAAGATAATAAGAAACTTAAAAAGAAGGGTGTGGTAAGAAGAACTTGGTTTTCATTGTGCACACATGAATCCAATTGATTATAGATACTCCTCTTTGTCTAGGGAGGATGACCTCTAGATAAGATAGAAACTAGAAAAGGGTGGATTAGTGAGATATATGGATGGATTACCTAGCAAAATCTAGATCCAATAAGCATCAGGCTTCCTAGTTGTTAATCCACTCTTTAAGACAATTAAGTTTTGATAAATGGAAAGAGGTGCTTGCATGAAATGAAAGAAAGTACTAAAATCAACACAAGAGATATTTGAAGGGAAATAAGTGATTTTGATTAAAATAACAATACATTATTGAAAACTAATGCTAAGATGTTCAAACTTGTATCAGAAAATAACTTAAGCCTCTATGATGTATGGAAGATTAAAAATCAAAATTTGGGTATGGGCTGATAGGTGAAAATTACTTGCTATTTTGAAAAAATAAAACACACAGTCACCATTGATGGTGACTATGTAACCGATGCTAGTTAACGCAACCATCATCGATCGAGGTATGACTGGTGATAATTTTTGTAAGTCATGGTGTGGTCAAAAAGGACATTGAGGTGAGTTGTAGGAAGGCTTTAAAGATGGTTTTTGGGTTGGATGTTTGTGATGAGAGTAAAGTGGTCTCTCAAGAGTGTCAAACTTGGAAGTTGGGTGGTCAGATGATTGGGAAGTATTTATGGATGGCTTGGGGTAGAAGGTGAAATGCTTGGAGTTACAAATCTCCAACATAAAGAATGGAATGTTGGGAGATGGGAATGGACACAAGCAAATGAAACTACTAAAACTAACAACTAAACTTGATAAAAGTACAAATATTTAGCTCTAAGTTTTACGGTCTAGAAGAGTGTTGAGGTTGAGTGTAAGCTGTGTGGGATCCTAGAGCAATACAGGTAGAGTAAAAATACTTTAGCTCTTTGTGATGAGTTGTTGAAGTGATTTCTAAGTCTTTTGACTGGTTCTGGTTTAGCAAGAGTTGTTAGTTATCACTGTAAATGATTCCTCTTCCATCCTTCATGATTTAACCTCTCAGGCATGGGTTTTGGGCTAACAATAAGTAACCATCATTGGTCTTGGTCAACTAGCACTAGTCGAGGGGTGACTGGTGATGGTTAGGGAGAAATAGTCAAAACTCGATAATTTTGAATATTGGCACTTAAGAGTGGTTTTTAATAATAATGGAAATGGTTTGAGGTTAATAAAGGTGTTTTTGGAATGCATGCGGAATAAGTCTAGGGGTTAAGGAAATAAATGTCTAGGTGGGAGAAAGTCCTTAGGCTAGGTGTCAAAATATTATACATGGGTTTGAGTAGGTGAGGTGGAAATAAGATTAATTAATTAAAATAATTAATTAAACGGGTAAATGGGTGAAAGGGTGTGTTAAAGGATTTTGGGTATTTTAAGGATTTTAATAATTAATTCTAACCCAAGGGGGCAAAGGGGTCAAGGGGACTAATGTAATTTTTATATCCGTAGTGTACGGTTTTCTAGTGTCTACATTTTGCCCATTTTTATTTCATAGTTTGTACTCACAAGCTACAAAACAAAAATGAATGGTTGATGGAAGGTTGGATGCTCTGAATATGGGAGGTTGGATGCTCTGAGTATGGGAGGAGGTGTTCCCCCTCAAATCAAGAATCAATGAGGTAAAAATAGAGTCAGGTGTGGGTATGATAAGTGGGTATGTGAGTGGTAAAGTGGGTAGGATAGTATGAAGTGGAAAATAAGGCTACAATGAGAAGGACAAGTGACAAGTGAACTAGGCCACTATATTAGGCATAGTGGATATGGTTGTAATTATAAATGCAAGTCTCTGACTAAAGGTAACTGTATTCATAAGGAACCAAAAATAAGTTGATCCTAAGAAAATGAAACATGTGGCATGTAGGAGGAGGTGATAAGTGAACCAAGCCATAACATTAGGTATGGCTGATATGGGTGCACTTATAAATTCAAGTCTCAATACTAAGGTGTTTGTGTTCGTAGGGGCCAAAAGTAGGGTGGTCCTGAGAAAATAGAATAGGGTGTATGTGTCAAAATTATAAGTGGGTGTATTCCAAGGTATCTGAAAGGGATGCATATAGGACACAATATTAGGCATAAATAATATGGGTAACATCTATAAACTCAAGTATCCTAGGAGAGGTTAATGTGTTCATAGGGATCCTAAAGTAGGATGTGATCTTGAGAACACAAAATGGTCGTAGGTTTTGGGATCACAAAGGGTCATGTTCTAATGCACCTTAATGGTTGTGCATAAATGTAGTACAATTTCATCAAGTATGGCAAGGTAGGTATGCTATCAAAATGACCAAAGCAAGGTTTGGTCACAAAAGGTGCAAATGGTAGGCGAAAATGACCAAGGTTGAGGTTAATTTGGTTGGTTGGTTGGCAGATAACAAAGTGTTCTTCCATGTATGAATGGTTGTGGTAATGTGGTTGCTTTAAAAATTTAGTTGGTGGTGCCAAAACTAGTTTCCCAATTTGGTGTACCACTTGGTTTGGTAAAAAGGGACCCATTTTCTGGTGAAAGGGTGCAAATTTGGTAGTTGGGTTTGTAACGACTCAAAGAGGGAAAACACATGCCTGTCAACAAGTAGTCATGAAAGTAGAAGAAGGAGATTAATCATTTTTATTGGAAAAGACCATAATAGTAAGATAGGTGGGCTTTTGAACATTGGCCCCTTTCATGCTTTTCATTATTGTTAGTTTGTTTGTTAAAAGAAGTGCCTTGATCACGTAGTGTCAAGTAAGCTCAAAATACCTTGCTTTTTAGAAGGCAAAAAGGGATATGGATGGTAAAAATTAGGTGAATGGATGATCACGTGGCTTTATTTTGGGGATGGCTTACCCCTTCTATAGGTGACCTATGAACCATTATAGACAAAGTCCATGCCTTTAATGAAGTGTAGACTAATTGATGCGGGAACTCTACTTTTTGAATTTTGTGAAAGTTGATTGCAAATTTCATATATAATTTTTTGCTTTTTGAATTTGACTATGGGTCTTTTTGATGCTTTTATTTGATGGGTTTGGGAAGCTGATCGATGCGGGAATCTTCCAAGTGAGTGATTTCTTTGACAAATGTTTAACTTAGCCATCCTTCAAGGGAGTGGTCTAGGCTTTGGACTTGTTAGGCTTGGATAGCTATCCTTCAAGGGAGCAATCTACCTTTTTTTTAAAGTAATTTTGATTGTTATGACAACTGTCCTTTAATGGAGCAGTCTAAAAGTTTTAGATTTTTGACCCAAGTGATATTTTGGTATCCCAAATTGATTTTTAAACATAGACTAATTTATATAAGCTTGAAAGTTTACCTTTATGGAGGCGAAACCATATCACAAGAAGGTTGATGATGGATAAAAGAGGTTTAAGTGACAATGGCCATGGGGATACATCTCATAAGGGACAAAAAATGACCATGAGTAGAGCCATGGTACCCATGCTTAGGATTAGGTTAAGGTTGTGATTGATAATAATATGATATTGTATTTAATCAGTTGTCCTTAAAATAAAAATATGAAGTGGTTAATCTCATAAAAAAAGGGATAAGCTTAAGTAAGACACAAGGTGAGTTTGAATTTGTCATTAACAAAGGAGAGGACATGAGTGTAAATCATTGAGGGGTTCAGGCTCTGATATGTCCCAAATCCACACTGATGCAAAAAATGGTTTGAGCCAATTAGGAGTGAAGATGTCCCTCAGCTACTTTTTCAACACTTGATTAGGTTTGGAAAAGGCTATGGATGGACAATGCTTATGGAGGAGGAGTGAAACAAAAAATGATGCCATTTGTCTCCTCGAGGTTGGTTAGGTGATGGTTGTGAGGCTTTAGTTTAGGTGTTTAGGCTTGACGGTGTTTGGTTAGACTTTGGTTTAGGTCCTTGGTTTAGGTTATCTAGGTTGGTTTAGGTTGTTTGGTTGATAAGGCAAGGTTTTGATCTAGATTTTGGTTATGATAATGACCGATGTCAGTCAAGATTCGACTAATATTAGTATACTAAAGACTAGTATCAGTTGAGGGTTAAGGGTAAAAGAGGTCAAAAGGGTAGATTGATAATGGTCCAATAAATATCAGCATTGGTCGGCTTTAAGAGGCAAAAATAAGTCAAATGGCATGGTTTAAGGTGGATGTTGCTTGGGTTTTGATAAAAGGTTGCTCAAGCACAAGGTTTGTTTAAGGTTGGTTTGGTGTTAGGTTAGGTGTAGGTTGAGACATAAGTGCCAAGGGTTGGTTTGGTCAATGTTTTTAGGCATATATTTAGATTAATAAATGGTGTAGGGTGGTAGGCAAGAGGTTAAGGTTGAGTTCTGGGTGGAGTTTTGGGTTTTGAATGGTCGAAGTTGTTTAGAAGGAGAGTTCCCCTAAATTCTCTTTTCATGTACTATGAGGGCAAAAAAGAGGCTCTCAAGTATAGATCTTGGTTAGTCAATAAGGTTTATGAGGGGTTAAAATGACTTCATTTTCCCCAAGAATAGTTAGTTTATTAGTTTTTAGTTGGCACAGAGTTCAAGTTGAAGGCAATGGTTCAAACAAAAAGTGGTTGATCAAGACCCCCAAAAACAAGATTAGTTTGGCGATTGGGAGGCCCAAAAACAATAATGGTTCCAATATTGGAATCATAGCTAGGTTGTTGGTCAAGGTTCCCTTACTCTTAGGGAGTAGGGAAGGCATTTAATGTCAAAAGGTGACACTCCCCAAGAGAGAGACATTGGAATGTTGATTCCAAAGGGTCCTTCGTGGATATTTGGGTAGAAGGTATGGATGAGTTGGTGGAAGTTTGGTTGATGGAAGAAGAAAAGGATTCATCCTTGGTTGGTGGAAGTTTGGTTGATGGAAGGAGGATAACATCATTGGGTTGATGAGTCATCTTTCATGAGGTGAAAGGACTGGGGTCAAATGGAATAGTGTGGACTTGACCCTCATACTCAAACTTGATGCACAGATGTAAGGTGGATACACACAACCCATGGAATGGATCCAAGGGCATTTGATCAAAATGTTATATTAGAACTCACATTCTACCACATAAAAGAGTTCAATAAGAGTGTGAGTTCCTAAATGAATATGAAGGATGAGTATCCCTAAGGTTTTAGCCATCGTATCATTGAAAGACCAGAGCACCATTGTAGTTTCTGACATGATGTTCTCTGGTAGTTTTATTTGGTCATATGCATGGGAAGAAATAATGTTAATGTTGTCTCCCCCATAAATCATAACCATTTTGACATGGCATTAGTTAATGTAGGTGGTAATGAAAAGGGGAGGATCCAGATCATCTGGATGAACATGGGCTATCTTCAAATCCTTGAAGGTGATGAGGGTGGAAAGCTGAAGGGATCCAACGAAGGCTGCTAGAGGTTTTGGATCTTCAATTTTAACCTATATGGACTGTAAGACCTCTATCATGGCTTGATGGTGATGGGGTGAGGTGTTGATTAGCTCATATAGATTCATCTTCACCAGTGTTTGGTGAAGTTATTTTATATCTACCCTTTGTATTGACTCGAAGGGGTTATATTGAGGTGTTCCCAAGATAGAAATCTTTGGATTGGGTGAAGGTGTTTGGGATTGGTTGGGTGTTTTGGTGGTGGATGAAGGTACGTCCATGGGATGGACACATTTGATTTCCATTTATCCTTTTTTTGGGATTATGATTGTGTGACTACATGGATGGTATGGATTTGATAAGGGGTTGGACTAGTAGACTGCTTCGGCTCCTCATCACTCTTAGGTGAGAGTTTAGGGGTAGGTAGGTTTGGGGTAGATTCTTTTGGATCTTGGATTGATGGTGGGATCATGGGAGGTTTTTAATGATAATAAATCATCCTCATCACATAATTTATGGATTATGACTTGGAGAGATTTGTAGTTCTCTGTATCATGCCCATTTATCCTATGGTATGAGAAAAGTAGATTGTCATTAAACCAAGATGGCTTAGGACTAAGGGGATCAAATGCTTTTATAGGAGGCAAGAATAAGTAGGAATATTGGAGTAACCTTTGTAATATAGTATCATATGACTCTAGAAAAGGTGGAAAGGGAGTGGAGGTTTTGGATTTGACAACTGGGATAGAAGTCTTCTTAGGGGTAGGCTTGTCAATGGGAGCTTTGGATGGTGGAATGTTCTTGTTGGGTGGTTTTGGGGTAGATGATTTGGAAGTTAAAGGATTAGAATTAGATGGTTTGGAAGTATAAGTTTTGGAAATAGAAGGTTTTTTAGTTGATGGTTTAGAGGTAGAAGGCTTAGAAGTGGAAGTCATGGTAGTTTATGGTTTGGAGGTAGAAGGTGTGGAAAAAATAGGTAGAGGTGTAGCTAGAAGCAGAGGTTGGGTTTGGGATTTTTTGGGAGACTTGGTTTCTTAATTGAGGTGGAAGGGTGAGTTAATAAGATGGAAGAAGGATGTGGTCCTAAAATGGAAGTAAAAGTGGAAATGGATGACAAGTTTTAGATTTTGGGCTCCTAGATGGTTCTACTTTCTTGGTTAGTTTGACTTGTGGTTTCTTAGGTGGGTTTGGCGATGTCAAATCCAACTTAAATGGAGGATGAGAAAGATTATAAGTGGGGATTACACTTATGTTCTTGATGGGATTAATGGGGATAATGTAAGGTATCTTGGTTTCTTTGGAGGGAGTTGGGTTGGATGGTTTATCTAAGTTTTGGGAGGTAGAGGCTTTTATTGGTATGGTTGGGGTGATGGTTGTTTTGCTAGTGGAAGGGGAAGGTTGGGTAGACAAGGGTGAGCTTCATGACTCCTTCTTAGTTAGATAAGGGAGTCCAAGGAGATGCCAAAATGTGGTCTGATCAAGGTTTTGTTGGGACAAAAACTCTAAGTTTTGGACCAACCTAGAAATGGGATTATCGATGGGTTTAGTTCCTTCGGTGTTGGACTCAAAAGATAAACCCAAGGGCTGAGAAAGAGGGACGACCATGATTTTATTTAACTATATCAAAGGTTATAAGGCCTTGGTGGATAATTATTCCATAGAAGGGGTAGGTGAAGAAACCTTTTCCTTAGGAAATATTTCTAAAGGAAGGGCAGATAACTTTATCATAGAAGAAAAAGGGATGGAAGTAATAATTTCCTCCTTTGCTATTCTTTCCAAAGGAGAGGTTAGTGACTCCACTACCTCAATAAGTGGAGAAGGGATGATATTTGCTTCATTTATTTCATTTTCCAAAGAAAGGGAAGGTGACTCTGTTGTCCCCAAAAATGTCACTCATTTTTGGGATAACATGTGAACTATTTTGGTTCAACAGACCAAAATAATCTCTTCCCTTCTCAAAATTTGTTCTGAGCTTTCAAATTCCTCATTTTTCAATATTTTTAGTAAAGTGACTAGTAGGTTCAATAGGTTCAATGGCTATATCAGGTGAGTTCAATCAAAATGGGTAAGTTTCCAACACTTAGGCATTTTCAGGATTGGTTCAATGTCTTGGTTCAACCAAAAAGGGTTCATCGGCAAGCTTCTAAACACGCATTGAACCATTGAACCTTGAGCCAAAAATGTTCAAGGGTTTAATGGGTTCAAGGTTCAATGTCATCGACAAGCTTCAAATGGTTCAAGGGCCTTGTCAAAGTTCATCAAGTTCAAACTGCTTAACGTTTCCACGACTTCAAACACTTAGTGAAAAACAAAGGCTTGAACCATTGAACTGTTGAACCTTGAACTACTTTGGTTCAATGGTTCAATGGGTTTAATGACCAAATGGTTCAATGCATTTGGTTCAAAAGATCAAAAGGACTTATCTAAATAATGAAGAATGAACCGATTGAACCATTGAACCGTTGAACCAAAGTTGGTTCAGTCGGCAGGTTCAAGGGGCTGCCCCAAAGCCAAAGGGCCAAGTGCCCTTGCGGAGGGCAGTGAGTAAAAGTAGACAAAGTTAGAATTCCATCAAAAAAATGACTAAGTGAAAGAGGCTAAAAGAATTCCTTCAGAAAGGTTTTTTCATGGGAAAATGACCAAGGCAAAAATACTTCAGACTTTTTGTCTAAAGGAATTTGCCTGGGAAGAAACCCCAAAGAAATTGAAGCCCGATCAAAATGAGCGGCTAAGGAAAGGAACCTTTCCTTCAGACAAATTGTCCAAAGGAAAAGCTTGGCAAAAAAAGCCCAAAAGCCAAAGCCTAGTGGAAATAGACAAAGTGAAGGAATTCCTTCAAACTTTTTGTCTGAAGGAAACCAAGGCCAAAGTCTGCCGAAGAAGCAAAAGCCCGTCGAAAGAAGTAAAGCCTGAAGGCCACCCAAAAGATCTTGAAGGGTAAGTACCCTTGCGGGGGGCACTCGACACTTAGGAAAAGGACCTTTTCCAAAGACCCGAAGGGACACCTTCCCTTTGAGGCATTCCAAAAGTTGGGAAAAGACGTAGAAAAGAGCTTCCAAAGACTTAGAGAAAAAGGGGACTTCAAAGAACAAGGATTGAACCATTGAACATTGAACCAAAAGGTTCAAAGGGTTCAAAGGTTCAAAGGTTCAACATTTTAGGGCCTCAAATGGACTTAGAAAGACAAAGGAAGTAATAATTGAACTGGAACAAAGAATGAACCAATGAATGAATTGAACCTTGAACCGAGAGTTCAAAGTTCAATGGTTCATAGGTTCAAAGGTTCAAAGGCAGCCTCAAGTAAAGAAAGAAGCAGCAAACAGATGATTCAAGAGATAGTTCAAAGGGATAGTTATAGTGATAGAATCAAGGAACTGATAAAGACAAAATGAATCGATGAATCATTGAACCAATGAACTTTCAATAGATTCAAAGGTTCAAGGTTCAACATGGTTCAAGCAAGTAGCAACCAGAGATGGCCCCATGGACATCAATTTTAATGTAATGTAATATCCATTAATATTTGAATATGGCACAAAATTTGAAAAGTAAACCAAACAACCAGCTGAAAAGAGAGCTCGAGAGCCCAAATTATTACAGGGAAGAGAAGGACAATGTAAAAAGATCAAAAATATCTTCAAGAGAGTTATTTCCAGTAGGTGAAATAGTGGATCAAGTAGACTTTTGAGCACACCAAATCAAGGACATGGCCTATTTTTCTCCCATGAAGTAATGTCAAATTGGATAGCTGTGCAGACATCAGGAAAAGGACTAGACAACTCATGGTAAGGAAGAGACATATTAGATGAATGGACACGCCATAATTAAGGCAAGACACTGTTTCCAGCATGGCCCTCTAGACAAAACTGAAGGTGCATTGAAGGCATTGACTGTAGCATGGGCCGTCCCATGGGAAAGAGTACCAAGCCTTGCTTAGTGGCTATACATTATAATTTCTCTCATTATGCAAAAAATATATTTTCATTTTATAGAAGCTAAACTCTGCCCAATTTGAAAGGCGAATACTGAGACTTTGAGCTCAGATTGTTGTTCATATTATTTTATCTAAATGAGAAAGCAAGTTACTTGTAGACTTTGTGCTGTTATAGCTTGTACCATTTTAGGAGATTGTTCTTATTTCTATCTTCTAAATGCATTCTTGTTTATTTAATTTAACAAGCAGAGCTAGTGGAAGTGATAAGGAAGATGTCCTAAAGTCAGTCTCTTTCAAACTTTGTGCTGTTATAGTTATTTTCAGTGTGTGTTTTCATTTTCTATTTCTGTGTTGAGGATTTTGGGATGACTTTATGCCCCCACTATCCTTTGTTTTTCACTCTTTGAGAATTTGAGGTGTAGACTTTGTGTTATACTTCATCCTACTGGTTATTGCGCCTATGTTACTAGTTTCTTATCACTACCTGAAAGAACTCCTCCTATTTCTTGCAAGATCACTTCTAAAAGAAGAGAAGTGCCTTCAGTGTCTTCACCAAGATTTTCTCCTTTGTTTGTGAACATCATCTTTAAAAAAAGAGAGATGGATGGTGTTATCCTACCCTTGAGTGTTATTTTCTGCTTATAGTATATAGTATATAGCTCTTGCATATTTATAGGGAACCTCCCCTTGATGAGAGGAGAGATTTGTCCACCTCTGATGTAGTAAACCTGCACATTGGGCTGACCCATCTCCCTTGCTATAGATGATAAGACCTATTTTGCTCACCAGTTAGCTGGTTGACAAAATATTCACCCAACAGACTCCACTACCTCAATAAGTGGAGATGAAGAGGTGGTTTGGACTATGGGTTCATTAACAATTAGTTCACTAAGAACAACATTAATTGCATTGACCTCATGCTTGTTAGAAAATTTTGCATTTTTATTTTCATTGTTCATGGAAGGTGAATGGTTGGGGAATGGTTGTCTAAAAATGTCAAGTGATTGATTTAGGGGTGCATTTGAATTGTCCATCATAAGTTCTCCCTTATCAATCAAATCTTGGACAATGTTTTTGAATGTCTTAAATCTATTAACACCATGTACAATGACATGGTAGAAGGCACACAATTCATTTTCCTTATACCAAATAGGTATAAGATGAGAGGAATAAAATTGTTTGGGTAGTTTGATGGGAAGAAGTTGTATGATAGATGTCTTCAACAACTTTTCCAAAACTAAAGTGTATGACTCCCCTAGTGGAGTATACTATTTTTGGACATAGGGGTTTTGAATTTTGGAATTTTGGTTTGATGAGGTGGAAGAATTTGGTTGGTTGATTGCTGGAGGAGGAGTTGTTTTAAGCAAAAATATGTTTGTGGTTCCTTTATCCTTGGTGTTAGTGTTGGTATGGTCGGTAGTTTTGGAGGAAGAAGCTTCATTTTATTTGAAAGTAGAATTTTTGTTCCTCGATTTAATCTTTCCCTCATCAATAAATATAATCTCCAATTTTTGAGTCATAGCGAATGCCTCATCAAAGGTTAGAAAAGTTTGAACCTATAAGGTTGACGAGATATGATTGGCACAAGCTTGAGAGAAGAGCTCAATCAACTCGGGTGAGGCAAAGCGAAAGAGAGTTGATTAATCAACCCTTTCCAATGGGACACAAAGTCAACAATTGACTCATCCTTGAATTGCCTAATGGAATAGAGGTTGGTGAAAAAAAAATTCTTAAAAATATTTATAGAGAAATGTTCTAAGAAAGTTTGGGATTATTGGGAAAAAGAGAAGAGAGAGTGCTTGGTAATAACAATATACTAATCTAATATCAGACCAGCTAAGGACATGGGGAAGGTATAGAGAACAATAGCGTCATCATGAGTGATCAAATAAAATGAATGCCTAAATACTATAAGATGTTGTTGGGGATCTTCTTTGCCTTGAAATTTAGAAAATTTAGGAGGTTTCCATTATGGAGGGTATGTTCAGATTGGGACAGATGGGTGGATTGGCTTATTACATAATTGGTCATATGACAAGATGTTGTGGGCACCAAAAATAGATGAATCTTGGATGGTCATCTTATCCATCAACATCTTGATAAGATCAACTTGAGGTTATGCACCCCCATAATTATAAGGTACATTCTGTTGGGGTTGTGAAGGTTCCACATATGGGTAACTAGTTGAGGGTTGGGAAAATACCACATATTGGTAAGTGGGAATATAAGTTTTGGAAGATGCCACATATTGGTAAGTGGACATAGAGGGTTGGGAAGAAGGTAGAGGTCTATACCCTTGTGGGTTTGGGACATACCCTGGGTTTGGTGGAATAGACATTGGTTGGGTAAGAGTCATAGTTAGATTAGTGGGCTGAAGGTGGGTAGTAATCTTAGTGATAATAGGTGGGAGTGTGAAAGGTATGGAAACTACCAAATTTTGGAAAGGGGTGGAAGTTGGTGGGTTGGAAATGAAAAGTGGTAGGGTAGCAAGGCTATTGAAAGGTATTCCAATTGTAATTTGTGTATGGATTATTAAAGGTTGGATTACTTCTACATTGCAAGGGTTGTTGGTTGGGGTAGAAGGTGCATAGGTATTGGTTGGTATAATGGATTGGTTTTGGGTGGTGGTGTTGGAAGGATTGTTGGTGGAGGAAGATGATTAGGTCACCAAAGGTCATGTGGAGATAGTGGTAATCGAAGTCCTACCCATAAGGTAAGGTGACATGCCATAGGGTGGTCTAATGGAAGGAACTGAAGTAGGGGTACAATGAGCCATGGTGGTAAGGTAGTGTTGGAGAGATATAGGATTGTTATCAAGAAGGGTGCTAAAATCCATATCTCTTTGGGAAATTATTTGAGGTATACTAGGAATTTCAAAGGGATGGGGGGAACTTTATGCATTTGAGATGTACTCCATGGATGAGGAAGAAGAAGATGGGTGGTTGGAAGGTGGATCTTAGTTTGTTTGGTTTCTAAGTTGTTGTCTTGTCAAAACCATGCAAAGAAAGATGAAATAAGGGTGAAAGCAATCTCACACACTCAAAATAGAAGCAAAGAAAAAAAAATGTAAGGAAAACAAGCATACACTAAGAGTACGTTTAAGTCCTAGAATAATTTTTATCTTTCTTTGGGCTTATGCCTCAGTTTTTAAGAAGTTATGAGACTCAACTTGGGCTTGTAGAATGAGAAATAGGAAAGGAAGTCTAAGGATGGTTTTAGGTTGTTAAAGGCTCTCAATATCTATAATAGAATTTGATAAGTGGCTTGATATTGGGGCCTACCCCCTCACTTCACACACCACAGTGATAAGGGTGTCGGGTGCTTAGCCAAAATATACCAAATTGCTAAAGTTTATACTTATCCAATGAACTAAGTTTTGATTTCTCCCCTTGGTAGTGACACCCAAGTGGAATATCTAAGGGAAAGGTTTACTTCTAGGTGAGGAAATCCTAGTCGGGCCTTCTGTAGGTGTTTGATGTTTAATTTGAATGCATGGTTTGGTATTGTGTGTGTGATAAGAAGTGACTTGCTATAATTAATTTCATTGCTTAAATTAAACTATGTGAACTGAACAATCGAACAAGAAATGGATGCAAGTTATTTTTAAACCCAAAGGAAAAATTTCAATTTCTTTTCAATGAGTACAAGAATAACTAAGATGCAACTACATGCGGTATGAAGATGCAAGTCCTAATCCTAGGATGAGTGCTTTTTGCTCTTTTTCTAAGAATATAAAGAAAGACTAAAACTTGCTTTTGGAAAAGAAGAAATTGAAACTAAGATTTTCAATACAAAAATGAAATAAAGAACATTTAATTTTTAGAAATGACATTATGCAAATTGATAAAAATTTCACTAATGCAACTAAATGTCCTAAACAACTAACAACCCAAGAATAATCCCAAGGGTCCCACTAGGCATGCCAAAATGTTGCATTATTTTTCATTTTCATTTTCTTTTTATAAGATAAGAAGAAACTTAAAAAGAAGGGTGTGGTATGAATAACCTAGTTTTCATTGTGCATGCATGAATCCAATCGATTGTAGATACTCCTCTTTGTCTGGGGAGGATAACTTGTAGATAAGATCAAAACTAAAAAAGGACGGATTAGTGAGATATATGGGTGGATTGCCTAGTGAAAGCTAGATCCAAGAAGCATTAGGCTTCTTTGGAGGCTGTTAAGCCACTCTTTAAGATAATTAAGTTCTAATAAATGGAAATAGGTAATTGCATGAAATGGAAGAAAGTACGAAAATTAATACAAGAGATACTTGAAGGGAAATAAGTGATTTTGATTAAAATAGAAATAAATTATTGAAAACTAATGCTAAGATGTTCAAACTTGTTTCAAAAATAATTTAGGCCTCTATGATGTAACAGAGGATTAAAAATCAAAATTTGGGTATGGGCTGATAGGTGAAAATTGCTTGTTTTTTGAGAAAATAAAACACACAGTGACCATCGATGGTTATTTTGCAACCAGTGCTAGTTAAGGGAACCATGGTTGGTTGAGGTATGACCAGTGTTGGTCAGAGATGAATGGTGATGGTTCTTGTATGTTTTGGTGTGGTTAAAAAAGACGTTGGGGTGAGTTGTAGGAAGGATTTAAAGATGGTTTCTGGGTTGGATGTTGGTCATGAGAGTAAAGTGGACTCTCAGGAGTGTCAAACTTGGGATTTGGGTGTTCAAAGGATTGGGAATGATCTATGGATGGATTGGGGTAGAAGGTGAAGTGCATAAAGTTATAGAACTCCAACACAAGGAATGGAATGCTGGGAGATGGGAATTGACAAAAGCAAAAAAAACTACTAAAACTAACAATTGAACTTGGAAAAAGTGAAAATACTTAGCTCTAAGTTTTATGGTTTAGAAGATTGCTAAGGTTGAGTGCAAGTCATGTGGGATCATAGAGTAATATGGGTAGATTAACAATACTTTGGCTCTTTATGATGAGTTATTAAGGTGCTCTCTACGTCTCTGGATTGGTTTGCCAAGAGTTGTTAGTTGTTGCTCTGAATGATTCCTCTTATATCCTCTATGATTAAACCTCTCAAGCATAGGCCTTGGTCTTGTTGGCCATTTTGGGACCACATACCAACCATGTGCTCAATTGATAAATGTCTTAATGCAAGGAAAGAAGCAGAGTTCCTGGTTGATCAAAATGGTCTCGACTAGCTCTAGATGGAATGAGTAGAATCGAGAAATCATGGAGCTCATAAGATTTTGAGGCACTTTAGGTTCGCTTAAAGTGTAATTCATCAATTTCTAAAGAATGATCCAAAGTTTTAGAAACCCTATGGAGTGTTATGGATAAGCATGGAGTGTGTGGAATTCATTTGGTCCACTCGTTCCATCCAGAGCTTATCCAAACATTTGTTTCCAATAGTAGAAAAGTTGAGTAGGCATTTTCATAGCACCAAATCTTACACATCTGGCAATCTTAGGAAGAAATAATCACATGGGTCTATTCGTTTTTAAGTCTATTTTGTATGCACCAAGTTTTAACCCATGCACTATATCAAGGTGAGAGATTGCATGGGAAAAGTTGGATCCTAACGTAGAATTTCCTAAGTTTCCATACTTTGCCATTTTAAGACTAGACCATCATCAAGACATCATGCGAGATCACATGAACTAGTCAGCTTCAATATTTTACAAATTCACATATAAAGCTCAAATCGCCAGCAAATCAAAAGGATTTATTCTTTTCAGCATTAGGTCCAAGCTTTGCATGTTTGGTGTCCCCACATTATTTGCACTTAAAGTTATAAAATTTCAAAGTTGGTTAAGAAATGGTAGACATCTACATGAACATCATTTTTTCAGACCCACAAAGTGACCATTTAGATCTAAAATCCTTGGTGGGAACTTGAGAAGGAATGTGTGACTGATAAGTGTCAAGCATGCATGAGCTCAAAGCAATTTAAATGGTTAGCGAATCACAGGGACCAATGACAAAATGAGCTTAGGGTAGTGGGTCCCAAATATCCATGGTCCACATTTAATCAGATCTCGAAATCTGACAAAGCAAAATTATGTCAAAGGGTCAATGATCTGAGACATTTTCAATAGCCAATAGTAAATCTATGAGCTAGGATATTTGACAAAAGTTGATAAAGATAAAATAGACCCAAATCAACAAGCAAGATTAAAATAAATTGAAGTCAAGCTTGACCTAGGTCAGTGAAAAATTAAAAGAAAGGAGATCAATGTGGACTCAAATGGGACCAAACATCAAACAAATTTTTATATACACATGTAAAACTATAGGAAAACCAATATCCTTAGATTGGTTTTCACCTATAGTCTTTATGGTCCAAGATCTAAAGCACAGTGTAGATATATGATTAACAAGATGGTCATCCTAAGTCATATACTTGAAAAACTACCACTTAGAGGAGACATGACGCGTCCTTGATAGTTTGAAGATATGAAAATTTTATCCTCATAATGAAATCTAGCAAAAGTTCCAAGCAGTATGACTTGGGTATTTGGAAAATAGTTGGAGCATTCAATTCTAGCAAGATCATGACTTGCCATGTTTGGCAAAATCTTATCTTCTAGTGCATCTTATTCAACTAGTGGAATGATTTGAAGGCTATCTAGGGAAATCACACATATCTCATTCATAATAACTTGTTTTGATTAGACCAACAACCTGGTGAAACATCTCTTGAAGCTGACAACTCATTGATTATCATGAACAATGTGTTTCCCCCTTTCTCTCTCTCCTCTTCCCCTTCTCTTATATTATCCATTTTCTTTCATTTTGTAAGGGGTTCTCAGATTTTAAACCTCTTTTATGTTTTTGAGAGACAGGACACTCCTTAAGATACTACAAAGTATTCTTAGCTTGATTAGGCTCAACCTTGTCAAGCATTTGTAAGAACTACCTCTTAATGCAATAAGGATTTTCTTTGCCTATATTTTGCCTTGAATCTATGTTTAATAAGTTGTGCACTATGGCATTGTGTGAAGGAGAATATTCTTCATCCAATGGCCCTCATTTTTGACTTTGTTTGGAGGGTTTTCAATGTTATTTGTAGGTCTAGGTTAGTGTTCTATTTGTAACCTCTCTTATGAAACATTATGCAAATTAGCTTGATCTTAAGGTTATGTCAGCTAGTATTGTCCTCTGCTAATCTAGTGTGGGTTTGAGCTTGTGGGAGTTTCCCTCTTAATTTTGGTGCATCATTTGGTTAACATTCTTAGGATCCCTTACTCTCTTTATAACCCTTTTCTCATGAAGCATTAGGCTTAACTTTAGTTTAAGGTGAGCATCAAAAAGGAATCTGGCCTAATCTAGAGGTTCAACCCCAACATAGGTAACCTATAGCCTGGGTTTGTCTCAATTTTATAAGCTCAATTGGAGAGAGCCTAAATAAACCTCTCCAAGTGTGTGAATTGAGCCTATAATAATTTTTGGCATGCTTAATAGGACTAAAGTCCAAAGCAGTGGAAGAATTTTGGTGTTGTTCTTCTGCATATCAGCCTTTAGAGGTATTCTACAAATATTAGTGGCGACTCTGAACATCCATAAACTATTTTAAGTAGGCCAAGTACCTAATAATCATCATTTGGTATGTACAATCACCACCCATTTGATCAAAATGCATGTTAGTTTGTTCCTTATCCTTTATATCAAGTTAGAAATATTCATGGCTTCACCCCAAGTGGTCCTCAAAGTTCAATGCAACAACCATATAATCATCCCTACCAGCCCTACAACAAGCCTATCTATACTCCATATCAACTTACTTACCCTTCTAGTTAGCCTTGTCAAGCCTCACCTCTATCAACTGAGGAACATGAAGTCTTTCCATCTTGGATCCTCTCCTATGTCAATGACCCCAATTGTTTCATACCCTCTATTGTGAAACTACCCCCTCCCACACCCGCTCAGGAAAGGGAGGAGGTGGCCAAATCTTGTACCACATTCCCCTCATAGAAATCAATCAAGGAGGGCACAAGACATAAAAGGGAAATGCTAACCGAGAAGGTCTAGGAGCCAGTGTTAGTAGAAGGAGGGTTAGTTGTGCAAAAGATGAATCAAACAACTATAACTTAACTCAATGAGCTTGAGCTTGGTGTATAAGAGTTTCAAGACTCTCCCTCCTTCCCTTAGAAACTATGCCTAGCTAAAGGGATACTCTCCTAATCTGCAAACAAGGTGAAATTCTTCACCCTCTCACCATCTCCCTCATGAAGGAGCCTATTTTAGAAGGGATCGACGATAACCTTGTAGTTAAAGTGGGGCATGAAGAAGAAACATAAGTGTTTTTGATAAATAGGTCATGATAAGCAGTCCACTTCTTTCTAAAGGGGAGGAGTCAGGTTTTAACCTGGCTTCTTGGTATAGTTTTGATATTTTAGATAACGAAGGCAATATTGATGCCTTCACTTTTGAAGATGTGTAGAGGAAAGATGTGGTTGAAAGAAGGGAAAAGTTTGTTTGGTCCCAAGAGATTCCATATGATATGGCCACAAATGAAAATGAGTAAGATGAAGAGATTGATATAGTCAATTAGTTAGCTGACCATGTTGGAGAGGTCACAAATAAGCTTGAGGAAGAAATAAAGGAAGAAGAAGATCAAGAGGAAGTATGGCAATAACTATACTATGAATTCATAGATCAAGTAGAGGTTTTAAACCAACCTATACCTCCTCTAGAACATGAAGAGGAACTAACCCATCAGGATGAGGATGCTGACCAATCTCAAGATGAGATATTCTTTGAAGGCAGTGCTAATGCCTTAAAAGATGAAGAAAAATGGTCAAAATCAAAGCCATAGGGATATGACATGATGGGCCTTAGGTGGATTGATGAACTACCATATGACCCATTTAGAGAAAACATAGAAAAGATGGTGCTAAAATTGGCATTGCCTTGGATGACCAAGAATAGGCTACCTTTGGGATGACTTAGAGCTTTTTTACCTAAGTCTAGATAGTCAACCAAGTGCCAGTTCAAAGGAGGAGTTTGTAGGGGCCCCTACAGTCTAAATTCGAGAAAGCCTTGAAGAAATGGACCAATATGTTTACATTGGAGACATGTTTTCCCCTTTTCATCCATTTGAGAGTATGCCAAAGGAATCAACAGCCAGCCGTTTCAGCTCACATATTTTAAGCTCTCAAAGGCAAGGTGTTTTCCATCCTAGTTCATCACAAGTAAGTGATACCAAATCCTTTCCATTTGATCTAGGTGGGAAGTACTTGTAAATTTTAACCTTGTATATAGGTTGGAATATATTTTATGCTTTTATCTAAATGCCCTTATGCACATTTGTTTAGTAGGTTAGTCATTCTTTCTTTCCTACATTTGCCTTTGTTGTATTGTTTTAGTCCTTGTTATTCCAAGAGGAAGTTCTAGAAAGAGGCAACCTTGCATCATTTTCATGATCAACTTAGTTATAGAGAGGTGACTCCATGTTGAATGGATCAGTTAAAACAAAATGAACAGGGATCTCAAGCATAGCAGGCATGCTTCCCTATGAGTCACCAAAAATGTTGGCCATTTTTGGCCCACAAACTAATCATGTGCCTAGTTGCTAAAGGTCCCGATGTAGAAAAAGAAATAGAGTTCCTAGTTGATCAAAATAGTTTGGACTAGCTCTAGATGGAATGAATGGAATAGAGAGATCATGGAGCTCATAAAAATTTGAGGCACTTTAGGTTCACTTAAAGTGTAATTCATCAATTTCTAAAAATTGGTCCAAAATTACAGAGACCCTATGGAGTGTTCTGGATAAGCATGGAGTGCATGGAATTCATCTCATCCACTCATTCCATCCAGAGCTTACTCAAATGTTTATTTATAGTAGCAAAAAAATTGAGTAGGCATTTTCATAACATCAAATCTTGCACGTGTGTTAATCTCAATAAAAAATAATCACATGGGTCTATTCATTTTGGAGTCTAGTTCATATGCACCAAGTTTCAACCCATGCACTATAGCAAGGCAAGAGATATGCATGAGCAAAGTTGGCTCCTAACACAAAATTTACTAAGTTCCCATACTTAGCCATTTCTATACCAAATCATCATCAAGATGTCATGCAAGATCACATGAACCAGTCAACTTTAATATTTTACAAAAGCATGTAAAAAGCTCAAACGGATAGCAGATCAAAAGGGTTTATTCCTTTCAAGATTAGGTTCATTCTCTATAAGTTTGGTGTCCCCACATTCTTTGAACTTCAAGTTAAAAAAATGTAAAGTTGGGCAAGAAATGGCAGACGTTTGTGTGAATGTCATTTTTTCTAGACCCATAAAGTGACCGTTTGGATCCAAAATCCTTGGAGGGAACCTGCGAAGGAACACACAAATGATAAGTGTCAAACATGAGAGATCTCAAAGCAAGTCAAATGGTCAATAAATCCTAGGGACTAATAAGAAACTAAGCACATGGCAATGGGTCCCAAAGATCCATGGTCCATGTTTAATTAGATCTTAAAATTTGATGGAGCAAAACAAAGTCTAAAGGGTCAATGATCTAAGACATTTTTAATAGCTAATAACAAAGAGATGAGATGTGATGTTTGATAAAAGTTGCTAAAGATAAAAAAAACCTGACTCAGCAAGAAAGATTAAAATAACCCATACTCGAACCCAACCTAAGTTGGTGAAGAAGTAAAGGAAAGGAGCTCAATGTGGACTTATATGGGGCCATACATCAAAAAAAGTGCTATATACATATGTAAAACTATAGGAAAACCAATATCCTTAGAATGGTTTTCACCTATAGTCCTTTTGGTCCAAGATCCATGCCATAGAGTAGATATATGATTAACAAGAAGGTCATCCCAGGTCATGTCTTCGACAAACTGACGCTTAGAGCATACATGACATGTCCTTGGTAGTTTGAAGATATGAATATTTTATACTCACAATGAAATCTAGTAGAAGATCTAAAGCAACAAGAATTAAGGATTTGGAAAATAGTTGGAGCATTCAATTCTAATAAGATCACGACTTGCCACTTTTGACAAACTCTTGTCTTTTAGTGTAGCTTGTTCAACTAGTGGAATGATTCGAAGGATATCTAGGCAAATCATGAATATCTCACTCATAATAACCTATTCTAATTGGACCAAAATCTTGGTGAAACATCTCTTGATGCTGATATCTCATTAATTATCATGAACAATGTGATTCCCCCTTTCTCTCTCTCCTCTTCCCCTTCTCCTATATTACCCTTTTCTTTCATTTTGTAAGGGGTTCTCAGATTTTAGAATTTTTTTTATCTTTTTGACAGATAAGACACTCCTTGAGATACTACGAAGTATGCTCAACTTGATTAGGCTCAACCCTATTAGGTATTTATAATAACTACATCTTAATGAAATAAGGACTTTCTTTGCCTATGTTTTGAATCTATGTTTCCTTTTTCAACAAGTATGCATTTTCCTATATTAGTAACCATGCATTTTCCTACTTTAAAAACCACGAATTTTCCAAAAATCTAAGAGTAGAATCCTACTTCATATCCTATACATGTTACTACTTCAATCCAAATGCAATTTTCTTATGTAAGTCATATGCAATTTCCTTCAATAGGCACGATCAACATGCCATATATACCCTCGAAGGAGAAGGGAATAATAATGCTCACTATAAAATAAAGTAGCAAGACACCATAACCTTGAATAATAATTCAACTATGGTAAGATAACAATATATAACAACTTTTTAATATAAGAAACTTTTGTATAATGTAAGAAATTATCCTATCATAAATAGATATTATTTATACTATATATGAAAGTAAGGTTTTATGCAATCTATCTTGAAAGCAAATTGTAATGTTATTTGAAAGTGATGGTTTAATCTTATTGTAGTAATAGTTGGTACTAATATTTTTTAAGACCTCATATATACCCAATATATTTTATAACGTGTATGTTCTATGAATACAAAGCTAGTTCAAACTTATTTTAATATCATCTCTTTTTTCCATTTTAATTAATTGACTATGTAATTCATTGGTTTGTGACCTGCTAATTTTAGCACTATAATTCATATGTGTATATATGTAAACACACACACACACACATATTTGTACATATGTATGCATACATTTAGGGCTTGTATAGTTATATGTATGCATGTTATATATGTATGTATACACTCACACATATGTATGTGTATTATATATGTATGTATAAACATACATATACACACATATATAATCACATGTATATATAATGCACATCAAGGAAATATATATATATATATATATATATATATATATATAATGTAAATATAGATATATAATACAATTACACACCTTCAAGATATGCAGTTGATTTATATGTGTCTTTATGAATGTGTTTTCTTGTCTTAATATATCAACAAACTGAATTTAATATATAACATAACTCATATCATACAAAAAAGTAAAAAAATGGTTCATTTCCGTAGTGAGGTTAGGATTAACCTAACCATAAAATAGGGAGGAATTTATTCCTTCTCGCTTTTTTATAGACCATCCAAATACAATGTTGTAAAAACATTATTCAAATAGTAATAACATAAATCATAATGTCCCTTTCTATTTTTATTAATTAACTACATTATTCATAAAAATATTCTTCAAACATAATTACAATTGTGATTGATTAATAAAATAACATAAGGTGTCAAATAGGAAATAATCATTCCCAATAATGAATTGTGTTTAAAGACAACAAATTAAGTGAGAACCTTGAGCACAAATATTCAAAAGTGATAATGGCATCATTATGAAGGTTAGCTACATGATCACATATTGAGAATCAATAATCCAATAATTAATATTTTAAGCATTTCCAACACATTCAGGCACTTCTCGTAGGGGTCTCATCCAACAACTACACGCATAATGGTTGATTATTGATTAGTTGACCATGAATATCTCTTGGCCAAAGCAACTAGAGGGTATTAAGGGAGTAGTTTCATAGCATATTTATTGAAAACAAAATGACACATATTTTAATCCAATCAGATGTTCATTGATTCATTATCTATGTGAACACCTTGTGGTTTATGGGATAACCTTAGAGCTAAACATGTTAATAACTGATGGGTTTTGGTACAATTAGTGATTAGTGGTTCATGCTAGAAGTTGTTGGGATTCTTAAACCAACTATGGATAATTATAGTTAGTTCTTTGTAGCTGTAGGATCCATGGCATAACATTTGGGGCCGATATCTTGCTCACATAATAATAGATAAATATTATGTATTATCTATTCTATGTCTCTTGTGAGACATGATTATTCATTTTTTTGAGTTGAACACACCTTAAAAAGAATGCATGAATTGTTCTTCTAGCAGGAATGAGAGAAACATAGTGATATTGAGAGATTCATCAATAAAAGGATTGTAATAGAATGGACAAATGAAATAAATTAATGATTAATTCAAATGAAATTAGTTTGGGTAGAAGAGGCTAAAGGCAATATAAAATAAAAAATGGAAGTAAAATGATATATGTAGTAAAGTGACATGAATGACTTAATAGAGAAAAACCCCAAATGCAACAAAATGTTTTATGTAGCAAAGTGACATGAACGAGTTAACAGAGAAAACCCCCACATGTTTTAGGTAGCAAAGTGACAAGCAATTGCCCTGTAAAGATGATCTAAATTCAACTCAATAATAATGACCAAGACTAACAAATGTTTATTTATCAATACTTTAGTATTACCTAAGACTAGATGTGTACACATCCATGAATATGTGTGCACTTTTTGGCAACAAACCCCCTTAAGACTTCCCAAAAGATAATTTTATGATGAACAACAAGTTGAAAATTTTCATTCTAGAGGATTTGTATTTTGTATTATGGACAAATAATTCTATACCCTGGTTATAATTTTTTATCTCTTAGAGCTAATAGATTCATCCATGAATTGCACTTAAAGGTTTTATTACAAAAATATCTATAGGGCTTTGATTAAATCACTTGTAAAAGAAACTAGTCAGGGAGCAAATAATATATAAGCTTTTAAAAAGAATATCTCAATAGATGAAAGAGAAAATATTGCAATGCTGCACCTTGATATCTATAACAAATTTAAAAGCAACATACAATTCATTTTGCATTCTAAAATAAAAACATCTTATTCTTCATCATTGGAAGTTTTGAAATTAACTTATCACTCTCATTTCTATCAACAATCACCCATGCATCATTATAAAAATAGACTCTATATCCTTTCTATATTAGCTGCCTAATGCTAATTAGATTATGTTTAAGATTGGAAACATAATACACATGTGGGATGTGTATATTCCATTTTTACTTATTTTTTATTTTATGATCCCTTTACCCATGACAACTAATTTTTTATATTTCACCAATTGTAATTTTTATTTCATAGATTCATCTATGTTTGTAGACATATCCTTGTTTCTATGCATGTGATTCCTATAATCACTATCTATAAACCACACTTATTTTTTAATTTATTCAACAATATTACAACCAATAAACATTGAACTATTTTTTCAATCTTATCTTGATTTAATACTTTAAAAATCTACAATTTGCCTATAAATATTATATTTTTTCTTTCTAAACTCATTGGCATAATGACCAAACTTATTGTAGTGGTGACTTTAGACATTAGATTTGTCATAACTTTGACCTCCATGTGTATGATTATGGTTATAGATTCTATCTCTACCTTTTACACTTGCAAAGAAATTAGTATTTGTTCTTCCTTCATCATGTAAATTGTTGGTCCTTCCTCTTCCTCTTCCTCTTCTTCTTCCTCTTACACCTTTGTTACCAAATGTAGCATGTCAAAATTCAAACCAACCCATTTTATTCTCATGCCTTTGCTACTGCTAGTTGACAATGGTGGTTTAAATTCATGTTCTAGGGGAGAATTGTTTATCCTATTCAAAATTTTTTCATGAGTTTGTAAATACCCCATAAGATCATCAATGGATGTTGTTGACAAATCTCTTGACTCTTCAAAGCTACAATAATAGGGTCAAATCTAGTAGGAAGACTCCTTAAGATATTTTATACTACCTTATAATATTCTAATGTGTCTCCATGAGACCTCACTTGATTTTATATAATCATTGCATGAGTAAATAAATCATTTATCAATTCCAATTATTAATTTTACAAAATTTCAAAATCTCTTCTAAGCATTTGTAATCTTATTAGTTTGACTTTGTTGGTTCCTTGATATAAGATTTGTAGATTGTCCCATGCTCATTTTTGCCTTATTACTACTATAATCATTTGTAAAATTGAATCATCCATTGCACACTAGATGAAAAACAATGCCTTTGCATCCATTTTCTTGTTATCCTTAATAATATCCTTTTGCATTTGTGTCAAGGCATTAAATTGCTTGATCTGTTGGTTCTATAAAAATATTCTCCATTAAGTCCCATAACTTTTGAGAACTGAATAATGTCTTCATTTGGATGTTCCAATACTCATACTTATTTCCATGAAATTGAAAAATTTGGTTTTGAGTAAGACTGTTGCTACTCACATTTCTCATAATTCAAATAACTTGATAACTTGACTGATTAATTTGGCTTTAATAAACTCTAGTTAACATGATTGATCGATATCTTAGTCAATAATCGAACTCTGATACCAATTTTAAGGTATGTTAAAATACCAATTTTAAGGAATATATCACATGTAGATTGTAATCAAATATTAAACATTGATTTATCACACACACACACATACTCATAAAATGAACGTGAAATATACCTCTATTAAAATGAATGTTGTATATACAAGCTTCTTCTAATTCTGGGTTCTCGCTTTTATTCTTCTTTCTCTTGACTTCCTTTATCTTATTTTTCCTTACAACCAAATGATTCAAATACCATATAATTATAGACTATCTGTTGCTTCTTCTAAAATATTCTTATCTACCTTAATACATCAAATATGATCAAATACTTATCTCGTATCTTCAAAAATATTATTACTTCTTCTATAAGCTAACTAATTTATTTATGAAAAGATAACATATATTAAGGAGACATTAAATGCCTTGATATTTCACAAAAGCTACCTAAAAATATTAAATGCATATAAGTCAAGCTTATATTTACAACAAATTGGGGTTGTTGAATCCTTGTTAGCCATATTAACCCCATCTACCTTTATTGTGAATCATCAGGCTATGTTTCATCCTAATCATTGAATTCTCCTCTATGGGTATATTTAGTGGGGGTTAGAGAAATATTGATTAAAATTCAATCCATCTATATTGAACAAACATATTACCAAATGCAATCAAAATAAAGAAAAAATAATATAATGTGTTCTTCTAATGATGTGAGAACCTTTTCATATGAAAGATCACAAAAAACTAAGGGGGTATTTTGGGACACCCCAATTTTAGGCCTTTATAATGGCCCGAATCAACCACACAAAATTTAAAGGTAGTGGCCCCTTTAAAAAGGGATATATTTGAAAAATGAGTGAAAACTTCTTGGATGCTTAGTCCTATCTTAGTGATCCTTAAAAACCACAACAACCTCTTTTGAAGCACCTTTGGCTGAGGGAGAGATTGAGTCTTGACAAGTTCATCTTCAAGGTAATTATATCTAATGTTACTCCTATATTTTAGTAGATATAAGTAGTATAAGTAATGGATTTTGAATATGTTTCTCTTTCCATGCATTAGGGTTATATCTATGCATAGCTTAATTAGAATCACTCTATTCATGTTTACTTTTTATGTCTATTACCCCCACTTTGTACCACATGTTTTGGTGAGAATTACATTAGATTTTACTTTAATTTGCTTATACTTAGTGAAAATAAAAACATAGGACCTACCTAGGGTTATTGCATAGTTCTACTTGACTAGAGGCTTTATAACCCTCTCTATTGATGTTATTGTGGTAAGAGATCCCTTGGTTACATATAACAGATCCATCTTGGTCATGACCCTGAATATTTAATATATTATTAAATGGAAGTGTAAGTAGGATTCTTCCCATTTATATATAACTTGGTAACCTTAATATTAGAAACCTTTTATGGCTAATTATTTATAAGGTGGTTTTATGCTAATGAAGTTGATGATATGCTAATCATCATTGAACACTTGGAAGTTTTTGATAATGTCAAAAATGGAAGGTGTATAGACTAACTCCAATAATAAAATTATCAATTTGGAGTCAAAAATTGGTTCCAAGGTGCTCATAAATATTTCCAATGCATCCACTATATAATTTATTATGTGAGGTAATGTCTAAATATTAAATGCATTAAAATCCTCTATTAAATTCCACATCTAAATGTGATACCTGGATAAACACTTGTCATTACAAGCATATTGGTTTCAAACTTGCTTAACCACTAATTCTAAATCACTAATCACCTTGATATTCTTAACTTTCTTCCTGAGGGCAAACTAGAGACCATGAACTAATGCCTTATATTCAACCACATTATTTATGAAAGAAAAACAAGTGAAAGGAAACCAAATATGATTTCCCTCATGGATTGATGAGTTAAACCCTGGAACCAAACCCTATTTTAGACTTAGAGCCATCAAAATTTAAGGTCCATAAGTGATATTCATTTGTTTATAACTGACTCTGATAAGTAAGTGATGTAATAATGTTGACCTCTTCCTTCATTTCCTCAATGTCTATCATGTATAAATTTTGCCCTTCAACTGATAATGACCTTATGGTTTAGTTTTTGATGGAAGAGGTCATATTATTGCATAAAATTAAATCTTAAAATCCTAAATTTGGAACATGGATATGTAGCATGTATAATATTCCCATTCACCCTAATGGGCATTGCTTATAACTAGTTTTTAAACTTACCCGAGAAATCTATTTTAATAACTCTTTCATTGGTTGATGTCAAGATTGTTTTAGTGGTATAAAAGTTCCATTTGAATAATGGTCTTGATTTATATCATAGAGTTAAGTGTGTTTGAGTACTAATTCTTGAGTATAAGGTGTCTTGAGAAGCCTAGTCTAAACCCTATGAAAAGGTGTGTATAGTGAAGTTTGGTGAAGTAGGTAAGCACAATCTTATGAGAGGATGTTTGTAATTTTGTGATAATGTATAAATACTTTCATAGGTGTTTCAAGTTATTAAAATATAAATACTTTCATTGGTGTGATTCTTATAATCTTATGGGTGTACCATGTTTACTTGAAAATATATTTCTAGATGATACATGTGCCTATGGATGTTATCCTTATTGAATCCTTTTTGATGTCATATATATTTAACTTTTAATTCATGACATCAAATAAGCAAGTATAAATTTCTAGTAGTATTTGTCACAATTTAAGTCAGTATATAAGCCATGTTTTCTAGTAGTATTTTTCACAAGTTTATAGTCTATAAAACTACAACCCTACAACAAATTGGATCGACTCAATTGACATAGTTTTATATCTTGTCCTCTATTTAAGAGACATAGTCGACCTTTCTGACTGTGTTCTTCCAGATCTTGCTTTTGTAAAATAGTAGTGACCTAATCGACTCTTTTTTACTTTGTTTTCATACAGTGTCACTTTAACTGACTCTATACTCTTCATAATCAATAGAATCACCTTTATTTTTCTAGTAATTAGTTTACCTTTAATTTCATTTGCTTGCATCCTTAGCGTAATAAATATAGATTAATTAGATGGTTTTTCAATTTACTGATTTAGTCACATTTTTTTTCTTTTACGCACACTTTCAAATCACTTTACACTAAAAAAACATTAAACATTTATCTTCCCAAGGCCTACATAATTATATTTCATCATCAAGGGGGAAGCCAACTTGGTTTTATAATCAAATATAAACATGTGTTTAATGGTATATATTATAAAAACACCCGATACCCTTATCATTATAAGAAGGTAAAGTGAGTGGGTAGGCCCCAAATCCAATCTATTCCAATTACCAATATAGATACCTTATAGCTTAATTTTTTTGAAACCATCCATATATTAATTTCTAGTTCCTTCTTACAACCAACTCCCCATCACATTAATTTCAAATTTTATTATAACTTAACAACATTTAGAGATGACCAATTAATTAGCATTTACTTTTAAGTTTGTTATGTGTTGTTTGATCATTTTATTTTGTATTGTAAAACTTGAATTAGCCAACATTATTGTAAGGTTTGTGTTATCTTCTTCAATTGGATCAATCACATTGATCTGGTTGTTTGTATGATTCATTTCATTTGCCTAGATGTTATCTTACAAAAAATTTATCTATTTTCATAACATTGTCATTCCATCAACCCAGTCTCTTACAGACTATCCATCTTGATTACCTTTAGTACATAGTCACCCTATATGACTATGTATCTTATCAGCCTATTTAGTTCTCCCTTTTTAAGTACACAATCAACCTGTCTGACTATGTGTCTTTTTCATCCATTCATTTTTTTATTTATAGTACATAATTAACCTAGATGCGTGTTTATCCCTTTGACCTATTTTAATTTTATCACTTGTAAAACATAAACCAATTTGAATGTGTCTTTTGGATCCTATTCTATGGACCTTTCTCATAGACTCTATTGACCCAGGGAACTCTATACCTATTGGCTAATATTATTCTCTATGTGGCTGACTCTGTCTCTATTTTTATTCATTATTTTTTGATCTAAGATTCTTTATAACTACTAGTATACACTTATAATTAATATATGAGACCATCCCTTAATATAAAAAAACAAAATTTATATATGTAGTCTAATTAAAACATTTTATTTAGTCTATTTTTTTGGATCTTGTATAAATTTTTATGCAGAAGAACATAAAAATTTAAGGGGTGACCCTTTGGGGCCACCCCACTCTTGAACTCTATAACGCTCTAAATAGGTCACTCAAGGTTCTTAACTAAAACACTCATTCTAAAAGAATATCTAAGGACTAAAAGTACTATATAGTCTAAATCAACTGTAACATATACAATAATATAAATTTAAAAGGTCGTAAGGTTATCTCAATTGATTATGCATAATAAACTAACCTTAGACTATACCATTAAAATAATAAGCTATAACTATAAAATAAAGTTAATTTCTTTAATAAAAATCTAAATTTATATGAAGAAGTGAAAAGTCGCTAGCCTCATCACATCACCTCTATGAATGGTTACAGATCTTGCCACTGCTGCCCCTATAACCACCTCACCACTACTATGGATTCATTTAGTCTCCTCTACTATTGGGATCCATCAACAAGGCTATTGGCCAGAAGATAACCCCTCATAGCACCACTTAGGCCATGCTCCACTCACAAGTGACTCCCACTCTAGAGAGTGTAAATATGGTGGCTTAACCAAAACCAAGCCACATCTTTGTTCAACTATTCCTAATGAATATCTAAATTAACCTAGCCCTTTGAAGCTTGGGTTGTAGAGAAAAGTCCCTTCAACCACCAAAAAAATGATGAATAACATTTAATGGATTTCAACTTGGGTTTGTGTAGGAATCATGACCATCTCAAATTATTCACCACCTATCGAGTGGCTCCACTCCCTCTGATACTCCTTAAGGATCCTAAAGACTTATCCATAAGGGTTACCATTAATAGTTTCTCTAACTGTACTATGAGTTCAAGTGTTGATGGTTATAAGACTGGTGGATTTTGTTTTTGCATTTGGCTAGGTGGTGGTCACATGAGTGACTAACCACTAACCTTCAAGGGACTTACCTTTAAATTTGGTCCATTTACCTACAAGAAAGGCCTCATGTAATAAAATTTACCCTACATACTACATTTAAAAAAAATCATTTCAAGCATACCGCTAACCAAATTTTTTTAAAATAAAAAATAATAGCTTAAGAAAATTCCAAATATCATTTTAAAATTATTTTTGACCTAATTTTTCCTCTTTTATTGTTTATATTATTATTATTATTATTATATAAGTATTTAAATGCATCATTTATATTTTATTTTATGAAGTTAGGTTATTTTACTAAAGAAACTAGACCAAAATAGTATATTTATCTTTAAAAAAATCATAACTTTTAAACCATAAACCCTAAAATTATTCCAAAATCATGGATAAACCTAATATATAAATAGTTTTTTTTGATAATCTAGGTGACTCTAGCTTAGAAAAAAAATAGTATAACACAAACTATCCCTTTTTAGGCATAAGGAAAACACGCCCTTTTAAACACTTACACTTAAAAAATGATAATATATTTTGCACTACTATAACAAAAGCAAAAAGATGATATATTTCATATAAAATTCCAATTCCAATAATTCATTTAGATAATAATTTCCACCAATCCTAAGTTTTCTCTTTTCTTTCAACAAGATATAAAATGAGTGCTACTATGCTTGAGAGCTCAAGTAATACATGTTTGTCTTTATTTATCAAACTCATAAACTAAATTTATTACATTTTAATGGCTTACAACAACCAACTAACATTTGTATAAACTTTTAAAAGAAGTAAATTGATTTAGTCTTCAAATCCAAGCTCCAATGCACTCTTTCAAGGCCAAACCAAGGAGGGGTTTGCCTCCCCTCCATAAATGTCATCTTAGGATACTACCCTAAGCATCTTCCAAATAAAGGAATCCTAACTCTAAACATAAGTTGCACCAAAAATTTGAGGTAAGGTAATGTGGGTGATAAAAGCAAAAATGGTGGCCACATGTCCAACTATAACAATTAACATAGGATGGAATTTTCATCTCCATGCCCAAAAAGGGATAAAAACAAACATGGTGGCCACATGTCCAACCAAAATTAAAAGGGGTCAAACCAAATGGCCATGAAACCCATTGAAAACTCTTAAATAATAAGGCAATAAAAAAATTTAGAATAAAAAAAATAAAATAGTTTTACAAGTGAAGTATGAAGGCCTTCTTTGGTTCCTCCACTTGTTCTTAAGAAAAAAATCATCCTACAAGTACCTTGTTACAACAATCCTTCCCTACTCCAAGATTATTTCTCCTCCTCCAAGCTCAAGATCCTATCTCAAAATAAAAATAAAGACCAAAAAAGTTACTTTAAGGAATATTTTTTCTCTTCTTATGTAAAAATCACTAAAAACATAATGGAATGGGAAGGTGACACTTGTCTTTTCCCATTCCTCAGCCCTTCTTTAAAAATTCTTCCCATGTAGCAAATTCTCTTACAAACCCATGTGGGCAAGAAATCTTCACCCATGATCATTAATATCTCTATTCCCCAGGTCATAAATGGTCACATGTGCTATCCTAATAACTTCTTTAATACTCCAAAAAGTTCCAAGATCTTCCCTTTGGTCAAAGGGACTTAAATACACATTTATATATATATATATATATATATATATATATATATATATATATATATATATATATATATATATATATATATATATATATATATATATATATATATATATATATATATATATTACTTTTTGTTAACTTGAAAACATGGGTATAGTTTTCAATCAAATGTTTTGGGCAAGTGGAAAGTTAAATTTGTTTATTAATCATATTAAGACTCACCATAAGGTTAAAATAAATTCTAAGGTATGGTAAAGGGGTGGAGATAGCGCTAGGTAAGTCTAAAATACCAAATACTCAAAACTAGTTAACTATACAAAACTAGGATTAGGTTTTAATTTAAAGTGTTATGTAGGACACTACTCATATAATACCATTGTTGCACCCATGTTTGGTGTAGTCCTATCTCTCTCTCCTAGCCTATATCCAAAGTAACTGAATATAAACATCTTGAGTAACATTTATTAATATACAATCTATATGTAACACATCCTCAAACACAACATCTCAATAATAGTCATGAGATAATATCAACGTGCCAAAATCCAAGCATCCATATATTCAAAATCATGTGATTAAAAAATACTAGATCTACTAGTATGATAATATAATATGTATATCAATGAAAAAATTGGAATCATCTACTACTAGCATATGAATAATACTCATGTAAGTAAACTAATAACATCGTGTACATAAAATTCACTATCTTAGTCATTGTATAAAAATAAACATCTCATGTCTAAAATAACATAAAGATCATGTCACATCACAACTTTTATAAAATAATGAAAAAAAATCCAAAAACTAGAAATGTGAAAATTGGTGCCTCACATGCCCCTGCCTTTATACAAAATTTCTCCTGTAAGTCACATAAAAAGGTAAGAATATATTTTAATAAAAACTAAAACTTCCCAAAACTTCTCCATTTTTACACCAATGTGTAGACCAATTTGAAGAGATAAATATTTATTAGAAACACTTTGAAAAAAATTTAAATCCCAAGACCTATTCAAGAGTTTGAGATTTTTTTGGCACATCCATAAATTTTTTTAGTTGGTAAGGTTACTAAAACCTCTAAAAATTCAAGTTAGGTATTAGTTACTTCAAGTTTAAAAAATCTCTATTGGGTCTTGAGATCCACGTGTTCCTCAAAATCCTAAAATGTTGAATAATTATGTGGTTTGTTTGGTGTCACAAAGTTCCTAAATGTTTAGATAGATTAAAGGTGTTCATGGTGCTGTGAAGTCCCAAAGTTACCTGTTAAGTCTTGGGGTGAAGTTTTAAATTAAACTAAACTAATTTTATTGGTACTTTTGTGTCTCTGAACATAGGGAAGGTGCTCAAGGTACTGATGGTGCCCAAAACTCCTGAGAGTCTTAGTTAGAGCTACAAGTTTTTAAAATGAAAATTTTAAAAGTGCCACCGGTATTTAAAGTGTCTTAATATAATTAAAGGCATTATTTTTAATGCCTAAAGCACATTTTTCAAATTACATAATGTTGTGTTGAACTTATTATTGGCACCAAAACTTTAGGATTGCATTGTTGTAGTGATCAATGACACGAAGTTCCTCCTTATTGCTCATGATTCTTCAAAATTATGTAAATTCTTCTTGAAAAGGTTGGTTTGCTCTCTCCTTCTCCATTTCCATTTCATTTCTTACATTTTCATTATATTTCAATACTTTTTCATCTTGTCATTTCCTTTGGTTTGTGTTAGCCCTATCTCTTTATTTTCTCCATTTCCTCCTATTTTTCCAAATCAGCTTGAACGATTTCACCCTCTTGGAAATTTAAAATATTTCCAATCAATTTTCATCACCTATTGTGAAAATTATTTCATTTCAAGTTTTGGACATACTCTAGGCATTAGAAAATTTTAATTTCCTTAAAAAAATCCCAAAATAAGTTTTGAGAATAATTTCTAACATTTTTATGACCATTGCAACCCAACCTTCACCTCCACATAAACATTTTCTACCTCCTAATTTTCCTCTCAAAAACTTGAGATTGTTAGTATAAATTGCATTCTACAAAACCACATATGCCAAGATGAAATTTAAATACATGGGTTATGTGCCTCTTTCCACCTTGGAAATAGACATATCTGAAATAAATGATAGTGAAATTTATCATGTAAGCACTGAATAATTATGAAAAAATAACAACACTAGGACAACATATTTTAGATATTGAACTTGCACATGTCACCATGTTTGCAAAATTGATTCAATATGTAGATCTATTACTCAGATGTGTGAATAATTATGATCCAAATAAGAGAGAAATAAATTATGTTGATAATGTGTTGTTAGCCAAATTAGATGGACATTTAATCAATGTGACTTTTAGTATCGCACCCCATTATGTAATAGGCTATATATGTAAATATATCATATGGACTACTTGAGGTAGTTCAAATTAAAATTGCAAAGGAAATAAAAACATTGAAAATAAGGACTTTGGATAAATATAACTAGGATTTGAAAGACATGGCTCATATATATGAGAGAGTTAGTTTATCTAAACATATCTTCAAGAAGGTAGATGAAAATTGTTCACAAATATGGTGTCAAAGTGTTGAATGGAAATTTACTATTCGTGGAGAATCCCTAAATGATTTACAAAATAATGGTAAATTGTGTGATGATCTTAAAATCTAAGATTTGTGTTGCTTGGCCATTCAATTGTTGCTGAAAGAAAGAGATGTTAAACCTTATACAACCACATATATAAAAGAAAATTTTCAATGGATAATTAGAGAAGATCTATTTATTATAAATACTTTTAATTTAGAAGTGATGAATAATTTGAGTGATATCCATAATGCCCTAATTAAATACAACAAGAACCTTTTAAAATTCTTTAGGAGAAGCGAAGAAATAAATGAAATGATGAAAACTTGGTTGACGTGCCTATTAAAAACAATCATTCCCAAACAACAAGGGATAACCACCATAGTACATAAATTCAAAGCATATAGGTTGAAATCATCACAGACTAAAGAACAAGGTAAAATGGTGGCAACCAACCAAGTATCCTACCATGTTGATATATCTTCTATTTCTAATCAAGTTTCTCTATCTTTTTTTTCTATTTCTTCATTTTATTTTTAATAAAGTTTTTTTAACTTAAAAGTTATTACGTTTCACTATTAGTGAATGTAAGTTGAAAATTAAAAGTTGAAATATAAATATTACCTCAAAAGGTAGTTATGAGGTAGATATGCACATGCTTGCTATATATAAGATTTATACTCATTGTCCACGAACCTTTTTATAGTGTAAAAAAAATTAGAAAATAATGAGAGGAAGAAGTTTTGTACTTTTCTAAGAATAAATACAAGAGAATATATATGACTTTGTATCTTTATTGTTTTGATGAATGATCCTTATTACCACATTTATTGATACATTCAGCTCTTTTTATTTCTTTATACAAAATGCTTATGGCTGAAATGTCATTTTTCTAGTCATTTTTAGTGTGCTAGAGTAGTTTAAAATAGTGTATATTTAATTACAACACACGTATTTATCCTTTAACCTTCATTATCTCCTTTTCTATCAATCTTTCTCACCCCTATTCTTCTCATTAAATTCTCTACTATTCATATGTAAAACTACCCAAGATTAATTTTATGTGTAAATGTTGTAAACATTTTATTTTATATAATTTATAACTTATAATAAAGGGAGCTTCTGCTAATAATAAATGAGGGACTTTTCATCCCTTACATTGTTGACCAAAATGTTTCATTATGTAACTGCACAAAAATATTCAACCAACTATTTTTTATGACCACCATGGGGCACACTTTTGTAATTTCTATGTAAACCAAAAAACATATACTTTGTCTATGTGACCATCTCTGGAATTCAATCCCTTGTGTATTAGCCAAATCTTGATTGGGTTCATGTTACATAAGAAGATATTTCCTCTAAACTCATAGCTTTCACTTGGGATAATAGAACTAGTTCAATTCAATTTCAAAGATTTGCATATGTGTTGGATGAACAAGAAGACCATGATGATATTTCAAGAAGAGTTGTAACATTAAATATTAGAATATGGCTAGGACAAGACATAATTATATTTGTTCATAGATCTCTCCAACTACATCCTACTTTAGGACAATAATATTTGTTTCACACTAGATGAAAAAAATTACTAGGATGAACAAAAAAAATTGACTTTAAACTTATTCTAAAACATTTTTACAGAAAGAAACTGATAAATAAAAAATCTAAAAGTACTTCAACTATCCCACAAAAATATAACAAAAAGTTGGGACTATATCTAGTAGAGCTTTAATCCTCTTTTTAACTATCTTGCCTTGAGTCAAATAAATTATCACCATGGTTGCGGTACTTTGGGGACCAACCATAGGCACACTTTCCTTTGGTTGAAAACTACATGCATTACCTAAAGGGTCAAAAATTAACTATCTTGAGTTCACTAGTAATGAAAAGTAACACCTAGATGAACACATATTTGTTTTCACCACTACATGCAATATTTTAGGTGTTCAATATAAGGATGTATTAGTTTTGATATTTTTTGAAAATTTACAAGATGAAACAACAACATGGCTATATTATCTTACTTTTGATTCCATTAATAGTTGGGATACAATGAAAACAAAATTTCAGAACCATTTCAAACCAATAGAAGATGCATACACACTCCTTACGTAATTGACACAAATGAAGAAATATGTTAATGAACCTTTGACGGAGTTTGTTGCAAAATTCAACGAGTTTATAAATAATATACATATTACGAATAAGCCTACAACTAAAATTAAAAAATGTTTCTTCATAAATGTACAGATACCTGAAGTGGGATTTCTACTAAGAATAAATCGAGTAGCCAATTTGTAACAAGCTAAAATATTGGATACTAAAGCTAAGGATGATTTGACTATGGCTATAAATTTGAAGAAAGACTCCATAAAAATAAATGACAAAATTCAAATTAGAATTCAACTAATCAATTAATTTATAAAATAACCAATGACAACATTGCTCTAAATAAATAATTACCATATAAAATGCTTGTTCCACAATATCAAGATATTCTAAGAAGAAATTTTGTACCACATAATAATAAACATCATAATTTCTCAAGAACCATAATATAAAATTGCTATTGGATCTCATCCAATTGTAAATGCTCATGTAAATAGAGTACTTGAAATGCAAAAATTATATGAAATTGAAATTACAATTTGGGATTTAAAGAATTAGAAATAGAAGAAACTGATGGTGACTCCAATAATGGGTACCTACAATATGAATATGAAGATAATAATCATAATTATGTAATGGGTGACATGAATAACCAATATTTTTTAATTTTTAATAGATCATAGAATAAAAAAGAAGAGGCTAAGAAGAGGCAAGAAGCTGAAAATAAATGAGAAATAGAAGGCCAAGAACAAAGAATTTCTTATACACATGGTAAAAAGGTTATTCTTCCTCAAGATTATCCATTGCCCAACCAAACAAAAGACAAGCACCCTAAAACAAAGGTATGTAACTCATCCCGAATTCCTACTAATATTTATCAAAATACCAATGTCTCAATTAAAAATGATATGGATATACAATCAACTATTAATATTTAAGCATCATCTTATGCTTGTTTACCAACTTTTGACATCATTGATCACGTGAATAAATCCAAAATCCATGTCTCAAGCAAAAGACTTGAAATCCATCTTCGAGAAGTTGAATAGGTTAGTTAAGTTCATCAATGGTAATAATTCTCACACCTTTGGAACCGTGTCCAAAGAATTTTTCACAACACCTACCAGTTCAAATCCTTAAAATTTCATGGCCACTTCCAATTCAAAGTCAGTTAAACTTGAACATTTATATATTTCCCTCTTTTCCAAAGGTTTTAAATTGAGTAATTATATTATTGATATTGAATCCATTAATAACATGATGGATGTTAAAGTCTCTCATGCACTAGGCCTTACATGTACTAGAATGTTTAGTCGATATTACACAATGGATATGCAAAAATTACCTTTGTAGGGTAGATCAAAGATGCTCAAGTAGCTTTGGAAGCTTTTCTATAGAAAACAATCAAGATGACTATTCTGGTTATAAATATTCTTGAAACTTATTGAATGTTGGTGAAGAAGGAATTTATGTAAATAACTAGGTGGATAAATTCAGATGGATATATCCCACATCATGATTCTGGGGAAGGGCATGAGCAAATACTAGAATCTAAGATAAAAACTAGATTTATTGTGAAAATATCATAAAATTCACATGTTGATATCTTGTATGAGGATGGAGGAATATGATATATATAATAATGTTTGAGGATGATTTAGATATCATAAATCTAATTTATAATGATCCTAATGATGTGTGTATTCTTGAATTTGATGGTAGTCATTATTCATTAGGTGCATGTACACGAGTTGGACTTATCTCACCAACCAATGCATCATTTTATTTTCCCAATAAATTTTGATTCAGGCTTAAAAATAACACTATAGCATATGAAGCTTTACTTATAGGCTTGTAATCTGTAAAATATATAAGGAAAAAGAATTTAAAAGTTTAGCGTGATATTTAGTTAATAGTGAAACATGTAATAGATAAGTACTAGGTAAAAAATGGTCATTTGAAATACTATCGTAATAGAGTATGGGATTGTATTGAAAAATTTGAGGAATTTTACATAATGGTAGTTCTTAGAGAAGATAATGAAAAAGCTGATGCATTGGATGTATTTACTTTTTTATTAATTCCTTACCCAGGCATTGACAAAGATAAATACACTATTAAGTTGGTGTATAAGCCTAGTGCACCTAAAATTATGAACATTAGCAGGTGTTCAATAATGACATGTAAATAATTATTTTTATTTAAATGGATGATGATTTCAATAATGTATATTTTAAAGGTAATAACTTTGCATATATATAATTATAATGTGAAGGAGACAAAATAAACACTAAATATGTTTCTTCTGCCAAAGCTAAAAAGGAGAATGAAGTTCAAAATGAAGGAGGACATGATGGAGTAATCCAACTAAAATAAATAAGATTTCAAAAGGCTTAGAATATTTTGAAGACTTATTCAATGAACTTTATAGATAAAAAAATACTCAAGAAAAATCAATTGGTTCTCTAAAATATGAAAATGTGAACACTAACATCTCTAAAAAACTTGGTATGTCAATACTGGTAAATGTTGTTCAAATGAAGAAAGACTCAAGTTTATCAAATTGTTTAAATTTTATAGAGATATATTTTCCTATTTTTATGCCAATCTTAAATTTGTTAGACCAAAATATATGAAACATGATATTTATCTAAAATATGGAGGCAACCCATATAAATAGAAGTAGAAGAACTATAATCCAAATATTGTTGGGACTATTCTTGATAAAATCCAAATTTTTTTTGATGCATGTATCATTTTCCATATTTGTCATTCCACTTGGATTGCCAATATTGTATCAATTCATAAAAAGAGTGGGGAAATAAGAATTTGTGTTGTTGACTTTTCAAATCTTAATCAAGCATCCTTGAAAGATAAATATCCTTTACCTAACATGGAAAAAATTCTACAAATTGTTATGGGTTCTAAAATTTTATCTATGCTTGATGGATTTTTAATATATAATCAAATTGACGTTTCTAATGAAAACCTAGATAAAACAACATTTACAATGTCATGGGAAATTTTTGCATACTAAAGAATTCCTTTCACTATCATCAATGTTAGTGAACATTTTTAGAGGGATATGGATTTGGATTTCCATTACTTGAACAATATAATTAAATTCTACCTTGATGATTTTACCCTTTTCTCAAAAATACTAGAAGACCATTATGAACACCTAGAAAAGGTATTTGGGTAAGTTCATGGAGTTGGGGGATAATTTCATGGACATTATCGATAACGTGATCATGTTAACTAATAACATGATCATGTTATTTAATTAATATGATCACGTTATTTAAATTTAAGCTCAGTTATTATCGAGCCATAATGTGATCATGTTATTATATAACATGATTGTGTTATATTGAATAATAACATGATCATGTTATTTTAATTTCCAATAACACTATCTCATTAATAATGTGATTGCATTACTTGTGTTTCAAAAAAAATAAAAAGGGAAACCCGAATGTAAAATCCTCATTTTTCATTCGAGTGCCCTCGCTTTCCCCTAGCTTCTGTGATCGCATTTTTCATGGAATACACCAGAGAGTGCTAGGAACCTGCTAGATTCATCCCACAAACCTGCTAATTGATGATGTTGCTATGTAGGAGAGGTAAGTGATTGAAATATTCCTTATTTAACTCTAATTTTTAAATGTAATTTGTTTTTTTTAATAGCCCATCTTACTAACCCTGCTAACCTTGCACAAACCCTCTGGTTGTTCCTCCTCACAACCCTCCACAAAACCCTCTTACTCCTCCTATCCCTCCACCTAACCCTTCTATAGTTACCCAAACCCCCCTATAAGTCAATAGGTTATAATTGACAACATTATGGGAAACAAAATTGAAATTGATAGAATGAAGGATCCCACTTTGGCAAACCCCTACTGCACCCAACTAGTCGATTCCTTAGAGACCTTATTAGGTCAAATTAATTATGCAACAAGTCAAATTGACTGATGAACCTCATATAGGGATACTTGTAGGGCATATTATGCTAACAAGTTGTTATCCCTTTAGGTCAAGAATAAATAAATTTCAAAAGCCTATATTTTCACCCTATTCATTGACCTAGCCACCAATGCCCTATTTCTCATAACCATTAAACATTTTCCTATCCATCATTATGTACATAACTTAATCATAGCCAATTTTTGGGATCGATGGTGGATGGTCTTTGAATATCTAATATGTAACAACCATGAGATCTCATTATATTTTTTGAGGAAACTCTACTATGATTTTGTCCTCAACGAGATTCCTAATTATTTTGATTTTAATGAATTTTAGGGCAAAGGAAAAGGTTCTACATAGGATCAACCCGGTGCACATCATGCACCTAATTAGACTACATGGATCCATATCTAAAAACCTCTTGAGCCTAAGATACCATTCACAGTTCAACAGGTCATGGAGATAGACACTCTCCATCTACTTAGTTCATTAATTGATACACTCATTCAACATATGAGTAGGCTTTCACAAAGTGATGCTATAGATACACCACCTACCTGACTCTGACCCCAAGTTTGCAATTCATGTGGAGCTATGTACATAGGACCTTTTGATAATGATGGAATTGGTGGTTCAAATGGCTTAGATCATATTCTTATGAGTGATAAGTTTTTGGCATGCACATTTGGCATGTAGACATCAATCACCACACAGATGCAGGTATATTTTATATAAATGTCACGTTAAATTTAAGTTATATTTAAAAATTTAATTTAGCTAACAATTAATTTACATAGAAATTTAATATAATAAATATGTCATTTTTTATGTCGTAGGAGGTGATGGTTCCTTCATCATCACAATCGGCATTTGCAACATTTGATTTATTATGCCCATTGTTTACATATTCGAATCCAACTGTTGGGCCATCCATTACTGCATCTACCTTTGCTAAGACAACACCATTTACCTATACAGAGATAAAACTTTGAGTTAATATTATGCTCTATATACATTTAGTTTATGTATATTTTCCTTGTAAGTTTAAGTTAAATTTATCTTTCTCTATTTTCATACTCTATTTTCATGTTTTCTCTCTTTATCCTTGCTCTATTCTTTACAATATTTTCAATCTATGAGAATGGGCTCAACAGTATTTATATAACTACTTTTGGAAAATTCCATAAAGATTCCATGAATAATCTCATTCAAGATTAAATAAGGGTAGTTCACATGACATGAGGATTCTTATATAAAATGAATCTAACACTTATCCAGGGGTCTTTCTAGGTAACACTATCTTGAAAATGAATTTGCTAAAATCAATATAGTCATATTCTCATTTTGACTTATGTCACCATTACCATTATACATAAATCCACATGTTACCCTTTAAATGAGTGATAATAGCAAGGGAATTTAAGGTGAAATAGATGAAACACACATCATTAACAATAGACATAACACAACAAACATATATGTTTTTCTCTTAGCATCTCGTTTAATTCTATTCTCAAGAATTAATGCAAAAATATCATAACCAAAAACATAAAAGTCATGAATGGTCTTATGTTGGACAATGCTTCCTTGGGAGTAGCATCCTAAAATGCTCTTATAGGGTCACTGATTAAGGATGTAGATGTTGTATTCATATATTCTACCCATTACCCATATGGTACATATTCTCTTTCTATTACCCAAGGTCAATACACTATTTTACAAGAAATCTATTACATGCTTCCAAGGATAGGACATTATTTATGAAGAAAATATGAAGCACATTTTGCCACAAAATATTTGAAGCTTCCTTATGAATATAAACCCATTTTCCTAGTGAAAATTAGCTTGGAAGTGATAATATCCTATTAAATGGGAATCTTGTTCATATACCTCTTTCCCAAATACTTTCCTAATAATGCAATCTAAAATTCCTATGACCATATTGCATCTAAAACCATAAGGACACAAACTTGACATGATTGCACATGTAGCATTTACTTTCTCATCTTTGATATGGGTAAACACAAACAATCCCTTTTCTCTTCTTTCTCATCTATATTTATGCACCTAACATCTGTATAAGATCCATGTATGTATATGTATGTCTGTGTGTGTGTGTGTGTGTGTGTGTGTGTGTGTGTGTGTGTGTGTGTGTGTGTGTGTGTGTGTGTGTGTGTGTGTGTGTGTGTGTGCAATAAATATCCCACACCAATCCACTTAAACAACCATATCCAAAAAATAATGAGGAACTACTATAATCATCAATGTCATGCCCAACACATACATCCTTGTGATTAGGCTAAGATTTAGCATGAGTGTCAAAACCCACCCACTAGTTGCCCAAATAATTTCTCAAAAAGGGGAGATGATTGTCAAGCGTGCCTACTCTTTATTCTCCTTCCTTGAAAAGTGATAAAAAGATCCAATGACCTTGTAAGACCATAGAAAAAGGAAGTAGTTACGAGGGTCCTACCTAAGTCAAACCCCTATTTTTAGACAAGTAATAAATTAACAACCAATATAGTCCAGCATGTAATATAGTATAAATTGAAGATCTTGACCCAAGTATATTTATATTTATCAATGAAAATAAAGAAACTAGTATATTATCTTATCCTCTAATTTTGGTTTTGGTACAAGGTTGTTGCTCTAACACTTTAATAGATGGCTTATCAATTCAGATCTAAGTGTATTTTCATGTGCATGTTTGTCTTTTTATTTCCTATAATATGTCATTACATTCATGTACTTATATAGATAGATCTTTTATATACCAGTGATTATATTGATCATTTTGGTTTCCATATATAAGATTTGATACTTTATATAAAACTAAGTGAGACCTTGTTTACATGAATAGTTGTTGGCTGGAGTAGACAATCCTCCCTCTCTACGAGCTGAGATAGATATAGGAATTACTACTATAATGTCATCTGCATAGGTGTTGATAGAGGTATATATTAGTTCTTGTAATTTTGAATTGTAAAAATAGACTTGTTTTAATAATTTTAGTACATGTACTTGGGGAAAATATAACTTATGTAAATGTATTGTATATGTAGGGTTATCCTATGATATTTGATAGTCCTAATCAGATGATGAGTAGGGAAAATTCTCATGTTCCTCCCATATTTGAGATGCCTATTCAGATAGTTGAGCATATCATTGACTTGTTTCAATGTGACAAATAGATTAAGCAAGATCTTGAGCTTGCAGTAAGTGAATGTTTAAATGATCTTTATTTTAGTTTAAAATTAATTTCTCAATAATTGTTTTAATTTATTTTATGTTAATTTTATAATAATTCTTGTATTTGAACAGGGCCAGTTGTAAGCTAGCTATGAGCATAAGACCCATAGTTAGATCTTGGAGCAATCCAAGGCATTAGAGGGGTCTCCATATACTATCAGGGCATCCCAGGGAGAGTCTTATTCAAGGAAGGAAAAGAGAGTGAGGCTATTTGATGAATACGATGTCTTACACATGAGATGTACTTTTTTGTATGCCTATATGGCAATTTTTGCATTTTTGGCATTGCATATGCACATATGACATTCATCTAACATTAGATACTATGTTGGTTTATTTAATTTTTTGTATGCCTATCATGGCAATCTATGTATTATTGACATTGGACACATGTGCCTATATTGTATGCCTATCATGGCAATCTATCTAATTTATATTCAATTTTTATTTCATTGTGTGTTATTGTATAATGTTGTTTTGATCTTCCAAATTATTATCTATAAAATCTCATATTTTATGTTTTATGTGCACAAATGAGGATTAAAAATTATTCTTTTCAATGCTCTAATCTCAGATCTCCCATATTTTTTTAAATTAAATTTTCATTTCACTGTGTAGTGGAAATGACTAATGACACTCTTATCACTTAGGTTTAGTGGCCTTATTCTCTTTGTACCTAATTCTTGTACACTTTGAGACAATTATTTTTATCATTATACCTATTACAAAACTCTCACATTCATTCTCTAACTCATTTCATACATTCCATTCACAAATGTCTTCTCACTCTTTCACTATCTTCTCACTAGGCAGTCCTCTTAGGTTTGAATTACCAAAACTTGATATATGTCTTAAGGAGTCAATATTATATCATATATGTTCTTATATGGTAAAATAAAACCTTCCTTAACCTATTACAACCTATCAAACACACTTCAACATTCAATTCCATATATAGGGCTCACAATGGTCTCCTTAGGCTTGTAACCTTTTTTTGTGAACATTCTCTTGGTTTGAGAAATATATCTACTCTTATGGAGATTTAAAACCTTTTATATCAACCCTATATCTAATTACAAGTGTTTTTAAAATTTCATGACCTAACTCCACTCCTAGACCACACTTCCTTTGTAAACCACCCTTCAATTTGGCCTAATTAGCCCTATCTTAAATCCACAGCCACCAAGTCCATATTTTATAGCCTTGAACCACAAAAAAACCACTTTATTCATTTTAAATACATTAAAACATGGCATATTATTAATTTTCATTAATTTCTAAGGGTTAAAACTATTTATATGGGGTTTTTGCTCTTGAAACCCTAGTTAGGCTTTTACACAGGCCGAGGGGCTATATAATTCAATTTATTAAGTTATACAAAGTTTCAAAGGTTTAAAATTCCACATATATGTATTTTTTCACCCCAAACACCTTATAAAATATGTGAGACATCTCATTTCTCTTTATTCTCCCTTATAACCATCAAAACACATGTTTTTGAGTCTTATTTAGGATTGTGACAATAGGGTTTGTGTATCAATGAGTGTCAAGGACTCTCTTAAGAGATTTTCCAATTATCACTACTTTATTTCCACCTATCACCAACAATACAAACCATTATATCCATTATCATACACATTTATACAAAAGTCTCTCCTCTCTATCTTGAATGTGTAAAACAAGACACCCTACAGGCCTGTGATAACAACATGGAGTATTAGTTAAATTTCAAATATCTCATGCATCTTATAAGAGATAAAAAAATATCCTTTGCTGATGGTACCATTTTCAAATTACATATATTGAATGGCATACTTGACAAGATTAAGAAACAACTCTTACTTCCCTTTACAATGTGACTGTTAGCCCAAAATAGGGTATAGATAGGGTTTATTCATTCTAGAGGACTGTATGTTGATTATTTACCATTATGTTTTGTATAAACAATAATTATCCTTCCACCTCAATGATAATTATAAATCTATATATCATTATATATACCAAAGTCATACTCCCTTCGTGAGAAATAACCATTTACTTTCATATTAGACTGTCATAGGCAAAACAAGGTATATGGGTTTATGTCTTACTCATTTCTCTGTAGGTCTGTATAGGTTCAACATGTTCAAAAAAAATATCATGATGAATCAAAACTTACCAACCTAGTGGAATCACTCAAAACTCCCTTCCTTGATTATGGCCTACAATCATTCATCCACCTACAACCTTACACAAATAACAACATATTAACAGCCTCAAGGACCTTCAAGGATAACATGAAACTAATGCAATCACATACATTGAATGGATAATCCAAAACAAGTCACTTTTTATGTCAATATTTCAATAGGTCAATTACTCAATACCACCTAATAGGTCAATAGGTCAATTATCACCTAATAGGTCAATAGGTCAAAGTTGTCAAAATTGTCAAAGTTGTCAAAATTATCAAAGTTGTCAAAGTTATCAAAATTGTCAAAGTTGTCAATAGGTCAATAGGTCAATTAATTCAAGCTCCCTTTCTTGATTGTGACCTACATTCATTTCTTAGTTACCACCTACAGTCATTCATCCACTTGCAACCTTACACAAATGACAATGTATTCATGGCCTTAAGGACCTTCAAGGATAACATGAAACTAATGAAATCACATACACTAAATGGGGAATCCATAACAAGTCACTTTATATGTTAATTAATAAATACTACCTAATAGGTCAATAGGTCAATTACCACCTACTAGGTCAAAGTTGTGAATAGGTCAATTACTCATTAAGTTTCTAGGTCTCTAGTTTAAGTTGTCTAAATTGTCAAAGTTATCAAAGTTGAAGTTGTGGTTGCAAAAAATTGGTTTTAATGTTTCTTGAGTGAAAAATTAAAGCACCAATCACATCCATATAGGCAAATTACATGTAATGACACCACCACGACATTCAAATCCACCTAAAAGTGCATTTTCACTACCATTCTTGAGAGCAGAAACACTGACAACAAATGTTGTTAAAGTTTAATTTTTGGTTGGAAAAATCTGATTTTAACGCTTCTTGAGTGAAAAATGACACCACAAACATTAAAAAATGGGTGGATAATGTCTAGGACCAGGTTCTTGGCCTCCCATCAGTCCCAATTGATAAACCCACCACCCATTTTGGCCTCAAGAACACCCTTCCCACTAAAAGAAAAATGTAGTTTTTTAACCTAAGTTAAAACATGCATAAAATGAAAATTATAAGTCATTTCCATGAACCATAAGATCCCTCCAATACCTTTTTAATCCCTCTAATCTTACCCTAGAGCACTCAGGTCGAAGCTTTAAGATCAATATGTTAGACAAGTTGCAGTGAGGGGTCCAAAAATGCAGCTTTTTGGCAGTGAACAAGCAACTTCTTAAATTCCAACTGGCATTTCTACCTCTGGGACATTCACTTGAAAATATATCACTTTGATCATGTCCATAAAGGTAAATTACATGTTATCACACTGCCATAATGTTCAAATCCACCTAGAAGTGCATTTTCACTACTATTTAGGATAATGAAAACATTAACAACAAATGTTGTCAAAGTTCAAGTTGTGGTTATAAAGCTCTGATTTTAATGCTTCTTGATTGAAAAATGACTCCACCAACACATTTGGGGGGTGTATAATGTTTATTACCAAGTTTTTGGCCTCTTGTTAGGCCTAATTAATAAACCCATCATCCATTCGAGCCTCAAGAACAACCTTCCCTCTAATCACACCCTTGAGCAATCAGGTGGAAGCTTCAATATCAATATATTAAACTAGTTACAGTGATAGGTCAAAAAATACAACTATTTGTTAGTGACCAAGCAAATTCTTGAGCTCCAACTAGGATTTCTACCTCTAGGACCTCCACTTGTGAATCTATCACTTTGATCACATATAAATAGGAAAATTACATGTTATCAAACTACCACAATGTTTAAATCCACTTGGAAGTACATTTTCACTACTATTCCAAAGAACAAAAACACTGACAATAAATATTGTCAAAGTTCAAGTTATGGTTGTATAACTCTAGTTCTAATGCTTTCTGAGTGAAAACTAACACTGCCAAAATGTTTGGGGGGGTATAATGTCGAAGACAAGGTTGTTGACCTCCTGTCAGGCCCAATTGACAAACCCACCACCCATTCTGGCCTCAAGAACACCCTTCTTAATACAATAAAAATGCATTTTTTTAGCCTAAGTTCAAATACCCATAAAACCTAAGCTTCTCTTAGCTTCAAGAATATAGAATTATTTACTAACAATTCCAACCACATGAAGGTGGAATCTTATCTGGCACCACTAACCTACAAAAAAATGTTAGTAATCAATTAAAAATAAAATTTATATATGTACTACCTAGAAAATAAAAAACATTTGGTAAAATTGATTACATCTACATTTGAATAGTCAACATACCTCTATATTTCAATCCAAAAAACTAATAGGATATGCTCTAACCTTGATAGTATCAAGAATAGCTTCATGGTCTAACTCTTGAACTTTCCATAGTTTTCTGTTTAATGGCCTCCCATGATATTTTTGTAATTGAATATTCATTACAAGAATCAAATTTGAATAGTGTAGTATCTTCCTGTGCATTTCAAACTCTTCAGATAACCATTGATCTAAATTTTTTATAGGATATCATTCGAACCAAGTTCCAATAACTACCACTGATCCAGTGGAATAGTCAAAGTTTTCTCCATCTATAACTAGGGAAGTCAATTTTTTCTTTCTCTCTACACAATGACACAAGTAGTAATCAATGCCTTCTTCATTATCCTCATCTGTAATAATTGAAAAAACATGCCCTGTATCATAAAAAATCATTTTTAGTGATAATATGAATATATATTTAATGAGAGTAAATTGTACATAATGAAAAATATTCTACCTGGCTTTACTAGATCAAATACATGGTCAAAGTCATCTGATGATGTCATATTTATAAGTTACAATGTTGTTGGAACCTAATATGTGTTGATTGGAATTAAAAGTTTGAAACTTCAATCATCCACCCACTCTTGTGAATCACACTCATTCTAAATAGAGTCCATGCATGTAGAACAAAAACATGCCAAGTGTCTCGTATGAATAGTCCAAGAACTTGAATTTGAGCTACGAAATGAGTAGAGGTCACTTGAACAGGTTAGAGTCATCTAATATTCATACTTTGCCAAGTGTTATTCCTCTATTAACCAAAAATGTCTAAGAATAGTAGAATTTAGTTGACCACCATGACACATGTTCTCATTACACCATTCAACCACAATTTTTGCATCTATCAAATGAACATCCTCTTCAAATTTCAACTCTTCCCTTGAAATAACTCTTTTTACACATGATCTAACACCATCATTCTCTCCTTTTCTATGGCTAGCCTTAGTGAAATTGTAAATGTGTTCTACACTAGTGGTAACATATATCCTACTCAAACAATAGAACCTCCATGCATTTTTTGAATTGTGATGTGCAATTATCTGACCAAATGTGATGTTGATTGAAAGTGATGTTCCTTTGACTCAACTATTCATAAAGTTTTTGAAAACAACCTTGCACATACTCTAAACAATGTGATCTATCATCATTGATATATAAATGGTACTCCCTTAATATTTTTTGTTGTTTCTCTATACTATCAGGTGTATGCATGACTGCTATATACATGAATATGGTAACTTGTGATGATTTGTAATACTATGATTAAATTCCATTTGGGATTTGAATGTGCAATTTTTATCAAAATCAACTACTAAAACAATTGAACCAAGTGAGAATGTATCCTTTCTTATCTTTAAATGTTCATCCAACCATCTAGCCCTATGTGTGTGCCTTGCATACACATAAATAATCTTCTCCATAAATGTGACTAAAAATTCAGAAACATGTATCTTTTTTGTAACAAGCTCACACCTTTTAGAGTCTCTGCCATCTTTTACTTGATAAGTCACTAATTTATATGTTCTTAAACCAACTAATTCTTATAAAATTGCACTTGTAATCTTCTCATGGATACATTTTTTTAGTTTTGGTAATCCACCACAAATGCATTTAAACATGATTTATTGTAAAATAATTATCCATCCAGTCTTTTACAAAAGATAGTAGGAATAAATTACCTTACTAATTTTGGTGGTAATTCAATGCCACACTCATGCAAAATGTTAGTATGCAAAATACAATGAATATGGAAAAAAACACCATAGTGCATTGAAAATTCAACATGTTGCCTACAACAACAAGTGGTACATGTGTGATTTATTTTAACATAAAAAGGTTTTACCATCTCAAAATATCTTTGAAAAATAGAAATTTGTGGATCTTTTTTCAAAAATTTAGAGTACAATTATGTTTGAGTCATATGCAATGAATGTTTTGGATGTGGTTCATGGTTATAATAACCAACTCTTCTTTTCACAACATCTCTTGCATTGGGATAAACTCTTGTACTATCTTGCCAAAATTGAGCAACTCTTTGAGAGTTTCAGATATAGCCTTGTCCTTTCATGGAAGTCTACCAAATAACGCCTAGAGATCATTGGTATTAGGTTCATTAAGTCTTTCACATCTTTCAATTAATTTCATTATTGTTTTTATATTTATATTAAGTGTTTGGATTGTTTTTGAAACCATTCATTTTAACCTATTTTATCATTTACTGCACAAGTTTTAAGTATATGTTGGCAAACATTACAATCTTTGGTGCATGATTTTGGGTCTACAATATGATATGCATCATTTAGATTTTTAACAATTTCATTGTTTTCATCATCCAAGGTAGATGTTCTTAGTCCTAATGTGTACATTATAGGTCTCTTCTTAATCAATTTTATCAATGGAAAAAATAATTGACATCTTTGACTATCATACTCCAAATTATGAAAGAAAGTATCCCAAATTTGTTGAGCCAGTCTTCTTGAATGGTGATCAAACATTTTGTTATGCATTGATTCTAAAATCTTTTCATTGACTTTAATTAAGTACTTGTATTTTATACACACAATTCTTGAAGGTGTTGGTAATGTGGAATTTTTTGAGAGGGTATTTCAAAATTGTTATTACTTTCATTGTTTAGAGGTGGGATGACATTTTCTTCATTATTAATTTTTTAATTATATGTTTTCATAAAATTTTATTGATGGTTAATTTCATCATTATTTGTATCCATTAAATTTTATTCATTCATGGGGGGTGAAGCATCATACATAGACTCATCATCAACAAAATAAAAAACTTGGAACATTGAATGTGAACTTCCAAAATTAACTAATTCATTATTATTCTTTTCATTATGGTCAATTTCAACATTATTCATTTGATTATAGTAAATTTCATCATTGTTTAATTCATTATCATCAATTGGATCATTATCTATGGCATTTGGTTCATCAAGATTAAGGTTTGTACCTTGTCTACCATGAAGTTTTTACATTTATAGCTTATATTTCTCTCTCAAATATTTTGATTCATTTGGTGTTTTATTCTTCAACATCTTCCTCTTCCTCTTCAAATGTGATCTGAAACCCATAAAAAGGGATAATTGATAACTTTTCAAAGATGGGGTCAAGTACACAAGTACTGTAGATCTCGCAAAAGTACATAGAATGTTTGTGGGGACAAAATTCTCGATTTGGGTTAAAAATAGTCATTGATAAGTGAGCTTAATATAAAATAAGCATAATGAAATCATGTTATATAATGTACTCATTTTATTACATAATACTATCACGTTATGTCTTGTATAAGGTATTGCCCCATCCAATGCAATGAGAAGCTTATAATGACAATAACATGATCACGTTATTGTTAATATAAGCTTTAGGGTTAGTAATTGGTAATGAGAATCAAGTGTTGCCTATGTTAAGAATAACATGATCATAGTATTAAATAACATGATCATGTTATTAAATAATATGATGTATTATACTTAATATAGATAAGGGATTATGAATTAGGGATTAAGGCATTAGTGCATAGTGTTTATGGATTATGGATTACAATATATGTTTTAGGGATTAGGGATTACAATATATGTTATAGGGTTTAGGGATTAGGGATTAGGGCATGTAGGATTTGGGTTTAAGGGTGTATATAAGGTCTAATCACTCTATGCCATTTGTGAACCTAATTTTTACTACAAAGGATTTTAATTAGGACTAAATCGATTGGTAAATAGGGAAAGTTTTTAGTTTACAATTTAGGCTATAGTGTTTAGGGCTTAGGTTTAGGGTACACAAGGTCAATCGCAAAGATAATTCTTAGTATAAATGATGTTAATTTGGGATAAAATTATTGGTTCAACATTTAAAGAATTTATGTTTATGGTTTAGAGTTTAGGGATTAGGAAATTTAAGCATTAGGGCATGGGGTATAGCTTTTAGGGTATATAAGGTACAATCATGATGGAAATTGGGGAAAATTGGAGCTGATCAAGCCCCAAATCACATTTTATAGTCATTCAATTAGGTTGAAGGGGCTCAAAATAGCCCTAATTTACTTTAGATGCACAACTAGATTGGTACTTGAAATGCTAAGTTTTGGCCATAGGTTTAAAAAATGCATTTTATGACATCTCATGATAAAATTAATTATATCATAAGGCATGTATGTTTGCATCATGTAGTGGGTATTAGGGCATAAGGCTTATAATTTATGTTTTAGGGATTAAGGATTAGGGCATGGTGTTTAAGTTTAAGGACCTGTATATAATTTGTCTAATCACTCGATGCCATGTGAGCCTAATTCTTACTACAAAAGATGTTAATTGGGACTGAATCAATCAGTAAATAGGGAAAGTTTATGGTTTATAATTTAGGGTATAGTGTTTAGGGTTTATGGTTTATGACTTCTAGGTTTTAATGTATATACATGGTTTAGGGTACACAAGGTCAATTACAAAGATAATTGAGGATAATTTGAATAAGTTGGACCCATTTATGACTATAAAATGTGTTTTTGGGTTGTCATTATACCCTAGATGTCATAGTGCAAATTGAGTGAATTAGTCAAATGGGGCAATCAGTCATGTGTTTTAAGCCAAAATGAACCCTATGAACTTAATTCTTAGTCTAAATGATGTTAATTTAGGCTAAAATGATTGGTTAAAGGTTTAAAGAGTTTATATTTATGGTTTAGAGTTAAGTGATTAGAGATTTTATGGATTAGGGCTTAGGGTATAGGTTTTAGGGTATATAAGGTACAATCATGATGGTGATTGGGGAAAATTTGAACTCCTTGAACCTAGATATGTGAGTAAAGAATGTAAATTTGAGATCAATTATCCTCCATATCATCATAGATTGAGCCTATGGATTCAATTATGGTAATGACTGGTGTAATTTTAACCAAGTTCATCCCTGTGAACATAATTCTTACTATATATAAAGGATGTTAATTGGGGCTAAATTTATTGGTTTAGGGTTTATGGTATATAATTTAAAGGGTTTGGGGTTTAGGGCTTATGGCTTAGAGTTTAATGTAAATGGTACAGGGTTTAGGGTTAAAGTTAAATGGCACAAGGTTTAGGATTTAAGATATCAGATATATGGTCTAATCACTAAGGTAATTGAATAACATTTGAGCTACTTATGACACCTATTTATGACTTGATTACTTTCATGTTTGCATTTATGATAAAAGTAGGTTTAATTATGTCATGTACATATTGCATACATGTTATACAATAGATTGAGACATAAATTTGGTTTAGGGGCTCAATTTTTCCTAAGTCATGTAGGGAATTGCACAAATTGACTGATTGGATCAATTCATGATAGAAGGGATCAATCTTTTGATTTTTCCCCAAAATCATATATTCTTATTGAAGGGGTTCAAATTGGTATCAATTGCCTCCTTGATTAAAATAATCAACTAGCTTCTCCTCTTTGGTTAATTAAGTTGAAGGGGCTTGAAATAGCCTTAATTTACTTCAGATGCACAACTAGATTGGTATTCCAAAGGATATAGCCATAGGTTTAAAAAGTGCATTTTATGACATCCCATGATAAAATCATTTATATCATAAGGCATGTATGTTTGTGGCATGTAGTGGGCCTTAGGGCATAGGTCTTACAATTTATGTTTTAGGGATTAGGGAAATAAGGTTTAGGTTTAAGGACCTATATATTAATGTCTAGTCACTCTATGTCATGTGTTTAAACCTATTTCTTACTACAAAGGATATTAATTGGGACTAAATTTAAGTTGGTAAATATAGAAAGTTTATGGGTTACAATTTAGGGTACAATGTTTAAGGTTTATGTTTATGGCTTCTAGGTTTTAATGTATATACATGGTTTATGGTACTCAAGGTCAATCACAAAGATAATTTAGGATAATTTGAATCACTTGGTCCCATTTGGTGACTATAGAATGTGTTTTTGGGTTGTCATTATACCATGGATACATCATCATGTAGATTGAGTGAAATAGTCAAATGGGGCAATCAATCATGTGATTTAGGTCAAATTGAGCCCTATGAACTTAATTCTTAGTCTAAATGATGTTAATTTGGGATAAAATTATTGGTTCAAGGTCAAATAGTTTATATTTATGGTTTATAGTTTAGGGATTAAGAAATTTAGGGATTAGGGCTTAGGGTATAGGTTTTAGGGTATATAAGGTATAATCATGATGGTGATTGAGGCAAATTTGAGTTCCTTGAACCTAGATCTATGAGTAAATGATGTGACTTTGGGATCAATTATCCCCCACATCATCACATATTGGGCCTATAAAGTTAATTGTGTTAATGACTGATGTAATTTTAACCAAGTTCATCCCTATGAACCTAATTCTTACTATATATAAAGGATGTTAATTGGGGCTAAATTGATCTCATGGGGCTACTGAGCCTCAATGTAAGGAATGTCATCCATATGATATTAATTGGGGATCCAAGTGCTCACCATATTAAAAAAATAAATATTTTTTCAATTTGATATGCAATTTGGTCCAAAGGAGCCATGTGCAAGGAATTACATTCATTTATAATGTAAATTGGGGCTTACATGGCCCTGATTGTATACCATATTGAACCAATCAAGTATTCAGTACTAAATGATACATAATTGGGACCAATCTAGGCTTGCCCAAGGAATTCTGTCAACATAATTTTAATTAGGGCCCTAATTGCATACCTTATTCAAATAGTTAAGTGTTTAATTCAATCTGATATGAAATATACCAATTGAACCCTATGTAAGGAATTACATCCATCTAATAATAATTGGGATTCTAATTGTGCACCAAATTTAATTGAAAGAATATTTGGTTCAATATGATATGAAATTTAGTCCAAACAAGCCTTGTGTAAGAAATTTCATCCTTCTATTGTCAACAGGGGGCTCGTTTGGTCCCAAATGCATAACATATTGAATCAACCAAGTATTTAATTTAGTTGAATATGCAATTATGGCCAACCAAGGATCATGCAAGTAACTGAATACATCTAATGTCAATTATAATTTCATTGGCCTTGATTATAAACTATATCTAGCTAGTCATGTATTTGGTTTTATATTATACATAATTGTGGCCAATTGAGCCCCATAAAAGTAATTTTGTCCATATAATGTTTCAGTTGGGTTCCATTATCACCGATTTCACACCATATTGAACTAATTGAGTACTTAGGTTCAATATGAAATGCAATTGGGGTCACTCAATCCCTAAGCAAGGAATTACATCCATCTAATGTCATTTGGGGCTTTAATTACACTATGTTAAATCAATTGATATTTTTTTCAATACTATACATAATTGAGGACAACCAAGTCCTATGTAATTAACTATTTCTACCTAGAATATCAATCGAGGAATTTTTCACCCCATGTAATGAATTGTGTCCATCTAATGTCCATTATGAATATTTTTTCCTAATTGCACATCATATTTAACCAACTGAGTATTTTCTTTAGTATAATATATAATTAAGAGTAATTAGTCCTCCTGTAAGGAATTCCTTCAATATAATGTCAATGAGGACTTTGATAGAACACCATATTAAACTAATTGAATATTTAGTTTAATCTAATACAAATTTGGGGTTAAATGGGTTCTGAGAAAGGAATTATATCTATATGATTTCAATCGGGTCTCTAATTTCACACTATATTATAAAAAACCAAGTGTTTAGTTTATTTTGATACGTAATTGGGGCTAACCAAACTCCATCCAAGGAAATATGTACATCTAATGTCAATTTGGGATCTATTAGCCCAGTTACACACCATATTGGGATAAAAGGAACAATAAATTAATTCGTAGGTTAATACATATCCAATTATCATTCAATGTTATCAATTCTTGATAAGATCATTGGTCCCAATAACAATATTAATCAACCAATATTTGATCTTAAGACTACTAAGGCTAATGACTGCTATTAAGGTTTTAGGGTGTTGAGAATATGTAATGTGATCACGTTATTGACACGATCACATTATTAAGTAACATGATTACATTAATAACATAGGTAATAATGTGATCACATTATTAATGCAATCATGATATTTTAATTTGAATTCAATTCCCATGCCTTTTGGTTTGATAATGGCTTGGATTCCTGAGCCCAAGGCTTGGACTATCAATGTATAGTCGAGTTTTGAAAGGTATGAAAATAAACAATAAATTTTAACTTTGATTACCAAATACACTAAGAATTTCAATATGAAAATTCAAAAACTTGATACGTTCATGACGAGCACACTCTCCTCTTTCCAAAAGTATGATTTTTATAATTTTTAGACTAATTTAAGATTTCAAACAATGTTGATTTCTAACTCTGCCTTTCTTTTGCCACTACATACTGTAAACATACATGCTTATAAATGTTCATGTAATTTGTATTTTGTTGATCCAAGTGAAAAATAATTTATATGGTGACCAAGTCGGCCCAATTATACACACATTAAAAAAAATTGATTTTCATTTTTTTTTGAGGTAGTTAGGCATGTCACACAGATGGCTATCCATTTATTTGTCAGTTTTTAAGATCTATTTACTTGTAAAATTCATAAAAAAAAAGTATTCATTTAAAAAATATAAAAAATTATAGGTGACCTACTATAAGATCTTATCTAATTTTTCCCCAAAGGGTTTTAAATAATATTAAACGCTGCTAAAAAAAGGTGCATAACACAACCGTCTATCTACTATGTTTTCTAAAATATAGGAGTTCTTCTTAAAATTTTAGATGTTTGACCTAGTTATACTTAACCATTTTAAAAAAAAATTAATGTTTTGGAAACTAGACTCGAAATGCTATATTTCATATTCTTGCACTATCTTCAAATTTTGAGTGTAGATATCTCAACTTATCTATAAAAGTTCAAATTTTTGAAATTTCAGGAAAATCATGTCCATGGGTAGGCCACTTTTTGTCCCCCAAATTTATGCACTTACCCATTTTAGAGAAGCAAAGCTCACAACATTTCAGTAAATCCAAAGAAGTGTATTTTTTGAGTAACAGAAGGAAACTTGCTTGTTCACATAATATCTAAGGAAGGTATAAATATTGACCAAGAAAGAGTTGAAGCTATTCAAAAATTGTCTCTTTTGAGAAGCAAACCTTGTGTTCACTCTTTATTTAGAAAGGTAAACTTCTTAAGGATATTTGTATCTGACTTTACTGAGTTAACTAGACACATCACTAACATGATGAAAGTTAAATATATGTTTAAATGGAATAAATAAAGTAAAGATTCGTTTGAATAAATAAGGGCTACTATTTCTTGAGCATCAACTCTTGTATACCGGAATTTTAAAAAATAATTTATTATTTACAACTAATCATAAAAACACACTATCTTAGCCATTCTAATTTATAAAAATGATGAAGGAATTGAATCATCTATTGATTTAATGAGTTTTGGTCTTAAAAATCACGAGCTTAAATATTCCTACATTGAAAAATATGTTTTTGTTGTTATAAAAGTAGTAAAAAAAATCAAGTATTATATTTTAAGTTCTCATTTTATTGTAATTGTACCTAATACAACTTTTAAATATATTATGATGCATCAATAAATTGGTTCCAAAAGTGGAGTTTGGATTACAAAGGTACAATTATATTATCTATTGTTAAATCCTGCTAAATTGGTTAGAGGTAGAGGACTATGTCAACTTATTGTAAAAGGAACTAATAGCTCAGAAACTAAAGATTTTCCATTGATAGTATTTATTGGTTCAATTGATAAATGGTATTTAGACATTTCATATTTTTTAACATATAGAGAATGCCCTTGACACCTGAATGCTAATAAAAAAAATCAATGAAATTGAGAGTAGCTAAATATGTCATCTAGGACAATACTCTCTTCAAGAAGGGTACTTGGAAATTTTTATTGTGATGTGTAGATAAATAAAAATAGAAAAGACTTCTTGAAGCTTTTAATAGTCAAACATGTGGTGTTCAATTTTCAACACCTATCACAACTTATAATATTTTAATATCACATTATTTTTTGCCTATATTTTTTAAATACTCTAATGAATTTGTCATGAAATGTGAAGTGTGTAAATTTTTTGTATGTAAACCAAAATTTTCAGCTCTTCCACTCAAATAAGTGGTGATTAAAGAACGACTCAAGCAATGGGGGTTATAATTTATTATCACATTAAACCTATATTCAAACGTAGGACACACACATGTTATCATGGCTATAGACTACTTCACAAATTGGGTAGAATTTGTCCATGTGAAGCAAATCACTTATAAAGTGGTATGTAACTTCATCAAGGAGAACATCCTACTAAGGTATGGTGCACCAGAAAATATTGTAACTGTCAATGATTCAAAATTTTCTTCCTCTAAGATTTTGTTTTTTTATGGATACAAAATATCCTTATCACATTCCTCATATTACTATCCACAAGGTAATGGTTAGGATAAGTCAAGCAACAAAAACATTGTTACTATTATCTATAAATTGGTGGATGAAAATCAAAGAAACTAGCATTAAAAGTGATATGATAGATTATGGGATGGCCACATCACTCTAAAAAGAGATATTTTAATGTATCCATTCTAGATTGTATATGGGAAATATGTTGCAATGCCTATTTCATTAGAAATGTTTTCATTACATTTAACTATAATAATTGAAGATGAAAACTTAAGGAGTTCATTTGATAACAGGATTATATATATGAATAAATTGGAAGAAGACAACTAAAGATTGTTGAATAGATTGTTAAACATCAAATTAAGGTAAAGAAACATTTTGAAAAGAAGGCTAAAAAATATATTTTCAGATTGGGGATCTTGTTTTGTTGTGGGATAAAAGAAGAGAATAAAAAAGCATTAATGGAAAAATAGATTCCTTATGGACTGGCCCTTTCAATATTAGATTCTTTTGTGGAGATAACATGTATTACTTAGCATATAAATATAGTACATATATTTCATTTCTCTCCAATGAACAATATATAAAACACTACTTTCAATGAATGCAGGTTGTCCCCTACATGTATATAGGCGAATTAGGATTTTATCATGTTTTCTTTCTTGCATTGTCTTTTCCTTTCCTTTTTATTGTGTTTCTTATTTGTCTCATATCTTTATATAATCCTTACAATGTAATATTTTTAATTATTTGAAAATACATCTAACTTGGTGGCCCAATAAATCAAACACTCGTATTTGAAACCCTAAAATTCTAAGGTTCTTTGTTATCCTTCATAGTTCAAATTCCTAGTCAAAGCCAACTATTATCATAAAAAAATTAACTTCCCAAAACCTCCCAATTTTTACACCAATGCATAGATCAAGTCAAAGAGATAAATTTTGATCATAAACACTTTACAAAATTTTCAAGTTCTGAGATCTATTTGAAAGTTATGTAACTTTTTAGCACCTTATGAACTTCTTTTGGTTCTCCAAACTCCTAAAACCTCATAAAAATCTTAGTTAGGTCTTAGTTCCTTCAAGTTTTAAAATATCAATTGTGTCTTTAGTTATTGTTGTTCCTCAAATTCTTAAGATAGAACTATACCCATTTTAGTTAGAAGTATTAGTTATGTAGGCAATGCTCACTTATAGAGGTGTCTTTGGGATCATCTCAATAGTGTGTTACCACTAACCCATTTTCCCCTAAGGTCATTATGAAGATGAAGAACTAGGATTTTTAAAATTCATAAGGAATAACATTACATGACCCAATTATGAATACACAAGAGTGAAGGTGAAGTAAAATCCAAAAACATCTAGGTGTTGCATCTTTTTCTAACAGGTATTTCATATAAGACACTTCCATTGAGTTCATATAGTAGAATCGACATAATCATCCCAGTTTGATATGTATTCATGGCTCTAGAAACATTCAAATCATAACCTAATGACTATTCTAAAACTATCTTCTAGTCTACTTCTTACCTGCTCTAGATCTAGAACTTCATTAGCATTAAAACAAGTTAAGTACATTACTTCTTTATCATTTCTATATCTATCATAGTTGTGCTTACTATTTTTAGCATAACTTAGCATAACAAATCTAGTGTATGTTTATATTATATTTTAACACCCAATTGGCATGTTGTATATATGATTATAACCTGTGTGCTTATTATTTTCTACATAACCCCTTAATGAGTATTGAGGTAACCTCAACCTAGAAAACACCATTTTTTAGGGTTAAACACTAATAAAAAATTATATGTCAAAATTCCTTGATCTAAAAAAAAGGTAGTGGAGGTAATGCAGAAGATCCTAATAAGTTGAAATTACTAGATAAGACTTATGGAGATGAATCTTCGTCAACATAAAAGGTACCTATAAAGTGTGATCTTGTGTCTTCTTCTATTCCTTTAAGTGAAGTTTATTATTTGAAATATCTTGATCCTTAAGTGTTAATTGATAACTAAACCCAAAAATATTTACTTTGAATCAGTCTTATCCCAAATTCCTCTTGTTTGTTCTCCTACACATGTAAGACTACCTTCCCAAACTCCTCACATTTCATCACCTCCTCATGTTCTATCTCCTCTTGACATTCAATCTTCACCTCATGTTCCACCTTTGTCCCCACCTATTTCTTCACCTCCAATGTAACCTATTATTTCATGGGATTTTATTACTACTCTATAAAAAGTTATTTCTCTTATTGATCCCACCATAATTTATAACACCTAAGTGGTTGCTTCATTAATTATATCATCTTTTACCTAGATTCATCAAATGGTCGGTAATATAAAAAATCCATTATTAGATATGTTGCACTTAATTTTTATGTAGTTACTAATGTCAGGATCTTGCTCCACCAATAGAGCACATATGATTACTTCTTGTATTAGCAACTAAACACAGAATTTAACCAGAATCAATAAGTAACTAGAAATATGAAACAACATAGGAATATGAGAGACAATACACAATTGTATTAATAATCACTTAGAAGAATATACAATAAAGAAGATGCCACTTCTTCTTCCACCTCAAAGGCTCGCCACACCTCAAGACCTTCTTCCCTCTCTCTCTCGGTCCCAACAATCAACTCCAATGCATAATTGATGTTCACCTCTACCAGTCAGAAACAACGCTGCCAGTACACTAAGTACACAACTGTACTCCAAGTAGATCTCCTACTCTCTACTGCTACCTGCAAATCACTAGACCTTACTCACCATTGTAGATCTCCAAAAGAAGCCATGCTCACCTGCTGACCAAGATCATACAAATACGAATAACCCTTCTGATTCTCCAAACCAGCACCCACCTTGGTACTGTGGCACTAGGAGGAACACACCATTGCTCTCCTCTCTCAGAACGAGCTTATTTGCTCTCTTACTCTCTAGCTACAAGTTTACAATATAGCCCATGAGTCCATATATGGATCTCATGCTTACAATAATTAGACTATCTTAATTACAATAATTAGACACACAACTCAAGACTATGACTGGCCTTTAACATGCAAACTAACAGTCTCAAAATAGACTCTCTAGAATCAACATGCAAACTGCATGTTCACGCACAGGCTGCCGACGTCGGCTCCTCCATGACCGATGTCGACCGACTGGTGACCGACGTCGATTACTTCTTCACTGCACTGTGACCGATGTCGGCTAATCAGACCGACGTCGGTTGCCCTACAACTCGCTCTGCAACTCTCTGTAACTCTGCATCCTCCGTAACTTCTCCTGTTTGCATCCTGGTGAAGCTTTTAGATCCACAACCTAACAACTAATTTTTTGCAAAGGCCTCTATTTAAAAGGGATAAAACAATTTCAATTTTGGTGTCTAACTCCTTGGATACACAGTTTGTAGAGATTTATCAGCCTTTATTTGATAAGAATGAAGAAGATATGACTCTAGTAGACTAAAATATGAGTAAGATATATTTTGTAAAACCAAATCATAAAGGAGACATTCACAATTTTAAGGAATTTCAGTAAGGCTAATCAAAAGAATAGAATAAGGAAAATAAAGAGATAAGAAACTTGAAGATTATGTAGCACATTTTTAGCGTATATCAAAATTTTCCTAAATCAAATTGATATTCCTCTAGACTTTGTTTGTAATTCTACTCCTAAAGAAGATATTGAAACAAATGTCATGTTGAACATTTGTAATAATAATAATGGTATAATCATAAATACTTGGGTTGAATTTTTTTTAATTAATCAACTTAAATTCATTGAGTAAATTAGAAGAGTGAATGGGATACTTGAGGCAAAAAGGTTAAAATTTAAGAGGAAATAAAAACACTAAAGAAAGGACTTTATATAAATATAACTAGGGATTTGAAAGACATGGCTCGTATAGATGATAAATTTATTGTATCTGAACATATCTAAAATAATGTGGAAGAAAATTATTCACATTTATGACCTTTGAGTATGGAAGGAAAATTAATGTTCTTGGAGAATTTCTAAAGGATTTACATAATCATGGTAAATTGTATGATGTCTCAAGTCTGAGATTCATGCTAATGTTTGGGCATTTCACTATGAATTGCTAATAGAATGAGATGTTGAACCTTATATAACCATAGAAATAAAATTACAATTTGAAAATATTATTAGAGAAGAGCCATTTGGTAAAAATACATTCAATTTAGAAGTGATGAATAAATTGATAGATATCCATAATTTCCTCATTGAATGCATTGAGAACCTTCCAAACTTATTTAAGAGTAGTGAAGAAATTAATGAATTGAAGAAATCATAATTGGTGCACCTATTAAAAAAAAGCATTCCTAAATATCAAGGGATAATTTATGCAGTACAAAAATTCAAAGCATATAGGTTGAAGTCATCATATGCTTAAGGACAAGGTATAATGGTGACAACCAACCAAACATCCTCCCAAATTGATAAATGCTTTTTTTCTAGTAAAGTTTCTCTTTATACTTTTTCTATTTATTTGTTTAACTTTTTCGTGAAGTTATTGTAACTTAGAATTTATTATGTTTCACTTTTAGTGTGTAGACACCCAAATATGGTCATGAATACTTGATTATGTCATTTTGTGGATCTTTTTCACTTTGATTAACTTATGCATTTAATTAATACCTAGTTTTCCACCTTGCCCTATCCTAAGCCCTTATTTGGATTTATTCTCAAATTTGTAGCTTTGAAACTTCTTGAAACTTTCAAATTTTTTCACTTGCCATATAGAAAACACGAACATGAATGAATATCATACCCCCCACATGTGTATTGAACTGATATTGAATGCCATTTGAAATTGTAACTATTTGTAAACTTGTAATTGTAGACATAAGTGTGCATGCATGTCACATGCCCCCATAATCTAAAAATTCAGAATCATGGTATATTCTAAAAAATTGTGTAATGTCATAAATCTATTTTTTTTATTACTCATGAAGACTTGAATTCTTAATATAATCCCATTGTGATGCCCCCATTTTGAGATGAGAGATGTAGTTTTTAATTCACTCATCTCAAAATAAACATGTGAATATTTGAAAGATGTAATCATGTAGTAGCATTTTTTTATTTTTTGAATTGTATTTCCTAATAATATGAAAGATAACATTGAATTGCATATGAAGCATTGAAGCACATAAGCAAGATATGCATGATATTTATCATGACAGGAGAGTAAAGTATAGAATATTAGTACTGTATGATATAAATCAAGGCACCATAGTAATAAGTATATGAATATGTAAGCAAAGTCATGCAATGTCATGTAACTAACATAATATGTTTCACACATAAAGACCAGAGGCTACATACAAGGGACATGTCATATAAGCATACAAGGCCAAGGGTTACACTCAAATGGCATGATGATGCCATATAAGAAAGAACATGTATATATCACACACACAAGGCCATTGGCCACACACAATAAGAAAGAAATCCCTAATTTATAGTGTAGTAAAGTAAGAATGTAAAGAGAAGCATAAATCAAATGAGAATAGTTTAAATCAAACCTATGTATCAATGTCATTGTTAGAAACTAAGATTTTTCATGGACCACAATATAATGCATGAGTGATTAGCAAAACCTTTGTATGAGATATAGTTCAGCATGGTAGAAAGGTTATGGATAGAAATAACATGTTGAAGTGTTCATGCAAAATGAAGACATGCCTCTAACTTAACAAGGCTATTAGGTAATAAGGGAAGCCCAACATCTAGACAATGTAAAATTATGTCTTATATCACACTGAAATACCTCATGAAAAATGATTTATATTAAAATTTGAAACATTCTATGTACATGACATGAAAAAAATAAAATATGTAAATAAGTAAGCTAGTAACATTTGAAAATGTTTATAGGTCTTGATTTTTTATTTTTGTAAATATTTTGATTTTTTTGAACCTTTGACATATATGATTTTTTTAGAATTTTTGAAATATTTGAATGTAAATATTTAAAAATGAAGCTCATAAGCAAGGCTTCAAAAATAGAACAAAAGGAAGGAATTAGAATAATCATGAACAAGGTGTTAAAGCATATGAAGGAAAGCAAACAATATGCCTCCAATGTATCTGTAACTTGAGTCATAACAATGTAACATAAATGATGAGTACATATAATAATGTACATGCTTCTCAATGGGAAAGAGATTAGTTGTGTTCATGTAAAATTAACAAGGTATGAACATGTAAGTGCAATGAAACTCATAGCATAATAGGTATGCAATAGTATGCAAGTATAGTACTATAGAAAATATGCATTGAAAGTGTTGCAAGGTGGTTATTTTGGATTGTTTGAATTGATTTGAAAATTAAGAAGGCAAATGCCTAAATTGAAAATAAATCCAAGGGCTAGAATATTTCTTGGGGTGATAATAACTAATAATTAAGTAAAATCAAAGATCCTATATAGAAAGGAAAGTATGCAAGTAGATTAACCAATAAATTGATTAGAGGAAATTTTTATGGCATACCTAAGTAAAGGGTATATTTACCTTATTGATTTTTTGATAAACCACCAATTGTGATAGGATACCATTATTTAGAGACATCTAGTCTATTATACAGTATCATTGGTGTTGTATGGTGCATATCAATAATAACTATAGTAGATGTCCTTATTAGATTATGCTCTAATTTTTGTTATTGTGTTGTAATTATGTTCTCCTATGAAATTGTGATCATTGAACTACTTTGATAAAATGTTAGAGAATCATATTTAGGACTCAATGTAGCTTCCATTAATATTTGACATGGTCTTATAAGAATTGCATTGTAATATGTTAAAGTAGGATCAATGTGAAATAATGTTGAACATGACTTAGGACTAAGAGTGATTAGTAATGTGATATATCCTATGCAATGACTTGGTTATGTAGATTTGTTGAGATATTGTATATCATACCCAAGATATCTAAGAAGAGTTAGGTAGCATATATTTGATTTTTTTAAGCATGTAAATTCAACATTAGTGCATTATTTTCCATAAAGAAGTGGTTTAATAATGAGGGGATCTAGATAAGAATAATGTTTCTTTATTTCCTCTTTTGTAATAATATATGTAGGATCAAATTCAGATATTGACTCATGATTTTAAATGCCTCTATTGAGAAATCCTTTTTTGAAAGTACTTTGATTTTGATTTGGATATTGTATCTCTTAATGTAGCTCTATGCGTGGTATTTGATTATTCCCTTTGTACCTTATCTTTAGGAGATGTGATCACCACATTATAAGTGCTAGAGTTAATTGATTGTGAAATAGTATTACAGTTGTTTGAGGTGTTTGTTAGATCCACTTGGTTGTAAATGGGTGATTCTACCTTGATTTTATATAAGATATATCTCTATATTCACCCACTCCAACAAATGTAAATAAATAATGAAATAAGTAGTCATCTTCATATATGGGATTGCAATTTAGTTTGGATAGTTAATCATATGTTAGTTTTTATGTAACTTCATTATAACTTCTATAATAATATTAAATTATAGAACAATTTTCTAAATTAACTAATAATGGTAGTTCCTAAATAGGTTCTATTGTTAATATGGAAATTTGTGCTTGTTACCTCTTTTCTTTGATAGGTTCCTCTATTTGTTTAGAAAGTTGCACTTTTGGCATAGGTTCTTGGATAGGCTCAAGAATTTGAGAACTTTATGAGATATAATTTACATTACTTGATTCATTCACTTCATAAGTATACATTTTTGCCATTGGAATTGGTTCTTTTGGTGGTATGATATAGATTTGATCAGATTGTGTTTGTGTCTTTTTTTAATATAGAGAAAGGTGCATCATCAACTAGAATTATATACTCATGTGTATCATGTATAAATTTGATGCACCTATGAAATTTATAAGGTATAAGATCCATTGCATGAATCCAAGACTAACCCAAGAGTAATTTATATTGTAACTTATTAGGTATAACTTGAAAAATGGTAGATACCATTTTTGGACCCAATAGTAATTCAAATGTGATAGTTCCCAATATTTGTTTTGGAGTGATATCAAATCCATGTATAGGTTTTTTGGAGTTTTGAATATTATCCTCATTTAAGCCCAATTTATTTAGGAATTCATATCTATAAATATTTATTCTAGAGCCGTTGTTAACCAATACATGTTTAACTATTTTCCCATGAGCTTAAATTTGGATAAATGATGGAACATTTTATTCATTAATATGTTTGGGAGGTACATATTCCTTATCAAAAGTAATAGTATTTTCCATTTCCTTTAAGGTATTAATGATAGAATAAAATTAATCCGAATATGTATCCATAGGGAGAGTTGTATCACACAACATTGCATATAAGATATCTTTGTAAGCTAGTGATTTATTTAATGTCTTTATAATAGAGATCCTAGCCAAAGTATTATAGAATTGGTCAATGAGATCATACCCTTTGTATTGGGAAAATTTCCTTGGAGGATTTTGAGGAGGAAAATTTTGATTTTAAGGATCAGGATGAGGAGGTAAAGGTTGCCACCCTCTTCTAGTTTGAATAGCATGAACGTGGGAATCTAATATGAGCCATGGATGAATAATAATAAGTAGGTTGATTAATGAAAGTAGGTTAATGACAAGGAGGAGGGAACATAAAAGGTTGTGCACATGCTCTTTAGTGTCTAGTTGTGATAGTAAGTAACTTGGATTGGATATTATAAAAATATGTATTTGTAACATGTTGGGAGATGGTTTAGGTTGGTTCTATCCATAATAAATAAACTCTTCTTTATATCCAAGACCTATTATTCGACATTGTGTGAATTTTTTATGAAATCTTTCCCTAAAATGGTAAAAAAAACACTCTCATGATGATGTTAATCTTGTGAAAGAGTTATTATAGGGTATAACATTGCAAAATGAGAATTGAAAAGTGATAGAGGGTCTATATTACAAATTTTATCCTCTTTACTTGTTTGATATTTTATCCATGCTTTAGCATAATGAATATTATGTTGAAATGGAATATAATGTGCAATAATGAATTTCATAATCCTATGTAGCATATGATAAACACCTTCACTAATTGATCCCATTATGAATACAACACAATATGAATCAATCAAAGCTAATTATTATGAATATAATATAAGCAACAATTAAGGTATAAGGGTGATCTAGGCAAGAGTTTGAATGATTGTGTGAGATCTAAAATATACTTACTCAATTTTTGATTATTTTTGTAATAATTTTTCATAGTAATAACTACAAAGACAAAACTATGTTTATATCCCACTAACTAAATTTAAGATGGTATAGTGAGAGTAAATTCACTAGGTGATAATCACCTCTTAAGAGCACCACAAATCAAATGGCTAACAGAGGTTTCCAATGGTATAATATAGGTACCCTAGTCATTTTTGATATACCATGAAGAACATGGAAACTATTGTATAATGTCTATGAGTATAGGGGTAAACTCATCATAGCATGATGTCTGTAAAATAGATAACCATGTAGCCCATATCGATACTCACTAAGTAGTTTTAAAAATGTTGGAACACAATTTCTAAAAATAAGCACACAAAAATAAAGTTCAAATATTTTTGTGTATATAATTAAAAAAAATCAACTAGATGTTGAAATAAATAGCTTATGTGTTAGATGTTATCTGAGGTGACATGATAATTTCTTCAGTGTTGGATTAAATCTAAGGTCGAAGAAGATTAAATCATTGTGTGTTGGATTTATATCCAAAGTTGAAGGTAACTTTATTTTAGTTTTAAGAATTTATATAAATTTTAATGAAATCCTAAGACAAAAATCAAGTAAATGACAAGCATTGTTCTAAATAAAATGGGTTTACTAGAATGATTAATCTATTTTAAATTAAAATGAATTAAACTAATAGATTTAAACTATTGAAATTGAAATATATTAAATATACAGATCCAAATATAAAATACAAAATACAAAATTATTTAAAAATAATAAATTGATCAATAAATATGTAAACCTCCCTCAAACTAGTTTTATGTTGACCATGACTTAAATTATTTTGAAAAACTTGAAAAATAGTGTCACTACCAAAAATAGAAGTTTAAGATTTTTTCAAACAAGGTTGTACTAGGAGGACAAAGGTTAACTATGGCCTTATCGATTGATTAGGACCACATCTCAATTAATTGTGTGACTAACTTTTTGATCTGGGTCTATGTGCTTGTCTACAAGGGTTTACTATTTAATTTTGTGTGGTGATTTAATGCATGGAAGACCTAAAAAATATAAATCCTTGTTCCTAAATAATAAACACAATAGAGATCAAATGCTAAAATGGGGTAATAGGGTTAAGGTAATAGCTGGATACCCTAAGAAAACCCCACATAATTTGAGTGCTTCCTACATAACCCAAATGGGCCTTAGGCCAATGTATTTCTCCCTCCTAGAGTGAGTCTATGAATTTTACCTTTGATATATGAATGCAACTAGATAGATTGACTTGATTTATTGATAGTGATTTTATTTTAAATTACATAAAATATATCCAAGATTATCTTATGATTTTTATGGTGTAACATAATTAAAATAAGAAGAAATAGTGCTATTTTACTTAGTGTGCAATAAATTGCCAAGAGATTGCTAGATGGGTTCAAATGAGTGTATTATTGTGCTTTTATATAGGAATATTTGGTATATTTATGTTAACCAAATTTAAAAAATGCATGAGAGATCCATTTTTAAATGTATTAAATTTTAAAATTGACTATTGGAGCATGTGGGATAAGCTTGCACTATTGGATAAGGTTGTAGTGTGACCCTGTATAACCTAGCATGATATTATCCTAAAAGGATAGAGACTAATGGAATAGGTCTAAAAGGAACCTATAGGCCAAATAGGTATAAATGAGGCTGAAATATGGATGTATGCATGATATTTTGAGTGTTTTTAATATAATAGAGACTCTCATATAAATTACGAGTTAACGAAATGATGACTAGACTAGTAAGGTAAGGATGTCAAGAATAAACATTATCAATGATTTAATGATTAAATTTGAGTGTCTACACAATGCAATAAAAAATCAAGGATCACACCAAGTAAAATTCATCTATGATCAAACATATGACACATTAACATTAACCTGCTAATAACAAATAAAAATAGCCTACAAAATCAATCCATGTTATCATTTCACATCTTAAAGTACAATATTTATAGAATGTATCACTTTAAAGAGTGTACACAAGAACAACTCATGTGTAATCAGTATAAATATCTTTATATGATCAATGAAATGGTCATACAAAAATATAAGTCATAAAGTGTACCAAGATGCCTCTAGCATATGCACTCCTTAATATATAAAGGTAGCCCATTGGTGTAGGAATGTCCCACATCTATTTGTCTATGTCATTGCAATGTGTATGGATTGAATCCCAGTTGTACATATTGTGAAAATTATGTGTGTATAAAATGAATATGTAATCTACCATGGATATATGATAAATAACATAAATCAATCATGTAACTAGAAAAATATGTGATGCGTAGGTGATGATTTTGATTTTTTTTTTAATATATCTATGTGTGTGTGTATTTAAATTTTTAAAAAGTTCCCATTTAACCTATGATCCTATAAAGGGGATGCTCATGTGTTGGTCATAGACTAATAAGTGTGAATGTCACATGTAGTTGTCAAGGTGTAACTTGTATCATATTTATCTTTGAATGATATAGAGTTGAAGCAGATTTTATGTCTCAATTTATGCTATTTGATAAATAAATTACATTTAATAACATAAAAAGAGATAAACCACTCTATAAAACCATGTGCACCAAATAGATATTCTTCTTATTCACACTTACAGTGCAAAGATGTGTCACTAGCATACTGATTGACATAATCATCATAAGTAGGATAGTCATTCCCTTCATTCATAGAAGTGTGATCATTATTCCCATAAGCATCATCACTACCCATAGAAGTAGGATTATTTATACCCACATGTGTTTGTTTAGTTGTATAATCATAAGGCACTGGACCTAATTATGGGATTGATGGCAAGAATTAAATATCACTCCTTGAGGATTGGTAGAATAAATGGTTTCCACTTTATTTTCTTGATTTTAAGATGTTCTGTCTCTTGAAATAAAAATAGTCTCACCTCTGAGGTAAAATTTAATATAGTAATTATTGTTACCAAATGTCACACCCATTGCTTTGATCCATGACCTTCCTAACATATTATTATATTCGACTAAAGCAAGATCAATATGGTATGTAATAATGCATGAATTAATACTGGGAACTACATACCACTAAATGGATCAAATGTAATATTTGGCTAAAGTATCCTTATTCAACATTGGTGCACTACTTTCCATCTATTTTAGGGATAATAATAAAATTATTTAGAAATCAAGAAAGCTTTATAGTTGGTCCCTTGGAAACCACACATGTAACATTAGTATTCTTAGTCACATATTACTTTTGAAATTTATTATTAAACACCTCATTCGTAGGCACAAGTTTGTTTTTGGTTCTTTAGTTAAGGTTGCTTTATGTAACTCTTCTTTATGTAACTTTTCCTTATGTAACTCTTCTTTTTGTAACTTTTCCTTGTGTATCTCTTCTTTTTCATAACCATTATTTTGATAATTGTTCTTTATGTAGCTCAACATTAGGAGATGGAACCAAAGATTGAGTAAGTTGCTCAATTGTAGAAATTGTGCATGAATGGATGTATCTAATGTAAGTTCACCACTATCAATAAGTTCTTGTATTATATTTTCCAAAGCTCAAAAATTATATGTATGATGTCCATGAACTCTTTAATAACCAAAATAACAATTATATCTCTTCATATGTTGCAAAGAAGGTAGTATTATCAACTTATTTATAATCACATGCCTTAGTAGTTCACTTAGATGTTTATTAAGCTTATAAAATTCTTGATTCATTAGTTTTAGATCATTTATGCTTCGGAAGCGCTATTGAGATGAACTCTTTTGGGGCACATAGGTTTTGGATGATGAACAAGATATGTAATTTTCATTTGTCTGTTTAAAAGCCTTTACATATGCAATAATATCTTTAAGTGATTTGACTATTATAGAAAAAAATGTGTTTCATTTTTTAACATCTCTATGGATTACCTCATGGAAAGAATCCAATCATGAATGGTCATATTAAGCACACTATTTCTCATAGGTTGAGAATATATAGCTTTATAAGCATAAACCCTAGGCCTCTTAGATTTGATATTCATATAAAATTCTAAAGGACACGCCCTACCTATTTTTTTGGTGATAATATAGACCTATTTATCCATTATAAAACTTAGGAAATTAATAGGAGAGGGATGGTAGCTATCACTACCTTGAGGAGGAATGAAAAGAGTCATACATGGGAGCATTCTAAATTCCACATCCATATAGTATGTATTACTAAGGAGAGTTAAGAATACAACAATACTAATTTCAGCTTTAGATTTATTGCACACATATTTGACTCATATCATTACATTATTGTGAAATATATTACATTTTTTAAGGGAGTAACATGTAATGATAATAAATCATAACTTGAATTAGAAAGTATAAACTATATATATCCATTATAGCTATCATACATTGTATGAAATAAATAACCGAACACCCCAAGAAAGTCATGAGAAAATTTAAAATAAAAACATTTTTATTAGAAATATCAAATTATAAATGAAATTCATAATTATTTTCAAAAAAAGGTATGCCCTTTGCTCGCTAGACTAAATTTACTAAAAATAATAATATCCTAATTTTATAAAATCTATGCATAATTTTATGAAACAAAAGAAGGTATTTTATCCAATCAATACAATTAACAACAACCTCAAATATTTTCAAAAATAGAGATGTTTTGAATTAGATATGAGCCAAAAATGTATGAAGATAAGATACAACCCTAATAAATGAAACCCTAATAAGATAATAAGCATGAAAACCTAGGGAAAAATTAAAAAAGCTTATATTTTCACACATGACAAGGGGAAATCAAAAATAAAATTTGAAACCTTAATGTAAAAATGTGAAACCCTAATAAGGTAGGATGAAACACTAAGGCAAAACTAGATTTTTTCATGCTTGAAGAATGGTCAAGTTCACCAAAATGTTTAAACTTATTTTATATTTAGTTATCTAAACAAGAAAAAAACTTTAAATATTAAGATTCTGTAATACATATCCCACATTACACCTATATGAATGTAAAAGGCAAACTAAGATTGATTAATTATACTTATTATTTATAAGAATGACTAAGAGGATGGGGTACTTAGGTTTTTTATGTTCAAATATGGTTTATGTATGTGTATAGTCATCAATAATACCCTAAAATGGGTATGTGATCACTCAGCTCAAGAGAATGACTATCAAAATATGTCTGGATAAATATGGTAATGCTTAAATGCATATGGCTATCAAATATGTTAGCTTTTTTATGAAACTATCTTATGTGTTTTAGCCAATAATTTATGTAAAAATGTGTTTCATATGCATGTTAATATGTTTCTTTTGTAATTTTAGATGTTTGGTCTTATGCACAAATTTAAATTTATATTCTCTTAGCTTTAAACCCTAGCTCCACCTTTGACACTTTTTATTGGCTTGTAAAATGTTGTTATAAATATGGGTTAGAAAACCTCAGGCATGCCCAACTATATGGATGAACATTGCCTACGTTCAACTACTCTGAAGAGGTCTCAAAATGCATGTAGTTCTCCCACCTATGTGGATTTGTGAACAATAGTGATCCAATAATAGTATGTGATCCAATAATAGTATGCAACATGTTTGCCTTTTGAAACTTGAAAATATGTAACTTTGACCTTGTGTTAGGTGTTCATCCATAGCTTAGTGATTTTTCCTTTGAGGGGTTTTCATATTTAGATGATTTATGAAAGTTCCTAAAGTATGTGCATATGCATTCTTCAATGTGTCAGTGAAATGCTAGATTTGTGCTTGAGATGATTACTTTTAGTCTTGTTGTATATAAAGTATTAATCCTTTGGGTAATTTCCTTTCATAATTTTTATCCTAAAAAAAAATCTTGGTGAAATTTACATATATTTTGGCAGCAACATGACATGTGTGTTTTGAGTCTTGCCAAATACAATTTATTTTTGGACTCAACATTTTTTTAGAGAAATTCAAAATCAATGTTTTTTATGTGTTGGACACTTATAAGGTTAGGCACACTAAACATAAAATCACATCCAAATTATTCAATAGTGGCTTCATTCCCAGTGTGACCATAAGACAAACTATCTTGACCATGTGGAAATGATGGATGTGAAACCAAATCCCAATAAGGCTTAACTAGGATGTTACATCCAAAATATCCATGGGGCCAAGATGACCTAATAGTGGGAATAGGACACATGTGCATGAAGACTCAGTAGACTAAATGTGCTGACAAACTATATTTTACTATAAATTTGTAATCAAGTATCCATTTGATCTAAAAATTGATTCAGTGTTACAATGAATCATATCTCTTGTACTTGAATTACCCCAAAACTTTGCCTTTCTTCCATTTACTAATATGGAGGTTAAAAATCACCAAATTAGAGCCAAAATATTCATCCCTTTAAGTATGTCACAATGGTATAACTTATAGAAGAATTGTAGCTTATTTCAAGTGATTTTCACTGTGAAATAATATTGAAGTACCTTGGATATACTAGAGTTCCACCTAACTCCTTTAACATCTTGAAGAATATTTTTAAGGTGAAATAAACTTTTTGAAGACCATTGTGGCCTATTCTCCAAAACTACATAAAAATTTACTACTAGATGCAAGTGTAAATATCCATGCCCTAGCTGAAGTAGCTTTCCATGCTACCAAAGCTACCAAAATTAAGTTCAAAAACATTAATTATGAGTCCATGATTTCTTTTGGCATTGATGTTCCAGAGATTGGTTATTTGTGAATAGGGAACATAGCCATAGAAGATTTCTAAAATAAAATCAAAGTAAAATTTAAAACTTGCCTAGTCTCCCTCCTCTGAATGAGTGAACTACCTAAAGCATCTAGTTTTCCACTTAGTGCAGTGTATAGGTTTGGTGTTCACATGCACACAACTCTACATTTGAATACTAGAGATATTCAGTATATAGATGGTTCTATGATGGCCAAGATCGATGGTGAATATATGGATAAGAATCTTAGGATACCTTAAAATAGATACTTATTCAAAGAGGAGTATAAATGTTAGGATAAGTTTTAGGGATAAAATCTTAGAGAAGCACTTCACAACCATACAAATTGGGTGTTTGAACATAATATAAGAGACATTTTGAAACTATCAAATAAATTTTATAGGTCAGACTTTAAATATGAACCTTCAAACACAATCTCTCTTCTCAATAGAGTGGTAGGTAATGTGAGGACAATGGATTTTCACCCTTAGATGTTCCTATCTATGAGTATCATTTTTATTGGAAATTAGTTCATCAATAAAAATCATAATAAATGATGCAATAATCATCATCTCACCAGTGTAAATGTCACCAAGACATTTTACATGACTTCTTATTTAGTATCTTATATGGTTGCACAAAAAATATACCCTAGTCAAACTTAATTGGCCAATGTACACATCACAACCAAGGTACATGATTTATATCCATAATGATCCTAAAGAAAATAAATAAACACTTAAGGTGAGTCAATTATGCCTTCACCATGAGAGTTATACAAACATTGAAAGAGAATTAGGGAGCTAGTATTTCTAATGAAGGAGAAAATTTGGTGACTTCATATGAAAGCCACTTTATTTAATTTAATAAATTCACATATATCAGAGTAGGGAGATTTGAATTTTACACCCTTAGACTCCCAAGGTTGGTGAGTGATAAAATTTTGTTGATTGAAATGCGTATACAACTTAGAGATGTTCAAAAGTAGTGAAGTAAAATGCATGTTGCTACTGATGTTTTCCCAATCAATGTTGATCATTACACCTACAAGAATGTAACATATGCCCAAAAAATGAGAACTTATTTTTTAAAATTATGTTACATTTTGACATGATCAAGTCTTCCTTCAATAAAAAAATATATGTTAGGGTTTGGCTTGGAATATGAGCTTCTTGTGCAAATGTATCTCACTTAGAAGACTACTAGGCAAGCTATACTAATGATTATAATGTTTGAAAGCAAGATTGGGGCTGATTGAGCTTAGATCAAATCAAATCCTTTAATTCTAATTTGGAAACTGAAGGAATAATTTATGATAGAATTTGATTGCTTGATCTAGCTTATATTGAAAGAGTTATAACCTCACCATTGTAGCTTATAAACTGGTCCAATCAATAATGAACTAATTTTTAGATTTAGACCAAACTAGTAATGGATATATAAATGAACTGGTTCAATGATAAACTTGAATATTTAATGGGAAATGGTGGATCAAAGAGATATAAGTCCTCATCCCCACCAAATAAAACTTTTGCATCGATGTCCAAGGTAGTTGGCATCAGTACATTGTATCACACTCAACATCTACTATAGGAGATGATGGAGATGATCCAACTCAACCCAAGTAACCCAATATTACATGTGGTGAAGGTTCTTCTATAATATTAAAGTTGAAAATCAAGATACTAGTGCAACCATTGTCAACCTCTCCTCCAAGAGTTGATACTTCTTTGTTGATTGATAATACCATGTAGTAATATATTATTCCTAGTTTAGGATTCTATCAACCAGTGTTCATGGGATTTTTTAAAATTTAAATACTATAGGTGTCAATGTCACGTCTTATTTCTTCTACCTAGATTCTGCTTCTACTACATTCTACAAAACCAAGGCAAATTACACCACCCTCCACTTGGACTGATCCAAGCATGTAGGTGGTTAGCTTCAATGATGCCTCTTTCAAATGAATGCATTTACTATATAAACGGAAGAAGAATTTGGTGCACATAATTTTTTTGACTTTAATGTGGTGGCAATCTTCTAGTTATTTCTACTTTTAATAATGCCAAAACCACTTCAAGGATGGTTTCTGATTCCTCTAGAGCTCAATTTGTAAAAAATGTTGAACCAAATATATAGAGAAATGAGTAAGAGATGACCATTTAATATTACACCCTGAAGTGAATCCCATTGGGTTGAGCCATTTGTGAGAGTGATGTACACAACCTTCAGGAAATTATTGAAAGGGTGATTAAATGATATGAAAAATATGAGTTGACCTAGGAGTAGTTGAAAGATCAAATCCAAAAAAGATTCTCAATCTCAAATATTAAAAAATATTATAAATATGGAAAAACCCTTGAGTTGGGGTTAGAATAATTGATTTTAGATGGATTGAAATATATTGATGAGATGGAAAAAATATCATATAAATCTGACTCAGAGTAGAATAAAGTTGATTAAAATTTTGAGTGTCATCAAAAGTATCTCACTTTTTGGGAAAATGAGATATAGAGGAGATGACATCCATAGACACTGGCCTACTAGTTAAAGGGGGAGTATTTGATAAGAGGGAAAATGGTCACTCATATGATTGGCTCAAGAGTATTTTACAAAATATGGAAGTGTTAATAAATAAATTAAAATTTTATAGATAAAATTGAATATTAGTGGAGAAAATATGTATGATCCATGTTCAAATGTAGAGAGCCAACATTGTAATTTAACCAAAAAATGGTTCAAGATTGCACTTAAAGAATGTGCTAAAAGATCAATTCATAAAATTAATCAAAGAGGAGTTATTCAAGGCTTGGAATTTTGAATGTTTCACCTATGAATGAGCTCAATAACCTTAATATTTCATTGGAGGAGTTGAACTCTCAGTTAACATATTTTGTTGATACCCCCAATATGATGATGATAATATTGGATAAATGGTTGATAAGCTGAAAAAAACATTATGATTTCCATGGGGAAATCTATTATTATGAATATTCAAGGTGTATTTTGGTAAAGGAAAGGTTTCAATTCAAATAGTTTCTCAACAACCAGCTCCATCAAATATAAATTCTTCCTTGGGAAAAGCCCCTTAAAATATATTATATTTCAATTCTCACATATTAAAATTACAAGTTTTCTTTGTTGAAAACATTAAATGTAAATATATAATTGTAATAGGACAAAAATGATAATACTAAGGGTCATTTCATTTCCTCCTAAATCAATAAATAATAAAAAAGGCTAATGTAAGGGGTTGTTTGATGCTTATTGTAATTTTGTTTGAAATAAAGGAAAAAGATACTTTGTATTCATTATTCCATTGAGGAGTACAAATGAAAATTCAAAACTCTATGTCTTGAGGTTTATCTTTGTATATGTGCATTTTTATTATGTTTAATGTGTGTCCCTCAACTCTCAAGTGATACATGTTTTATTGTCAAATTGTCTAACTACTTCTGAATTCCTTCTTGTCACACAATGCACAAGATATTGATTTTCTCATTCATGTGTGACCCATCATCTTCCTTATTTTACATTTTTGTTTTAAAGGTAAAAATAAAAAAAACTCAATAGCTATTTCCATCTGTAAATAGATTTGTTTATATTTTCCTTGTTTTCAATAACGAGAACCTTAGTTCATAATAGAGAAGGGACTTTTCCCCTTCATTGTTTCAAAGATAACATATTTTCCATGGTGCCAAATATTTTACCAATATTAACTAATATTATTAATATGTGGGTCAACCCAAAGGAAGGGTTTAAATTTAAAAAATAGTTGTTTGAATACCCTAGGATATTGTTCGTGAAGGCAAACAATGTCAATGACTGTACCTTTTGATTGTATGTAAAATTGTTCATGATGAATAATATAGTGATCTAAATAATGGTAACAATTTGTTTATAATAATAGAATAATTAAGCATATTAAATGGATCTTTGTATATATATGATGGAAAATCAAGGAGGCCAATCCCATATATAGATGAATGGCTAGGAGAGAATGTGAGCAAGATTAAATTATATATGCACAAGTCATGTTTATTAAAATTTGGTTAAAATTGATATCATGAACTATCTAATACCTAATTTATTTGTCTACAATGTGTAATATGATACTTTGATTTCCATTAGATAATTTGATCCCTTAAGTTAACTACTTAATAATTATGACACATAAAAATTTCAATTATCATAAAATTATAAGATACCCTTCAAATAAATTAGTGAAAAGAAAAAGTTATGGCACACTTTTGGACATTTGCATCACAACTCAAAATGTTATGATTATATGCCCTTAGGTATAGTTTCAAGGAAAACATTCAAACACCCATGTCCTACATGGATATGGGAATGAAAGGTTTATTGTTGTAAGGGTTCCAATCATACCCTGTACAATCATATGGGTTACAATCATAACCCTTTTATATAATTGTGATGTTTTATTTTTTTTCTCCATTTCACATTATCAAGATCATGTATTACGGTTGTACCCCCAGATAAGGACACTAATGCACACATGATCACAAGACCACATAAAAAGATTGTAGTAGGTATTTTTTCATTGATTTTTTTTTTTTTTGGTTTAAAAAATAAATTAAAAAAATTTAAATGATTTTATGAATTTAAATGTTTATTTTTAAATTAAAAATTATGTTAAGTTAAATAATAAATATATATTTATTTTTAATATTATAAATATGCCAAAAAAAATAAAGAAGCCATGTTAAACTCTCTCACTCAAGTAATGAAGAAACTACATCAACAACCAAAAACCATTACTCCTCACCAAAATAATTTAATTGTTATTATAGATGAAATAAACCATATGTTTCAATATAATGAAGCATACAAACCTTATGATGATGTGTTCAATTAAATCAATTATATATTTCTTTAGAAAATAATTTTAAGGGCACAACACCTTATTCTTATATTGATAATTTTGTTCAAAAACTTATTTCACACCTAGTTTCCCATATTAGTTAGATATGATCATATTATGTAACCATATGTGAGGACCCTTTGATGTCACTTTTGAACGAACTTCATTTGTTACTTGCAAATCAAAGGTGTTCAATCAAAGGATGACCTATCATTATATTATGTCAAACAATGATTACACATTATTGGTTAGGATGGTCCTCAAAAAGGCCATTTATGTCATTATTTCTCAAAAGAAGGTGGATATCACTCTCAAAATAAGAGGAATTTGATTGGTCAAACTTTATGGATTTTCATTAGAGGTGTGAGGCCCAATACTTGTGTTGTTTATATTCTTCCCTTGTGTATTGTACTTATATTATATGATGGATTATTATTTATTAATTTTGAGGTTAAATGTATCATTAATGTTATTTATCAATATATGGATAACATTTGATAATGTATATGATGTTGAATTAATTGAGTTACCATATTACATCATTTTAATTTCGCATATGCGTATTGTGGATGATTTTCCTAATTAAACTAACATATTTATATATTTTTATTTGGTATATAGATAAAATTGACATATTATTAATGACAAAAATATTTTTTATTCTATCAGATGGAATCTTGAGTTTTAATACCATTGATTTAATGCAATTACATGCATGTTGTATTTTATGTTGATTGTTTATGTTATCTTCTCTAAAATCGCTTACAAATATTATTGGGATTAAACATTTTTATATATACAATGAATGTGAATGTGACAAAAATTACTAAATGATGTTAATCAAATTATTAAATTATTTTTATTCACCTTGTAATTTTATATGATAATGAACTAGTAGAAATTTCTATAAATTATATAGTATTACAATTGAACTTTTATTTCAACCTCTTCCTACCTTACCTATATATTTAGGAGGTTATACAAGACCAAGTAAATGTTTGGGGTGACTCATAAATGTCTTTCAACTATCAAAACACATATTTTGAGATAAGGGCTCATTTATGAAGGTGTAGAGAGAGTTATTACTTTTTAAAATGTATAATTGAGTCTTCAACCTTTATAAATGCACCTTAAATGTAGGATATTTTATTTATTTATTGGAGACTTTAGAGTGTCCAAGTGCACCTTAAATTCATTGGATAGAGAGTAATTAAATGAATTTATAAGAGGTACGTGGTGCCCATGTAATATAGAGGAAACATTTATTGATAATGGTGTGCAAGACTTGCATGGAAAGTATTTTAGAAAGAATGGGATGAGTGTAATGTTCTTATTGGCTAAGTTTTAAAGTGTAATATATATAATTATTGGAATTTAAATTATTTTAGAGAATTTTTTTAAATATTTTATTTATTTTTATTTATGCTACACTAGCTTTGGTGGCTTGTAGTTTAGATTAGGAGGAGGCTAAAACTTTGGAAGGGATAGAGTTTTATCAAGAGGTAAATCCAAGGTATAGATATAAATATGAAAAATTATTTAAATTTTGTGTTAATTTATAATTATTTTCATATATTTATTATTATTATTAAAATAATATTATAGATGAGTTATGAATTTTTTTATAGTTTGCAACTTTCTTATTTTTGTCTTGAATAATTTGGAACTAATATTATATTTGATTAATTATTTGAGAATTTATTTTTAAGGTTTTATCCACCATTTTTTAATTAATTTTTATATATTATTTTTTATTTAAAATCACAAAGTAATGTTTTTCAATTTAAGTTAATCCTTCTTTATGTATGTTTAGAAGTTGAGGCTTAGACTCATGAGGTTTTCTTTCTTATTGGATAAAATTTAATGTTGGGATGGGAACTTGTATGAGTAAGTTTTTGTGCCACCTTCTCTTATCTCCTATAGGTATAGAATGGGGTTTGTTGCAACAAATTAGTAAATTTATTATTTCCCCACACTATCCTAGATTTATTTGCTCTTATCATGGAGTGGAAATTAAGGTATACACATATTTATTATTTGTATCATTAGGGTTTTTCCATCTTCCATTATTGTTAAGTCTTTATTAGACTACCCCATTAATGTGTATATTATGTTCTTATGTTTTGGATTGAAGAAAAAACTAAAAGATAAACGCTTAAGTTATAAATAGAGGTCTAGTTGAGTTATCATGACCTTTTCCCAAGTTGTTGGCTTAAACTTATGCATTCCTTGTTCCTACCTTGAAATTATTTGGATCATGCTTTGATTTAGGGATTTCTTGGCTTGAGGGTTCCCAATATTTCCAACCTAATGATGGCAAAGAGTTTTGGAAGTGATCCCTTCCTTTTTTAGTAAGTTTTTTTACTACACTCTTAGAGCTTGTATGATGGATCCTTATTGAAGTTTAGCGGTTTATTGGAATCACTTATGTGATTTTGGCAAGTCGCTTTACGCCATAAAAAATAATGTAATATTATTGTTAAAATGATTTTAGGAAAATGTAATCAATCATTAAAAAAATTAATATTTATATTTCTATACATTTTATATATTTTCTTAATCAATAAAATAAAAATAATATATATTATGTTCATTCTTAAATAAATGATAAATTTGAATAAATATTTAATTATACATTTCATTAAAAATTATCAATATGCGTTGATAGACGAGAGCCTTAAAAGAATTATTTAAATTTTTTAAGACAACATAAATTAATTCAATTTTCTCCTAAATCAAATTTATAATTTATTAGGCCTCTTGTTGAACCCATAACAATTTATGATTTATTTTTATGTTGAATGGTTTAGAGAATACATATTCTTAAGTTATAGGTCTTGATTTGTTAAGAAAATATTTTATAATCTATTTAATATTTTCATAAATATTTTTATTGAAATTTTATAAACTATTTAAATATTTTAATAGTCAAATAAAAATGAAATAATGATGTAATAATGGAATTGTCAACAACCCTATTAAGAGTGGCATTGAAATAATAAAAAAATAGGTGGTATGGTTAAAATGGTATTTTCATTTACTTGTACATAGATTATATTCAAAAAATACAAAAACAATATAACATGTCAAAACACAAAAACATTCAAATATTACTTAGAAAATACAAAATTTACAAATTGTATGCATTTTGTTATATTTACATTTCTTATACTTGTCAGAAATTACATATGTTAGCTATATTAGTATGGTCAGTTTTATCATACATATATGCTTTACTTGTTTTTGTCAAGTGCTTGCAGATTACAGGACTCTGGCCCACTACACTAATCTAGACTCATTATCATCTACTCACTTGGGGCAAATACACTAACCAGGGTTAATTATTTGATACATCTGCCCACTCGAGGGGCATCTCATACATAGTTTCTACTACCAGGTTTTATCCTTACATTCTATACTTTCTAATTTACGCATTGATATATATTGATATTGATCATTACTACTTATACTCAATTTTTTTTGCCAACTATCATTAGTTTAGACTCAACATATATACATCCTAGCATTTACATAGATTTGTACTACATAATTATACATACTTTCATTCCTAGCTTTCCTAGTTTAGACTTGATTATGTTTCATATGCTTCTTCTATTTGAGGGCATTTGAATATGTCATTGTTCTTTCGTTGTACACCACTTTTATGTATGTATGTCTTGGACATGTACCCATGTCTTTTGTGTGTGTTTTCTTGATTGTCTATGCGAGCATTTGAACATGTCCTTATATATGGCTCTAAGCTAAATTATTTATTGCTTGCATATGTGGACATTTGAACATGTCTTTGTATGTCTTCTATGCTCAGATTTAGTGGCGTGTGCCCATGTCCCTTGTATTGTGGCCCCTTGACCTACTTTTGCATGCCTCATGTGTTTTGTATGTATGCTTTCTTGTATGCATCTTCGTCATGACACTTGTCTTTTCTTGTTACACACACCAATTTTCAATGCCATGAAGGACCTCATGCATCTACCTTTCCAACTTGGGTGCCATAATGGACATCACGCCCCATCCCTCTAGGTAGCTACTCATTTATTTTTAAACACATTGATTACATCTATATTGACACCCTTGTGCAATGTTAGATACAACATACATCTCACACTGCATAATTATGCTCATATTCTTTTACATTTTTATGTTATGTTTGCACATTGTATTGGAATATCACAAAGTTATCATATATGCTCTGGTTAACACATTTTGTAGATCTATTTTCTTTTGAGAACAATTCTTGCACATGTCAACAACTACCCTCAAAAGAGGAGGCAATCACAAGGGTTTGTCATAGAGATCAGGGTCCTACATTGTTATTCACAGATTATTTTTGGCACACATGCTCCGTTTTAGGAAATCAGAGATTGGTCAGACACAGGAAAAATAGGGACTGAGAAAGCAATTCAATCACCTAGATTTCAGACTAGACAAACATTAACATCCAGGTTGAGACACTATCGCCACAAGGCACTACTGTCCATTAACCCCAGCTTCAGGATAGTCCATATTAGATAGAATAGTATGCCAGGTACAGTACCAATTTGCATAGAGACAGTCACATGTATGATAGTTATGTTCAGATTTTGCTTAGATACACACATTTCAGCGCATATTCATATTAGTTACTTAGATTGAGAGCATCATGTACAACATGATCACTCCCACAATCAGTTCAGATACACATATAGTTATTACATACTCAGTCCAGAATCAATGTACTCAAATATCAAATTGGTGGCATGTGTGCAGCACATAGTTTTTATATGCTTAGTTACACACATATTGATCAGATAGAATGGTAAACTCCATGTCATTCTCTACATTATATACACTTACTACACTTTGTGCAGTTCAATTTTAGATGCATCTACTACACATGGGTGGGCAATGATGGAGTCATAACCTACTTATAGTCTTATCCAAGCTATTCACAGGTCATGATCCACCAGCAGGAGTGGGCAACAATGGAGTTAAAACTAAATTGAATTCTTGAGACATCCACATATGAGAATTGAGCAAGTTATCAACTCAGTCCAAGTTATTGTATGGAATTGTAGGTTTCTAAGTAGAGTGACGAGGAAATGGTTTGTTCTTAGAGTGATTAGAGTAATGATTGCGGTTTAGTTAGGTGTCATGTGACGAAGGTGTTGATGGTGTTTGCAAGATCAAGATAGTTTAGTAAGATTGTGAAATAGTATTATGGCTTAACCAAAGGTCAAGTTGATATTTATGATGTGTTTATATGAATGAGAGCTTAAAAGAGATTCTTTTTAATAATTTAATTTGTAGATTTTTTAAATCAATTCAATTTCCTCTTAAATAAAATTTATAGTGTATTAGGCTTCATATTGAACCCATAAAAATTTATGGTTTATTTTTATGTTGACAATTTAGAAGATATAAATTTTTTAAGTTAAAATTTATGTTTTATTAAGCAAACACTTTATAATATATCAAGTAATTACTATCCTATGTTTATTTATCAAAATATTAATTAAAATTTAATGTTTTAAACATGATAGGTTTTTATCATTATTTAATAAATTATTATGATATTTTAATAATTAAATAAATAAAATATTTATAAAATGGAGTTGTCAGAAATTTGACCAACAAGTGATATTATAATAATAAAAAGAATAGGTAACTTAGGTAAATTGGGTTAAATGAGATGTAATGAATTTATTGTTCGATTTGATTCAAATATAGGTTCCCAAATGGAGCATGTTGACGGTGAAAAATGTCATGTCAATGAATCAACATATTTGTATATTGTGAAGGTCAAGATGAAATCATAGCAATTTAATCATAAGGGACCTATGGCTAAAAATCAATCTTAAGATGTACAAAAAAGGTCTTTTAAAGTTTTGAGAATTTAATATGTTCAATAATAAATCTAAATCAAGTATACAAAGACATTCACTAAGTCGATCAAACACAACATAAAAATCAACTACGTCAAGAAGATTACTCATAAACAATGTTTTGATTCAAGAAGCTAATCATTTTTTTAATATCATATAATTCAATCTCAAATCTGTTATAAACTATCATCTGACTTATCCAACAGAGTAAAGTCTATGAATTAGATAATCTCTTGAAAGATAAAAAAAATTAGATTATTGAAAGGTGTATCTTATGTTCATGCTCATAACATAAAAATAAAAATAATCAATGACAACCAAGAAGGCAGACAAACTCTAAACAACTAATAACTACTAATAAAAAACTAAACTAATAATTAATATAAAGAAAGAAATCAGAAATATACAAAAACTATCAAAGAAAGTAAACTAATATTGAAGAAAACTAAACTAGAAAACAAACTCAAATAAATAAAATATATTATAAAATAGAAAATTTATAAGTCTTAATAAATAAGAGTCATCTTAGAAAATTATATCAATTTTATTTGAGAAATCAACATCATTCATACAAAATATCTTCAAAAGATAACTTTTACAATCAATTAAATCAATAATCTGTCACAAAAATATTGTTTTCATCATTATTCGGGTTGTATATTCAGGTTATGTACATAAGACTGTAAGCTCCAATCATCGAAAGATATTAAACTTGACAATTTTGAGATAATCAATTATAAATGATAATATAAAATTAGATATACCTACATTGTCTAAGCAGTATATTCAATCATCAAAGAAAGTGCCATTGGTCTATATGTAAAAAACGTGCATCTCAGAAAAATTGTATAAAAGAGAAAGATAAATGATTAACTTTACAAGTGTATAAGTCTTTAATCCTTGTATTATTCTTTTTTATCAAATGAATCCTTAATCTCCTTTTAAACCTCCAAAGTTGATTGAAAAAAAAAGTTATAACTAACTTTAATTAATTATTTGTCAGCCTTATTAATTAAATTTAAAGGTAATTAATTTAGTGGTTAAAAATTATAATTATTTAAGACTTTTAAAAAGTCTTAAAAGATCAAATATTTTAATTTATACCAAGGTATTTCTAATGTATGGAGACCCTTTTAAGTCAGTTAAGAATATTTTAGAATATTAATCAATCAATAAATAATCAAGTAATATATCATATTAAATGAAATTCAATTTTATATTAAATTCATTTTATATTTTAATTTACTCAATAGCATATATATATATATATATATATATATATATATATATATATATATATATATATATATATATAATCAATTTACTCTTACAAAATTTATCAAATCTTCAAAAATTTGTTTCACTACTCTTTATTTCATGTGCAACACCAATCTTTTGAAAATAATTATTTTTGTGAAATACTTTGATAGTAAAAATATTTAAATTATATCACTTGAAAGAAAAACCCAAATTCTACATGAAATAACTTTCACTTTGCTGAAAAAACTATTTTACTATGTTTTCTAGCCATCTTAAATTTGATGTTCAAATGAACGTCAAACTGCGTAATTTTTGGTTTGTGGTGATGGTCATTTGACCGTTAAATTTAATATCATAAAAATTCATGCAGGTGATCATTTTTTAAAAATTGTACAGTAGAAAGAAATTAAACTAATTTCTAAAATCAAATGAAAACCCATTACTTATCTCATGTTTACTATTATGATTCAACATCCTGAATAACCAGAAAAAAATTATATTCTTCATGATTTTATCATATTTTATTCTATTGATACTATTTTCCATGCATGTAAATTCTTTCCTAAAATTAAACTGAATTGCATGCATCATATGAATAAATGAATAAGTCTATTCACTTCACTGAAATCAAAACCCTTATTCATAGACATTCAAAAATACCCACTTTAAATAGCTTATCAGAATCTTTACATTAAACAAAATAGAGAATGTAAAGACTTAGACTTCAAGAAAAGATGGCCATAATCCTCTACATTTTGACCAACTCTAGAGAAAATACCAACAAACCCTTCTCAAAATCAAAATGCAAAGAAATGATATCCCTGAGATTCAACTAAGCCCATTAACCAGACGTTTTAGAAATAATAACAGGATACAAAAAAGTGAAGGCCTAGAAAACTCAAGCATTCAAGAAATATGTCCTAATTTCTTTTATGAAATAACATATCTCAGAAATAACTAATATTGTGAATTAAAAATCCATATTCATTGTGTTTCAAAAATCAAATTTCAAACCAAACTTCTCTTATTCTTTCACAAACCAAAAGAACTCAAAAACCAGAAGTTGTTTATCATTTATATTTATGCATGAAAGAATTCTAAAGTCTGTAAAATTATTTACTTCTTAAAAAAATCATGCACATAATAGTCATTAGCCTGCAACTTTCACCTCTTTTCATCATGCATAGAAAACTTATGCACAACTAACAATATTTCAAATCTCTTAAATAAGTTCTCAAAATCATTTACATGTAAACAAATTATAAAACTTTCTCATACCAATATTTATCTTTCCGCCATGAAACTAACAAGATTTTCAAAAATAACTTAAACCATCGATTTATACCCATGGAGACTAAAAACTTAAACCTGAACTTATTTCTTTGATGTAAACTACAAGTTTAATCTTAAAACCACCACAAATAACTTCTAAATTTACTTGAAACTATTTGAAACATACCTGGATATGCACCTTAAGATTTTTCATCCAATATCCCTCACTAAAAATTTCCTCTAAAACTCAAAATTTAACTAGCCAGAGCTTCGCTTCCATGATTGGGCTTGCAAAAATGAATAAAATTTGAGAAATTAAAAACTTATATCCACCATCTTCTCATAGTAACCAACTAAGAGGTGTTCAAATATCATTGGCTTATATTAAATCAAATATAATCTATCAATCTTCCTAATCTATTTGTTGACAAAACTAAAATTAGTTATCATTAGTTCTTCCATCAAATTATCTGCCAACTTCTATTATTCGAGGTGATCAGTTTTGCAATAAATCACTATACCACCAAATACTTGGCATATTTTGAAGCTTTGAGACCATGCCTTTGCATTTTATGTTCATGTCAACTCACCTTGGTATAGTGTCTATCATGTTGTCAAATGAAACTAACTCACCAAATCTACGGATGCATTGAACATACTTTTGAAATCAATCTAAAATCCTAATAGTTTATTTGTATCATTTTTTAAAACCTTAGGTTTAATGACATTAGATTAGTACTTTAATCATAATAAATCCTTAAAATTAAACTTATAACCCCTTAAGATGTTTGAATATCTTGTAGGAAATAATTTAAACTTTAAAAATTATACTTATACCATGTCTCGAATAACATAAACTTGGTTTATAATTTTTTTGAAATGAATAAGTCTTTTATACAAAAACCTCAAATACAATTTTTAAAAATAAAGTATTGCTTACAACCATTATAACTCAGTATATATTAATCATGTATAAATAAAATTGAATTTATAAAAGGTAATATTTGAAAATAATTAACACTTACAACCAGATTGTATCATCTTTAAATTCTCTCTTATAATATAAAAACTTTATCCACTTGAAACACTTGTTGATCTTTTCAAAAGTAAAAGATGAACACCTACAAGAAAACAAACAAACAATTAGAAAAGAAAAAAACACAAACTAAGAGGGAACAAAAAAATAAAACATCAAACCAAAATTGACAATATTTACAGAGCAAAAAAATAAAGTATTAGCCAACATCAAAAATCATCCACTGTGGGACAAAATGAAGGCTACACCATAACTGAAAACTAACAAAAACAAAAAAATAAGACTTAATGAATGAAGAAGGTGTAAAAATAAACGATAAAAGATCTCCTCCAATATAATGTAAGGCATTATTTTTGACATGTAAATATTCGTAATAAGTCAAGCTATATGATTTAAAAGTAGAAATACAACATGATAAACACATTAAATAACCTTGAATAAATATAATTATATCATGATTATGTGTGCTTTTAACATTTTTTTGGTTTTGTATTATATATGAAATCTTATTTTCTGATTTGGAGTGAGATGAATACTTTTAAAGTTATGATAGAGAATCTTGATCAATAAATTGATTTGACTGTTCATGTATCTCTAAATAAATTTGAATTTTTTTTATTTAACATATTCAATAAAATATATTGTTTCAAACTCTAAAAAGTCATAAAATTTGAAACATTCATAATCCTTGTTATTAATCAAGTCTTCTAATTTAAATTCTGTAGAAGAAACTTTATAATAAATATCGTACTCATTAATTTTGGATTGTGGTAAAAATAATCTATAAAATCAAACTTTTCATACTCAACTTCAATCAATTGATTACTCATCTCAGTGTCTGCAACATCATGAACATATTTTTTTGTTGTTATAACACTAAATCTAGCATCAAAAAAATCAAAATTTTTGTTATCAAGATGATCTTTTGAATCAAAGGTAATATGGCAGTTATCAAAAAGATTAAAATTAGATTTCATATTGTTATAGATAGTAATAAAATTATAAGTAGATGAATAATTTCTATTTAGAAAGTAATCAAACTCAAAATCTAAAGAAATTTTCATATCAAAGTCAAGAGTTTTTAGTTTAGGATTTTTCAAAACATCATCTTTTATATAATTATCTCTAGAAGAGAATCATGAGTAGTTTTATTTGACAAAGAGTCATTACTAGAAAATAAATCATAATTAAGAAAAAATATGTTATTAGATGATTGATCAAATTGATTAAAGGAATTAAATTTTTTTAATTTTGAATCTAATAAAAAATCTAAATCAAAACATCTTAATGAGAACTATAATCTAATTTTTTAGAAGTATTTTCAGTATATTTGTCGTGATTTGATCATAGACAAAAAATATCAAATATTCTTGAAAAAAATTGTGTTCAAATGTAGCATTAGAGAAGATAATCTTTTACATTTGAACATATCATGATTAAGTGAACAAAGCTTACAGAAATTTTGACTTTGTTTTCGAATGTGAACAAACTTCAAAACTGAGTTAAAATCAACAATATCAGTTTTTTGAATAATCTAAACATAATTCTGAGATAAGTTATTCTTCCAACAAAGAAAGAAAAAATCACCACATATATTCAAAAAGTTATTCTAAATATAAGTTATTCTTCCAACAAGTAATATATCACACTAAATGAAATTCAATTTTACATTAATTCAAAAATATATGTATGTATGTAATCAATTTATTTCCAAACATTTATCAAATCTTCAAACACTTGTTTCACTGCTCTTTATTTCATGTGCAACACCATGCTTTCTAAAATATTTTTTTTTGTGAAATACTTTGATAGTAAACATATTTTGACTATATCACGTGAAAGATGGACCCAAACTCTCTATAAAATAACTTTCACTTCACTAAAATTAATCATTTTACTATGTTTTCCAACCAACTTAAATTTGATGTCCAAATGATCATCAAACTGCATATTTTCTAGTTTGTGATGACGATCATTTGACCTTCAAATTTAATATCGCAAAAATTTTTATAGGTGATCATTTTTAAAAAATTGTACAACAGAAAAAAATTAAATTAATTTTCAAAATCAAATAAAAAATCATTACTTATCTCCTGTTTGCTATCATGATTCAAAATCTTGAATAAACAGAAAAAAATATATTCTTCATAATTTTGTCATATTCTCTTCTACTGATATTATTTTCCATGCATGTAAACTCTTTCCTGAAATGAAACTAAATTGCATGCATCATATGAGCAAATGAATAAGTCTATTCACCTCACTGAATTCAAAACCCTTATTCACAAACATTCAAAAATACCCACTTCAAATATCTTATCAAAATCTTTACATTAAACAAAATAAAAAATGTAAAGACTTAGACTTCAAGAAAAGATGTCCATAATCCTCTAGATTTCGATCAACTCAGAGAAAACACCAAAAAATCCTTTTCAAAATCAAAATCCAATATTCCAAGTATACAAAGAGATGCAAAGATTTTATATCCTTGAGATTTGACCAAGCCCATTAACCAAACGTTTTAAAAATAATGAATCTCAAAATATGTTCAGAAAAATGAAAGCCCATAAAACTCAAGCATTCAAGAAATATGTCCTGATTTATTTCATGAAAGAACATAACTCATAAATAATTAATACTGTGAATTAAAAATCAATATTTTTGTGTTTTGAAAGCCAAGTTTCAAACCAAACTTCTCTTATTCTTTCACAAACTAGAAGAAATTGAAAACTAGAAGTTTATCATTTATATTTATGCATGAAATAATTTTAAAGTCTAAAAATTATTTATTTCTTCAAAAAACCATGCACATAATAGTCATTAGCCTGCAATTTTCACCTACGTCCATCATGCATACAAAACTTATGTATAGCTGACAATATTTCAAATCTCTTAAATAAGTTCTTATAAAACTTTCTCATACCAATATTTATCTTTCTACCATGAAAATAAACAAGATTTTTAAAAATAATTTAAACCTTTGATTAATATCATGCAGACCAAAAACTTAAACCTAAACTTATTTCTTTGATGAAAATTGTAAGTTTTATCTTAAAACCACCACAAATAACTTCCAAATTTATTTGAAACTGTTTGAAACATATTCGGATCTGCACCTTAATATTTTTCATCCAATATTCTTCATTAAAAATTTCCTCTACAACTCGAAACTCAACTGGTCAGAGCTTCGCTTTCATGGCTAGGCTTGTAAAAATGAATAAAAACTAAAAAACTAAAAACTTATATCCACCACCTCCTGACCATAACCAATTGAGTGAGGTGTTAAACTGAGTGTACTCTAGTAATTTTTATAATATATTTATTGACAAAACTAAACTTAGTTATTGCTAATTCCTCCATTAAACCATCCATCAACTTCTTTTATTCGAGGGGGTTAGTTTTGCATTAACTCACTATACCATCAAATCCTTAGTATATCATGAAGCTTTGATACCATGCCTTTACATTTAATGTTCATGCCAACTCACCTTGCCACGGTGTCCATCATGTTGCTAACTAAAACCAGCTTGCCAAATCTATGGATGCATTGAACACGCTTTTGAAATCAATCCAATGGCTCGATAGTTTATTTATATATTTTTTAAAACCTTAAGCTTAATGACATTAGATTAGTACTTTAATCATAATGAAGCCTTAGGATTAAACTTATAACCCCCTAAGATGTTTGAATATCCTTTAGGAAATAATTTAAACTTTAAAAAAAAACAACACTTATACCATGTCTCGAATGACATAAACTTAGCTCATAAAACTTTTGAAATGAATGTCCTTCATGACATTTAGATGTTTTTTTAATGTCCATCACCTTAACTTTAGAAACAGTAGAATAAACTTAGCTCATAAAACTTTTGAAATGAATAAGTCTTTCATGACATTTAGATGTCTTTTTAATGTCCATCACCTTAACTTTAGAAACACTATAATAGAATAGCTTTTTAGATTCAAAACTTAAAACCCCTTAAGATGCTTTAAATAAATAACTTGAGTTTCAAAGTTAATCTCAAATTCTACTTATATATGCAATTAAATAATGTCATTACTTTGCATTTGAAATAAATTGAATAGTAGAATCATATGAGTCTATAAACTTTAGCGGTCAATTATATCTGAAGATGGTAATCAATACTCTGTGTATTTTCGAACTAAAAGGTTAACTTGCGACATGTTAAAATCTGACTATCAATTCATCTGCAACTGACACTGTAACATTCATTTAATCATATATGTATGCCAATTTTACTCATTTAATCACAAATGCTTTTCGAAACCATTATAATGCAAACATGAATTCATAAATACAATAATTACCAAATTATTTAATCGAAATCATGCATATCCATAAATAATATTAATTAACTTAGGTTCTTTGATTATAGTTTTAAATTTTATGACTAGTTCATCACTATGGCAAAGTATGAATAACAGCATATTATTTCATAAAAAAATGGGGGATGTAAAAATTAGGCATAACAGAGCAGTGAGGCAATAGTTTGGTCTTAGGCTCATATGCAGAGTAGTGGTGGTGATTCACTCAAGCAACGCCCAAGAGAGGTGTTGACAATGTTTATAGGCTCATGACAATCTCGTAGGGTTTTATAGTGATATCAAGGATTAACCAAAGGTCAAGCTAAAAAAATAAGGCTTGCAAGGAGTGTGAAGAGTATTATAAAGGAGTTTCAAGGGCCAAGAATAAATTGGTGTTAAGTGTCATTTTTAATGGTGTTGATAATAGTGTAGGAATGTACCTAGCCTAAGGTCAAGACAAAGAGATAATAAGGTCTATGTAGGCCTTAGTTTAGTCATCGTTAGGGCATATCAAAGTACTTTAGTAATTATAGGTCATAAAGGAGAATTGCATAGTTGGTAGGGGAAATGATTGAGGTGGTTTTCAAGTGGTAGATTTGGTGTGGTATTGGCATGTCGGTAGGGTGGATCAAGTTGGCACAACAAGCTTGGTTGGGAAACTGAGTCGTGATAGTGAGAGAACCCAAGTTGGGGACCCATGTTAAAACATCACAACCTAACTAGCTAAGCTACATAAATTTTAACATAGTGGGATCCCATGCTCAAGGGCCCAGATTGGTGAGATGAGAACTTGGCTATCTAAGTCAGGCCAAATTGTTATGATTCAAGGCCCTACGGATTTTCTTTGCTTTTGGGATTTTGTGATTCAGATAATTAATAAAAGCGATGGTTCTTAATGGAACCCCCATTATAAACTTATATACACTTATTAAAAATATTTAAAAAACCATTAAAAATAAAATATAAAATTTAATGTATGTTTTAATTCTAAACCTCAAAACAACCATTAATAGACATCGAAAATATTAGGTCCTTTAAAGTTATGCCACTTAATTATATCAAAAGCCGCCTTACAAGTTCATAATAGGGACTACGTCCTTACATTGAAAAATTATTGTTAAAAATTAAATTTGATGAATGAAATATTTATCTTAAAAATAATATTGGTATATTCATGAAGTGAGACTTGATTGTGTTTACGTCACTAAATCACTATCCTCATTAATAATAAACAAGTCATCCTCCTCCATATCCTAAGATAATACAAGTTTTAAAGTATTATTTGTTTATGTTCATTTATACATGTTCTTAATTATTATGTCTTCATTATTTCTTTATTATTTGTTTCTTCTTACATTGCATGTTTTATATTTTTCGAAAGTTTGTTCTTTATCAACGTTCCTCACTCTTTTATATTTTTAACTCATCGTACTACCCTACAAACAAAATTTTGAAATGTTTTCAACTTTAAGAAAAATTGAATGTGTTATACACTTGATAATAATTTGTAATGTATGTATTATACTTTTAAAAACTTTTATATTTAATATTAATAATAATAGTAGTAGTAGAAGAGAAGAAGATTATATTTTAAAGCACGTCTTTGCAAGAATAGTTTTGAATTTAAATTTAAATTATTTATTATATTCAAAATATTTTTTAAGTTATTACATTTAAATGTTAATTTTTTAAATTTTAGTTTATAATTTTAGAGGATATAGTTAAATTTATTTAGCCTTTTTTAACATTGAAAATAAAACAATTAATTTTTTGAAATCAAAATTATTAATTATTCAATGTATTATAATTATTAGAAGAAAATATTGAATTAATTTTTATTTGTTTCATTTATTACTATTTTCGGTTGATTATATCATGTTCGTGTTTTAAGATAGAAATTAAAATTTACGCACACAGGGTCTTAATAGTGTTAATTTTTCGATATTTTACTTAGTTTTAGTATGCATAACAATACTTATTTATGTAAAATCTATGATTTTACGTGTTTTAATTTTGATACATGCTACTTACATTAACAAGTGTAATTTGATGAAATGAATATGTACAGTCATTCCTCTCCACACTTATTTAGTCTCTTACATGCTTTTCAAAGTTACAAATCACATATATACTATGGGCATTTCTTATACATAGTTATGCCATCATTTTTAGTGCATAGTTTATATTGACACATGATGCAAATTGATCAAATACCTCTCATTTATTATAATTTCAAATCCATGGTTTATTACTAGTTTATTTGTTTCTAGTTTCAAAATATAAAAATTACAAAAAAAAAAAGATATTGCATATTTCAAAATTAAAAAACATTCAAAATATTCTAAAAAATATAAAATTAGGAGTTGATAATGATTAGACTTCTAGTCTACATCATTTTCATATGTTATATATCTCATGATTGGTAGATAACATAATCTCTTTTTATCACACACACATATAAGACATACATATTTGACATGGACTAAGATGTTGGACTTGCTTCTACCCAAAAGCCTTGCTAAACTGAGGGCATCTTTTCTAAGGATTATAATATTTACAAGTGTTATCATTATATAACTCTTATATTGTTGAGCTATATACTATTTACAAATATCTTGCTAACATCTATATTTTATAATTATGTACATGGATATGTTATTTGCTAGGATATGATCACATTACATCTACATAGTGTAGACTAGTTTTTAGATCTATGTTCCATTGATATTGTTACTTGTATATAATAGATTAGATATTGATTTTCTATTGTGTATGGCCTATGACCTTTATGTGTAATTTGCTTGAATACACCTCTGAGATATTTTTTGGTATGTAATATATTTGAATATGTCCATGTCTTGTGGCCCTTGGCCCTTGGCTTTGTGCAAAATTTGAACATCTCCTTTGTTTATGAAAATTTTCATATTCTTTGTGTATCGCCCTTGGCCTTGTTTATGCAATCTTTACTTATGAAACATTTGAACATGTCACTTATGTGTGGCCCTTGGCCTTATTTTAAGACATTACACTTGTTGTGTTTGTGTTTTTATGAGCTTATTAAGTTTGACGAGTGCGATGATCTATATCATGCACTAACTAATGCATAAGATACTAATTATACATTCCATTATTATGGGATTCATTGATACATTTATATATAGGCCTTGCCTCATATGTCACATATATGTTTGAAAAAGAACATATCCTACTATATTGACATAATTTTCACATATGCTACATTATTCAATGATTACCTCTCACTATGTCTGATACAGTTAAATTTTATTTTGAGATAAGTGACTTTTAGGATACATTCCCTTGCCTAAAAACGGGGGCATTCATGTGGGATTTTCACACATGATATATTCCTCTTCAAGCAAAAATCATTTTTCAATACAAAATACAATTTTAAAAGTTTCAAAGTGGTTTAAAATTCAATTATTGGTATAGATAATGGGGGCATATGCCATGCATATGCTCTCACATTACAAGAATAAATTATAGATTCATAAAAAAATTAGTGCATGATACATATTTATGCACAAATTTCAAACAAAATTTACAAATTTTCATCTACATACAATTACATATTCTACATTTATCAATGGGGGCATGATATAGACTCACACCATGTTTTCAATACTAATTGACTTTTATGTACATGATAGGAACTTGGATGTACTCTATTTTATTTTGATCATGCACTAAATAACTAACAAATAAATTTAAAATAGAATCTACATGCCATATGAATGGTTGATTCAATCAAAGTGCATAACGTATAACCTATAATTGCAGTGCCCTCTAACATTATTGTTTAGGAATCCATTATGGATTTCAACCCATTTCACATATTAGGGTTACAATGACCAAGATCTCAAATTGAGGTTTCTGCATCCCTCAATGGTTTTTATTTTTTATATAAGTTCCATTCAATTTGGGTTTGACCACCCTCAAATTTCTCCATTCATTCAATTAAAGAACAAACCTCTCCAAGTGCTTCATATGAAGCACTAATTCTCCAATGCTTCTAAGAAGCATCACATTCAATAAAAGTTACAAGAGCAACATTTGTTTTCAAACATATAGGTGTACTCCTTTTTTTGCTAATATTTTAAACTTTAATTTTATTTTAATTTTTTAGTTTTACATATGAGCATTAACTATTTTTACATCATTATTTAATTTTCCATTGAATGCCTTGTATGATTGCAGTTTTCACCCAAAGGCAAAGTGTGTTGTACACACTCACATATATATTTCATTTTCCATAGTAATTTTAAAAAAAAAAATTGGGGGGAATGGGGGGGGGAGGGGAGTTTAATCATGCAAATTTGGTCATGAATACTTGATAATGTTAGATTTGGAACTATTTCACTTTAATTGACTTGAACACTTAATCTAGGCCTATTTCGCCACCTCACTCTATCCTAAGCACTTATACAAAACTATTCCCTTCCAAATTGTTAACTTATGCTTGTATAAATGTTCTAAACTACTAAAAACCTATTTAATGATTTGTACGGATGTGCATGGACCTAAAAAGTCACATGTTTCCCTTAAGGACAAAAACATCTAGTAGGGGTAATAGTGGCAAATGTTTATGTCCCCTATGTGACATTTTTGTCTTCATCTCTTTTAACTATCATTTTTCAAATTTGGAACCTCCCTTATAGTTTGGTCTATATATTTAGGATAAATAGTGTGAGGTTTTATGTTTTTGGATTTATATAAAGGCACACTTAAATCACGTATTCTACCACTTGGCAAGTTCAATACAGAGACATACACTATTTCCCATTGATCAAAGCTTCCCTATTCTTCTCAAATTTGATTCTAATCATTTGAAGTAACTCTCACCCAAATCAAAGGCTTGTTTTATCCAATCCAAAGTAAATCATGATCATGTATTCAAACCATCTCTAGATACATTCATATATTCAAAGGAACATAATCACATAAAGCACTCTAAGTGGAAGAAATATATGGGATTGATTTCCCTCTTTAGAGTATTGGATACGTAGACAATGATCAGTCATCTTAGCAATGATTGGGCTCAACTTACCCATTAAACTTCTCATTTATCCTATTTATAATTTTTTATTTATTACAAACCCTATTAGGGTTTCAACTTTGAAGAAGTCATTTACAAGTTTTTTCATGTGCATCTAAAGGTCAAATCTCTACACAAAGACATGATTTAAGTCATCATAAACGATCATGATTTGAGTTTTCCAATTTTTAGTAGAGGACATAATCAACCAACTCAGGACTATAGTGGCATTCGATCATGTCCCAAGTTGATTGATTCTATCATTCATTAGTTCCAGTCTCAATTTTTATGTACATGAAATATTTATTCTTGTTTGTCAGTATCAATCAACTGTCAGTTCACACAATCAGATATCATATAGTAAATAGTAAAACTTTTCATTTTTTTAAATAGTTAGTCTTCTTTCAATTGATTGGACTTTGTCAATTTTAGTATTTTGCTTCCATTCTACTTATCGTAAGTTGATTTAAAACATTTACCTCTATTCCATTCAATTTATCTAAATTAGGGTTAATTTAGTTTATTAATTTTCAAATTCTGATAAAACAAATATGAAATTATTTAGATAAATGAAACTTTTGAAATTCAAGGAGGAACCAATACACTTATAAGTGGATGAACCATTTTTCCCTCTGAAGTGTTGAAGATCATGATTCCTTCTAAAGTATTGGAGAATTGGGGGTGAGCATGCCTTAATGGATGAGTTTTATATAATTATTATTAACTAAGGCAAGCACCATTATTCAAACCATGGGTTGATAAAATAAATGCCTTAACCTTCATGAATAAGGAGTATTTTTAGGTCATTGAATGAAGCAAAATCTCAATTGCACTACTCATTTAACTAGTCTCGAAATTTAAAATAGAAGTGGGAGCCTATATTAAGCTCATGTAGGGTGTTATGATATTTATTTATGATGATAGGAGAAACACTTAATTATAATCCAATTTGAGGGGGAAACCTTCAATAATAATAATAAATAAGGAAATGAATTCAATAATATAACTTATAATGATTTGGGAAAGCCTTGCTCAATCATATTTATATACATAACTGGGAAGGCTCACACCCTTTCATTCTAATTAGGTCGATGACTAAATATTAATAACTAATAAATGAAAGATAAAGGTTATGCACTTTATTCCATAATATTATACTCATAATATGATACAATGTTAGGGGTGTAACATGTCTTTCCCCTCAAAGTATTTACCTCAATGCTTGGAAACTTAAGATGTTTTTGCATGAATTATTCATCTTCCCATGTTGCATCTTTAGTTGGTAGGTTTTACCATTTGATTATAAATTTAGGAATGGCTCAATTTCACAATTTCTTCACTCTTTTCTCAATGAACACCTCAAATTATATAATAGACTTCCCTTCTTCATCTAACTCAAGAAACTATGATTGAAATAGAAGATTGTTATTGATTACTTTCTTCAAGCATAAAGCATGAAACAAAGGATGAATTTTTGAAGAGAGTGGAAGTTCTAACTTATAGGCTACACTTCTAATCCAATGGATAACCTTATAGGTCCCATTAAATTTTGGTGCTAGCTTGATGTTATTATGTTGTTTAAGTGACCTTTGCTTATAGGGTTGAAATCAAAGGAATGTCAAATCTCCTATCTCTAAATGCCTCTCAATTAAATGATAATTTTATTTTTTTTCATCTAATTTTGATCCACAACTAAACTCTCCTTAATAACTTTAATATCTTCCTAATGGTGTTGAATATGATCCTCCACTGCACAAGATTTGAAATGAACCTACAAATTAGATGTAGTAGAAGGTGGGGGCATCCATATAGAGCCTCAAATAGATTAATATGTTTTGTAATGTGAAATTATGTGTTATACCAACATCTACATGTGAAATCCATTTGGACCATTATGCTTTTATTTTTGAGGTAAAGCAACATAGGTATCCTTCTAGACATTTATTCACAATTTATATTTGGCCATTTGATTTTGGATGATAAGATGAATTGTGCATTTTTTTTTTGCCCTATACTTAAAATAGTTTAGTCAAAAATATGGGATTGATGATAGGATAATGATCACTCACAATTATTTTGGAAAAGATGTGGAGTTTATGTACATTTTCATGAATACTTCTGCAACTATACTAGCTTAAAATGGATAAAATTTTCTAAAAAAATATGCATACTTAGTGAGTCTATCCACAACCACCATATAACATCCATGTTACTTTACATAGGTAGGCCCATAATAGATTCCAGCAATATTTCCTCCCTACATTATTCTGGAATGGTTAATGGTTTTAAGAGACCTAGAGTCTTAATTGTTTCTCCTTTATTTTGTTTACTTATGAAACAGTCTACCACAAATTTTTACATATCCCCCTAAATGTATTTCCAAAATAAAATACTTATTTGTACAATGATAAGTAATCAATAACCCATATTATCCTCCCATGGGTAAGTCATGCATTTTAAATAGGATGTTAGTTTCAACTCTGAAATTTTACAAAAAAATACCTATCTTTGTACCATAATGAGTCAACTCTATAAACATACTTATCTACAGAAGATGAGTTCTCTTGAATTTTTTATATAAGTTTCCTTGTTGGAGAGTATTTTTGTCACTTTACCTATGTTGCTTCTACCCATTTAATTTATAATAAATAAATAACACAAATTATTGCTTCCTATTAATATAGGGCATTAGCTACAATATTCACCTTTCCTGTTTTGTAAATAAATTCAAAGTCATAACCTCCCATCTTTGGGACCCATTTCTATTTCTCCTCTGGGGAAAATCGTCACTCCAAAAAATATTTTAGACTTTTGTGATATGTCTAAACTTTGATATGCCTTCCTATGATATATTGGTGCCACTATTTGATTGCACGAATGATCGCTAACATTTTTTTCTCATATGTGGACCTTACCAACTTCTTTCCTTTGAATTTTCAACTATAAAATGCTAAATCATGTCCTTATTTCATTATTATTACCCCAATGACATGTACATAAGCATAATAGTATATAAAACAAATTTTAGAGAAGTTTTGAGTAGCTAACGCAAAGGTGGAAGTAAGGGTTTATCTCAGTTGTTGGAATGTTTGGGTGGCTAAATCTGACCATGAAAATGAATATTTATTTACTAATGTTTTTAAGGGTGTTTCTATGTGAACATAGTTTCAAACAAATATTTAATATTAGCCTATTATACCCAAAACCCTTTTAAACATTTGATGTTTTTAAGTGCCTTTATGTGAAACTACACATCCTAAGTATTCCACTTCCTTCATGCCAAAGGCACATTTTGATTTCTTTGCATATAGTTGATTATCTTCCAATCCCTATAAAATATGATCTATATGTTACAATTGTTTATCCCATGTTTTATTATAGATTAATATGTCATCAAATAACTCCATTACAAAGTTACAAAGAATTGTGTGAAAGAATAAATTCATGAGGCTCTGAAAAGTAGATGGAGAATTAATGAGACCAAATGGCATAACTAAGAACTTATAGTGAACCTCATGTGTCTTGAATCCTTTTTTGTGTACATCCTCCTCCTTTACTCAAATTTGATGATACCCCGAATGTAAATCTAGATTATTAAATAAAATAACACCATTCAATTCATCCAATAATTATTCAATGACAGGAATAGGAAAATTATCTTTGAGAGTGATCTTATTGAGTTACCTATAATTTGTGCACATTCTCCATGATTCATCCTTTTTTAAACCATAACTACCAAAAATGAATAATCACTTGTACTGGGATGAACAATTCTAGATTTAGCATTTCCTTGACTATTTTTTTAATTTGTAACTTCTATTAATATGGGTAGTGGTAATATCTAATGTTAAGAGGAATATTTCCTAGACTTTATTCACTTGCATGATCTTTTGATTTTTGAAAAACTTTTTGATGGTGTTGAATAAGCTCTTGAATATTTGGTGGATCTTGATTTTCTACATCATGTAATTTTAAGAAATGTAGTTGTACCATTGTGTCGTAAGATCATTTATTAAGAAATTTCTCCATCCTATGAGGGCTAATAATTTAGCATGATGATGATTTCATCCTACTAAGGTTTTAATTTTTTGCATTCATATTGAAAACCATGAATAAGTCGTAATAATTTAAATACATTGTTCCCAACTATTTAAGCCATTACACTCCCAAAACTTCATATGCTCCCCCAATCAAGATAAAAAGCATTTTTTATTCTAGTTTATAGTCCCACATTCAGAATTTGATATGATTGAATTTACCCCCACATGAAAGTTTCTTCCTGTCAACAATCATGACTTGAAAATTGGACACTGGATACACAAATCAATTGAGCAATTTAGTTAATTTTATATCAATGAGCTTATGGGTACTCCCTATATCAACCAAAACTATCACTTTATTATTCTTAATATAACCAACCAGTTTGAGTTTTTATGGTGTGCTTATCCCATTTAATGCATCTTGTGAGATAATATAAATTTCTTACTCCTTATAATTTTCATGCTCTTGTTATACTAGTTATTCCTTGGTAGCTAATTCTTACTCATCCATAACCTCATTCTCAATAACCAATAGTCTTTTCTCACCATTGACACACTTATTTCATCTAGATTATCTACTATCATAATGCTAACATAGGCCTTTTTCTCTTTTATTTTCCTCATTTTGAGGAGGTAGCATAGTAATTTTCCTTGGGTTAAAAGAGTTGACCACATTTATATCAAAAATATGAGTCACATTTATATATATCCATCTTGTAGTGACCTTAGTGAATCTTTTGGTAGGAGAATTCCATTTCTCAATGTGTAGTGCTTGCTACATATTGTTCCTAACTATACACAGTTTCAAAAAATGAACATCATGATTAATTTGATCATTTAGTCCATTGATGAAAATTACAGTCTTTGACAAGGTATCATTGTTGGTATTTGGATTTACAATATCATATGCTTAACACTTTATTCAACTACAGATCATATTTGTTTCAAATATATTAATTAGGTGAAATAATTGCCCTTCCATGTATGGTCAATGTGGGCTACTAAGTCCTTAGTAAATTCATCCCAACTAAGCACCTACCCTTTATTTTCACTCATCATCCATTGGCACCACTAATAAGGTTCATATTCTAGATGTAGTGAGGCTATGCCAACCATTGCATTCTTTGGCATATTTTGAATCTTAAAAAATTGCTCCATGAGACTTATCCATGATGTTACATCTATACCATCAAACTTGTGGATGCCCATCTTTGTTAGTTTCAATTTTGGCCCTTGGAATAATTTACCTATGCTTGGTTTATTATGCCCTATAGGGTGATTCAGATGTGTATAAGTAGTTGTAGGAGGTTGATTGATCAAGGACTTCAGTTTGGACACCAATTCTTGTTTACTCTTGTTTAATCCCTCTTTCAAGGATGTTGAAAATGGGATAATCAAATTATCTTGGATAAAGGTGACCTTTGTCTCACATCCCATAGGAATGTTACCTTCGATTTTAAGTGATGGAAAAGAAAGGGAATCATTGGGATCAATGATTGGAGAAAAGGCATCTAGTCTTAAAGGCATGGTTACTAGTTTGGTTTTGTTTCTATATCTAAATTTGTGCTCAATATGGCAAGGAAAGAATTTGAAATGAGTGTTAACCATTAATAGTTAAACAATGGTGTTATATTGGAATCATATGTTCCATGGTTGACAAACTTTGAAGAGCTCTTTTTAGAAGCTAGAATGCCTCAAATCTAAGCATACAATGATTGGACCCAACCTAAATATTTAAATATCTTTTCAAAAATATAAAGAAATCAGAAATTTTTAGAAAATTATAACGTTCAGAGCAAATTTGTGAAAAAAACCTTAAAATTATAATAAATTACTCAACACTAATCATAGAATCCCAATTTTTTTAATTGTATATTCCTTGAATGATGCTTCAACTCCATTTAAAAAAAGTTTAAAAAATCACACTGGTGTATGAGATATAGTGGAAAAAGGTATTTTCCAAAATTGATGCTCTGATATCACTTGTTATGATATTTCTTTATTAAAATATAAGAAATGCTCAAACATAATCCACTTCAAGGAGGAAAAATCTAGTATTTAGAATAAATAAATAAATGAATTCAATAATATAACTTATAATGATTTGGGAGAACACTGCTAAACCATATTTATACCCATAATTAGGAAGGTCACTCCATTTATTCCTAATTAGGTCAAAGTAACTAAATATGAAGAACTAATAAACAAAAGGTAATGGTTATGCACTTCATTCCATAACTTTTGTACTAATAAGAAGATATAATTTTAGGGGTGTAACATAGGTTGAATCAAATATTACAAATAGAATTATAGATTTGTAATGTTACTTTCGGTTACATTAACGTCACATCAATTCCAACTTCGAAAATAGAAAAAATGTAATAATGTGTGCATGGATAAAGTTCATGCCCCATAAATTGATATAATCAGTTCCAACATGTGATATAGAATGATATAATATTTTATTCAATCTAATTAATATTATAACATGTAAAATCCTAAAATATGTAACATGTAATATGTTCACATATGCCCCCAAAAATTCATATCGATTTATAAATTTTTGTACCATAATATGAATCAAACTTATAATTTGAAGCTATTTAAACCTTCTGAAATCATTTAATCTATCTCAAAATCTAAAATATCAGTAAATGTAGTCTTGAATCTTTATGACAAGCCCATTAATATTGCCCCTTTTAAGGTGAAGAATGTAGTTTGTGAATCACTCATCTCAAACGAAAAAAGTTAAACACATCATGTTATTCTGAAAGATGTAATCATTTTAAGTTAACATGTGGCTATTATGTCATCATAGTAATGAATATATTATCTAAACATATATGAAACATGTACTTTAAGGCATATAAGTGTCATGTGGAGATGAATATATAAATTAAGCATGAAGTAATAATCATCATAGATATAAGCAATGAATAGTAACCTATGTAAAAAGGTGCATCATATGGATCATGACATCACACACAAGATGAAAGTTATTTATTATGGATCATGACACCAAAAAATCATCAGTAAATCCTAAATATATCCATATATCCACTCATAAGCAAACAATGTCATGCACACAATATATCACTTAATGTTCACACAAGACAAAAGCCACACCCAATGGACAATAAAATGTCACACAAGGCAAAATCCACACAAAAATAAAGCCATAAAATGATATAGACATTCAAGTGAAAAGTTACATAATAAGGCAAGGGCCAATAAAGTAAGTGTGATAGTATATTATACTCAATGAAGTGAATGTCACAAAAGAAGAAGGAAAAGTCCCAAAGAAAGATGAATATAATGATACACTCAATTAATAAAAAATCATACACTAAGGAAATTTCCACATAAATCATAATTAACGATTAGCCTATATGAAATGAAATAGCTATTGTGAACCATAGAACAAGTCAAACTAGTCTACACTATTAATTCGCATTAAAGTAACATCATATAAAAAAACATATCCATAAAAAAATGTAGCACAAATATTAAAATATGTATAATAAATAAATGTATCTCAATATGATAAATATAAAGGTCATAGAAGGCTATAATATGTAACAATGTAACTTATGGAATGAGATGCCCCTAACATTGGAATGGTCCTTGGGTATAGGAATGTTCTATATTTGTGCATCCATGTATCATGTACATATGTCCTACATGCCACTCATATACACCATGAATTGCATGTGTATATAAAAAAATATATGTGATCTACCAAACACATGATAAATAATATAGATCAATGTAGTAATTAGTAAAACATGTTAAACTTACGGCATGATTTTGATTTTTTTAGAATAATTTAATTTTTTTATTTTTAAATATTAAGTAATTATGTTTCATCTAACTAATGATCCTATTGAGGGGATGGTCACATGAAAGTCATGTATCAAACATGGTAATGATCACCTATCATGAGTGAGTGGGATCACATGTATCTATATCAAAATTTAAGAAGTAATCTCTTGATGTAATGTATCCATCATCATCAGCATGAGTCAAAGGATCTTATGTATAATGAGTAACTCTATTGAAAATAATATCTAGTGTAATCCATTGTAAAGGAGAAGCATGTGCTTGTGTTAATTTTTGAACACATGGAATTATTCATAATATTAGATTAGGATGTGGAGTTGATAATGGCTATCACGAGCCTTGAATAAACCTTTGTTGTAATAGGCATTAAAGCATTGGTTGTCTAGGAAAATCAATTAATTTTATTTGAATTATATATATAGAATTAACATAAATATGATGAACAACTAACTATGGTGCTAGCATGGGTAGAGAAGGATGTTCCTCTAGTTGAATTGGATACTCGTATCGAATACCTAAACCTGTAATCACCCTCTTTCCATGTGTATACTTTCACGTCTATATACTAAATATGGTATTATATAGAGCTTATGTATCCAAGGGCATATAAACAACATGTCAAATGCCATTATGCTTGGTAAAACTAAGAATGGATTAGTTACTACTATAGGTCCCACTTAAGTGGTAACACAATACTCCCAAGAGTGTTTTGTTTCTTCCTGTATAATCCTTTAACTATCTTGGTTGTATCCTTCAAATCTCCATGTGTATAGTCTAGCCTATAAATGAGTGGCATGGTAAAAAATTTTCACTTGAACCATTGTATACCTTGACACTATGTATAGTCTATGAATTAATGTATGCACATACAAATAATGATTTTTAACTAGAATCATCTTCCATAATCTCACTATCATCAAATGTAATTTTAGGTGGTTGTATCAATGTGCATGTACGTGTACCACTAATACCATCCAAACATATGCCCATATATTTGTTGATTAGCTTGATAATTGTAAGTCATATGCACCTAAGGATTAGTCTCAGTTTCCATTATCGCATGGTTGGAAAGGGATCAAAAAATATTTCAATTTTGCATTCACATTTAGTTGTGGTCCTAAATCATTTGTAGGTGTGTTAATCTTAATATCACTATCATCAATAAGATCTTGAATCTTATGTTATAGTTCAAAGCATCTTTTTGTATAATATCCCTTACATATATGGTAATCACAATATGCATTAATTTCATGTCACTTAGGTAGTGGCCTAATCGTATCAACCTCTTTGGGGGGAGGGAGATATATAAGGTTACACTCAAGTAACTTATAAAAGAGCATGTGAGGAGGTTTAGGTAAATATGAAAATTACATCCTTTTTTGATTGGATAAGGAAATTATTAGGCTATGACATTGCATTAATTATTATTTTTGCCTCTTCTTAGCATCATTTATTTTGACCTTGTAACATGGTTTATTTTAGAAACTTTGCATTTGAATTATTTGGAGGATTAACTACATACTTGAGCTTATTCATATCTATAATATTAACTTCGTGATGTCTAACTATATGGCATAACTCATCAAATGATTTTAATCTCTTGAACATAATAGACACATAGATAATGGAAAGTAAACTTTTATTGAATATAATTTTTAATCAATTTTTGGCCATCAGATTTTTCATCTTAGAAAATATGGTCTCGTACCAAATTACGTAATCATCGGTTGGTTCATTGGACCCTTGCTTAAGTTTTGTAATTTGAGCATAACATAATTTATCATTGATAATGATTGAAAAATTTGCTATAAATTGATCAACCCAAGGATTGAATGCCTTAATTGATTGGAATGGGAGGTCATAGAACTAACAGAAAGCATAGTCCTTAAGGCTTCATAGAAATAAAATATTTAACAACTTGTCATTAAATGCATTGTCCAAACATGCTATGTGAAAAGCTCTTAGGTATTGTTTTGGATAACCTTTACCATCATATAATATAAGCTTAGGAGATTCAAAACCTATAAGTAATAGATAAACTAAAGGATATGTGGCTAATAGATTATGGATCAAAGCATGAAAATAAATCAAATGAATTGATTGAAAAATCACCCCACTCTAATTGCAACACCTTAGTTTGAAAATCTATAACAATATACATAAGTGAGTGTGTAGTAGGCATGGATGGACATGTCAAATGAGTAGTGATTGTATGATATACATATGTGCATTGTGTAGGGATAGGTATCAAAATTTGAGGGAAACTTTGTGTTACCCCCACACCTTGGATGAGTACCATTTGGAATAGTAGCAGTGGTAGTAGTTTTCTAAACACCTATTATAGGATCAATAAATCTAAAATTTTGATGGATATCATTGAATGGATCATGTCATTTCTCATATGTGACAACCTTAGCTTTTTTGCAATTTTCATTTCATCTCTAGGTACATGTAATAATGCATTAATCAAGTGTGTGTTTTTATGGAGATACTAAATTAATTGTGTTTTGTCTATGTCATCAAATATACCCTCCACAATATATGTTTCTTTTTCATGGATATTTTTATATTCGCCATTCATACAAAGTATGTTAAGAGGATGAATTATATTGCTTGGGATGGTTAAAAAATAATTAAATAAGGCCAAACTTTCGTTATGATTAATTTTAGCCTTATTATTATCACACAAAAATTTGATCCATGAGATTATATAGTTGTTAAGGATATTTTGAATTTTAGGAAAATAACATGTAATGATTACAATCATAAATTGAGTTAGAAAATAGAAACCATGCATATATAATATAGCCATAAGTAATTTATGAAGAATGAGGGGAAATCATATCTAAATACAAAAATCTAAAAACCTATAAAGAATGATGAAACCTTAAAGGAAAACCTAGGGTTTGACATGCTCACTATAAGGAATGCATTCACCAATATGTTTTACCTTATTTTTTTATTAATGTGTTCTAATAAGATATAACTTTTGAATTACTAAAATTATCTAATATATTATAGTAGAACATAAATTTGAATGCTTCAATAGAAGATGAATGAATAATTATAATTTACTATAAATGGAAATGACCTAAGTGATTTAGATACTTAGCTTGTTTTGGGTTTGTAAATATTTGAAACAACATGCATGTGATAGAAAAGATTGAAGGTGGACTATAGTTTCTCACTCTAGAAATCGGTTTTATAAGTTTTTTTTAAATGAGTCAATCATCCTATGGACACTTTCATTAGATGTAGGTGTTTGTCATCTAACTATATTTTTCCATGTGGTATATGACCTATTATTTTGGCATAGATCATTGTGTTTGATTGTAAATTATCTTCTTGTGTGGTATTAGTAGCTTGATGTGTGCACAAATCCATAAAACTTGTCTCCTTCACTTTGAGACCCTAATCTCACTTTCAACATTAGGTTAATCTATAAAAATGGGGGGAAGTGATGGGTTGATCTGACTTGAACCACTCTATAATGAATATTTGAGTGCTACCTATGTGTATTGAATACTTTGAGGATGGAAATAAAACCATGTGTAGTTATTCCCTTAAGTGAATGTGTGCAATCATGATCCACTAATATTAATGCATCCTTTGATCTAGATTTCAACACTGGACAATAGTTATTTGACTAGGTTTAGGTGCTTTAGACTTGGCTACAGCGTGTTCTTTATCACTAGTTTCTAATTTGGGAAGTTTAGTGCAGTCCCTCCCAATGTGAAGATATGTAAAAATGTTTATTTGATGAATGATAGATGTGTTAGATACAGAAATAGGCTAAAACCTAAGTATGAACAAAGGACTCTTTTCGTAACTTCTCAAACCATTGACATGCAAAACATTGAGGTCAATCTATAAATATATTAAATTTTAAAAATGAACATCATTTGGCACAGTGACAAGTCTTTCATAATTTGATGGCTTTAGATTTTGATTGTGTCTGAGTCTTGGTGTACTCATATTGAAGGTGGGAATATTTATATGATGATTTAGAGATAGATTGAGTATGATAATGAACAAGTTAAGCTCATACTAGAGAATTCTTGTAGGCCGGCCCATAAACGATAAACAAATAGTAGAGAAGGATGTGCAAGAGCCATAAGTGTATGAAAAAATAATGTAAGGTGAACGTAAGTCAATACTAATATTGTTAAGTGTCTAAAGGAAAGATTAAAACCCTAAGGTCACATGCCCTTGTAAGAATCCCTTGGACGTGAAGGAGATGAAGGTTTTGAACCCCAAGATTGCAAACCTAGCCGCGAATCACTTGGATATAAATCATTTAATTAAGGGGATAAATGTTATGTTAATGGGTTAATCTCATACTTCTCACAAAGTTATTTGTAGTTGGGAATCTTTTCTATGTCCTTCAATAGGTAATGTTTTTCCATTAAAGAACCAAGTTTTTTTTTTTAATAAAGGGTGCATGAGAAATAGAAAGGACCTCATGTAATAAAATCATGTAGACTTTGAAGAAGTATCGACCTTCCAATTTTATATATGCTTTTATTTAAGATACTTTATTCTATTCACATCCAAAATAAAAATTTAAAAAAAAAACATAAAAATAACACCATGATCAACTAGGGTCATATGGACCATGGGATACCACACTTTTATACACACACACACACACCTGTTAAACATAAATTAATATTCAATAATCTTTAAATAATCCTCAAAGTAGGCTAATCCACTTGTGCAGATTGTAAACAATATAAAAATCATTTTAGTTTCACAACCATTCAATGAAAATTTACCTACCAGAGTGAGTTAGAAAACATATAACAATGAAGATATTAGAGAAACACACCCAAGTACTCATTCTAATCTAAAAAACTTTGGATCTCCCTTAAATAAACAAATAAACATCAGGTAAATCTAGTTTGAGTTTGTACTTTTAACTTTTACAACATCAAAAGAACAAAGTGCAATATCATAGATAAATTTTTACGACTCAGAATATGTCAAGTAGATCAAGGGACCTTGCACTTCACAACATACTTAGAACCAAAGTTAAAGGCACCTTGAACATTGTATCCCAAGAGAATTGGCATCCACAACCTAAACAACCCCCATTCTCCCTCTAATTTAAGTAAAATTCCAAATCCAAGAGGCTCTTATACTTTGAACGATTGATTTAACAAGGGCACAGAGTGTCAAATCCCTACGAAAGTTAGGTGTAAGTAGAAAAGTGAGCAGGGAAGTTAAACTATAATATGTGTAAAGCAATTTTATGAATTAGTTAATCGCAAAAAATTGATGAAAGAATTAAACCTACGAGCAAGCGAAGATGAAATCAAATAGTGGTGACAAAGGTGTTATGACATTAATAATTTAAGGATAAGTGTTTTAAAGACACGAATTTGAAAAACTAGCATAGCCACCACCTGTAGAAAAGCAACAAATATAATTGATTTTAAAAGCATCTAAGATTGCACAAAAACAATAAAAGAACACATTCTATTATAGCCTATTGTCTATAAGTTTTCCCTATAATTTGTTTATTTATTTTATTTTGTATAATAAAATCAAGTTTAGTATATCAAAACCTAAAAGAAAATTGGACTACATTCATATTTTTGTTCTAAAGGCAATTTCCATAAGACTAATTTCAATATCAATGTGCAATTTAAAAAAAATTGGTTTTGTTTTTCCCAGGGCAATAGTAATGGCAAGATTCTTAAGATCTTAGTCTCTTCCAACCAAAAACCTAAAACCTTTTTGTTTGCCCTCAAAAAATTTGTCCAAGCCAATTTTGATAAGATCTAAATTGGAGCCTTCGTGGACTAAAACCCCCGATGATTTAGCTGAAGAAAATAATAGAAATGCTTTGTATTATTCTACTTCCAATCTTGGGTTTACTAGGGTTTCTACTACTACTACTACTACTACTACTATTATTATTATTATTATTATTATTATAAGGTTGCCAAGATTTTACTAGTGCCTTCCCTGTGTACTCTTAGATATTTTGGTAATCAATATAGCCAACAAGCAAAAGACTAATAGAGGAAACCACAAATCTGTTTTGTAGAACAATACATTTGATATATATAAAATGTATTGCTTTACAAAACAGATATATATTAAATGTATTACTCTACAAAACAAATTTGTGGGTGGTTTCCTCTATTAGTCTTTTGATATATATATATATATATAAACAAAAATCATCCTCAAATGCAAAAGTTCCCACATTAATGAAAGCCCATCCATATCAAGATGGACAAGAAGCCATGAAAAAGGGCAAAATTTGCAAATACTCAATGGAAATTTGAGAGAGGTTTTTGCTTATAAAAGTGTGCTGATGAAAAACTTCTCCCCTTTTATGTACAACAGTAAAGGTTTGAGATATACGTGTGTTTATAGGCTGTAAAAAATGTCATTTTAAAGAGACTCGGCTCTTTTGGGGGGCTCTAGACCTCCGTTTTGAAATCTAAGACCATATATTTTGTGGGTTTTTGCTTCTTAGTGTTAAGAATAAGAGATTTTTAATTGGAGCTCTTTACAGGAAAATCTCAATATCTAAAATTTCAAAGCATCTTAAGCTTTATATATTAGGCATTAGATCATTTATGTGATTATTTTTTCTTTTTAAGATGTCTGCTCGATAGTTTAAACATTATTTTGAATTCTCTAACCTTCTGTAGCATTTTAAAATCCTTCAAAGTAGATTTATATATAAAAGTTAGGTTACGGAGAGATTTTGTGAGCATTGGGTAGTGTTAAGCAATTGAATTAAGAAATGATGTTATCTGAATAAGAATGGGTATTAATAGCAATGAGAACCGTCATTACAACTAGAAACCTAAAGATAACCAAGGATCAATTTTTTATTTGTTACATCCTTAATATCAACGTTTGAAAGATCAATGTTTTTGTTACCCTAACTACAACGCGTATAGAAGACACAATTTAATTGTGGAAATCACTCCATACAAAAAAAGTAATTCAAATTTACCAAGCATCAAATTACAATATGGACAGCTGCATCTTAGGTTGCAATTTCTATTCTCTAGAAAATATGTAAATTAACTTTTCATGGAAATAATTAGCTTTGGTAACAAGGAGAGTTTGAAGGAAAGTTTGACTATTTTAAGATATAATTAACAGACCATATGATGTTTGGATTTGATGATTTTAGAAAAGATACCGACGCAAACATATGATGTTTGGATTTGATTATTTTAGAAAAGATACTGACTCTTTTCATGCAGATGCTAGCACTCTTTGGTTTTGTGGAGAGGGGATCTCAGAGGTATACCCTCTATAAGATCCATAGTTTCAAAAATAAATATCACGTACAGTTTGGTAATATTACACCATCAGGATAATGCAATGTACAATATGAGAAGTTGAACATAAGGTCAAGGAAAGAATAATGCTTATAATATTACATTTGTTGTGACAGAAAATATTCCTTTCAACAATGTAAAGACCAGTCATCTTACCTTAGAATAGAACCACTCACTTTATTGTCACATGTATTTGTCATGAATGCAACATTCTAAGAATTGCTTTCAGAACAAAACTATCTAATTTCTCTTTCTACTTGATCAGTTACCTGCAAATAGATACCATTAGTCCAATTATTGAGAATATGGTCAGCCTGTATACCCACTAGGTACTACTTTTTGGAATTTCTTCAATCTTGCACAAGTACTAGTGAATTTATTGAGCTTATGCTCCTGTGTTTTTGAAGATAGTTCATTGCTTCAACATACATTAGAAACTCATCTCGACTTGCAAATAAATAAATAAATAATGTTACACACAGTATTCTGATCTTAACATTCATGAGTGAAAATTAGAATAGAATATAAATATGATTATTATGAAAAAACAAAAAATAGTTCAATGAGGTCATACTAAAAAGGATAGGTTGTTCACGGTTATAGATGACATCCAAACAAAATGCCAAATACTAGACAATGCTAGCGCATTATAATTGAAATTAGAATCAAATTGAAAGTGCTATCACAGAGCCCAGCATCCTATGAGTGGGTCTAGGTAACAAGTATGATTCCAATCTCATAACTAATAGGGTTCATGGATGATAAACAGAATCAGTTTAGGGACAATAGGCCTTTTAAAAAGAGCAAATTTTTCTTGCTTTCTGCAAAATTTTAGTCCAACTTGAATAACACACAAAATTCAATTTCACAACACTAGTTTGCGTAAAAACAGTATCAAAAAATTGAATTAATTGCAAGAGCTTTGGTTGGCTAACCATTTTAATTCCAAAAAGACTTGATATCACAATATAGAAAACAATTTTGGCAAAAATATTTAGCAACATTTCATCGCTTAAAGTATCCTAAGTAGAACACTGGTAAGATATGCACCTTCTAGATATGATGGATAAATATAGGGATCCACAACAGTTCCAGCATGTTGAAGCACTGTAATTCTTCTACCTAGAGAAGATGCTCTCTGCAAAATCCAAATTTAACAAATGATTTGTGTGCATAAAAACCAACCAACAAAGAAAACTGCTAAAAATTCCAATCCTAGAAAAGTTCTTAAGATGTGATGTGAAAAGGTATAGAGGAACAACAGTTGTATTTATAGGTGGCAGATGAAATTTAGACAGTTTAAGCAGAACTGCACTCATCCACCTTTGTATGTACCCTAACAAACTAACATGACAGTGCCAGTTTTGATAGCCTGGGTGCCTTGGTTTACGAGGAGGTAGGAATAACATGTTAAATTGTTCAACCAATAAACAAAGACTAAATAATATTATTTTATATATTGGTTAAAGACTTTTAAATTACCAATGTAAAAATTTTATACATTTCTTAACATCCCAAATCAATACTTTGTGATTGGCCAGTAGGGAACAATTTAATTCCATGTTAAAGTGTAATGAAGACTACAGTACCCTCCATGACCAAAAATTATGATATGACAAATGAAAAACATCATTAATTTCAAAATTATAATAGTGATTATGAAAGACTCAATAAATGATAATTTGATCAGCTATAGTTATAATTTAAAACGTGAAAAATGCAAATTATCTTTAATTTAAAAAATATACCACTAACAATGAAAGGATTAAAAATTTATGATTTTACTATAAATAGTTATAAGAACTATCAAGATGAATTAAGAAGGAAAAATAATAGTCATAAGCTTCTCACATTAATGCTAGATAAAAATAGAACATTTATTTTTGCAAAAAAATGTTTTAACAATTTTTAACCTACAATTCATTATTAAAAAACATTATTGAAAGAAAAATATTTAATTCTAATTTATATTCATTTTAAATATTTTCAAAAATAATTATATTTTTACAATAAAAATATTTAATTCTATTTCACATTCACATTAAAAAAATTTAAAAATTTGTATTTTACAAGAATATGGTACGCCAATTTCCTACACATATGCTTCAATATGAATTTGTGATCACAAACACATTGAAAATAATATAACATCAACAAAAGTAACTCAAAACAATCCTCTCTTACGTCAATTTTCCCAATGAAAAAATCATTTTATAACTATTATGGTAAGGTAACTTATAGTTAAGACAGATGCTTCAAACTGGAACTATGAAAATGGAGATAAGGAAACTAATTTAATATATAAAAAAGTACCTTTAAACATCATTAGCTGAAGATCATATGACTTATACTGAATTACAAGTAGCCTTCAAGAAAACACTTACACAAAGCTAATAAATTTAAAGATGGCTATACACAATTTATTAAACATCCAAATTGATTAAACAGGTGTAGAACTAGAACTAGTAAGATGCTTCAAGTTAATTTTTACTAATAACCAATGTTCTTGGTGTGTTTTATGAATTCAATAACTATATTATAATTAGTTTTATAAAAAATATAATTTTATGTTTTTTTTAATCGTTTATAACTCTATTCAAAAATGTTTATTTAGTTGGTAACTCCAAATTCTGGAGTTTACCTCAAATTAAAAGACATAATTTTACAAATACCTAGGAGCATAGATAATTGAGATTAACAGCTATAGATAACTTAAAATGGATTATATCCAACTACTAGTAATTAATAAAATTTCTACTATAATGATAGAAAAAACACGTATTTACCAGGTATCTACATTAGAAAGTATAGAATGGTGCCCCAATAAATGTACATTTTAATAGACATATATGACTAAGAAAAAGTTGTAACAACCACCGAGATACATACAAATTATTGTACCAGGATCTTAAATAATTTAATTTAATTTTTTAAACAAGAACAACTCATTATTTACCATCCCTGATGTACAATGACCTATCAATAGTTCATTATTCAAAATTTTGTTTCATGAACAACTCATTATTGAAAACTATGTCTATTATTTTCAAAACACTTACATTTTTCACTACCCCTTATGTACAATGCCCCATGTATAGTTCATTATTCAAAATTTTGTTCCATGAACAACTCATTATTAAAAACTAAGTTTATTATTTTCAAAACACCCAAATTTTTCACCATCGTTGACATACAATGCCTTGTTTCATGCTTTGTAATGTTACCATTTCCTATGCATCCATTACCATTCCAGAGTACAATTACCAATAGAGATCACATCAAATGCACCAAAAAGATTTGAGTCTACCATATCAAAGTTGGAGCACAAGATTGTTTCCAACCCAATCCATGCACTAAAGAGTCAAACAATCAAAGATATTAAAGCATAGTCATGAATACTATTTTGGTCTTTTGGTCCTTTGATGCAAGCACAGATAGGGTATCTACCTAAGGACAACCTCTAATTTTTTTATGCTTATATATTTACTCAGAGCAATACATAAATTCAGACCAAACATGTAGAGAACAACAATACTTCAAACATTTAGATTCTCATTAATTTAACATTAAAATGATTGGATCATATATAGTACATCACACTATCATACAGGGTTATTTTCATAGACATAAACATTAAAAATAGAACTACTTTTATTCTGCTCTACTCTACTCTACTTGTTTGTTCCACACAGTTTGCTTACTTCATAAACTGACATATCTAACCATATCAGAGTATTCTTATGACATCCCCAACTTTATGAAGTGTCTATTAAACTTCCCTGACATTCCAAAAAACATAAAATATTTAGGTATCCTTTAGTTTTTAAGATCAACACCAAACTATTAGTAACTATCAGGGGAAGTTTTCAATCCAAACAATAGTTACAAAAAACACCATATATTTATTGTAGTTTATCCAATCGACCTTAAATTTCAAAGATAACTATTACATTCCATTTTATATCACCGTACAAAAAAATTCAATATTTTTCTTACTACAACAACAAAACCATCTTACTAAGTGCAGTAAACTAGATAGGGTACGATGACATTTTTAGGCTAAATGATAGCTATAAAAACCATCATAACTTTACTAAAATTTATCCAATTGACTTGAAATTTTAAACACAGTATGTAGAATACATTTTATATTATCTCACCAAATTTTGACATCTAATTCATTCCATAGTATTACCACAAGTAAAGAACCCTCTTTCCAAGTGTCGTAGACTACATAGATGACACAGTCTAAAAAAATGGATGGTACATGACCTATATAACTCCAAAAACTATAAAATTTGGCATGTATGTTAAATGTGTCATGTACTACCATCACACAAATTTTTCACATAAAATTCTTACTTAGAAGGAGAAAAATCCCTTCAAGTGTTCTTACAAAATCAGACAATATACTTCTACAGTGACTCCAAATGATTTAAAATGTTGTGTAGAGGCTTTAAGTGTCAATTTATATGATCTCACCAAGTTTAATTATCCAATTCTTGATGAAATTGAATATCCATCATGTAAATTGTCACAAACATAGCTTGAAAGAAATAATTGGTTTCTATTATAAATCCAAATCATTTGAAACTTGGTACATGTGTTACAAGTGTCAAGTGCTATGACTCAAAAAAAGTCATCAGATGATTTTTACCATAATTGAAGAACTATTTTTGATAAATTTTTATGTCTTCACACTCCATGTACACTGATAAAAATAGATAAAATATATGTACACTTTTCCCACGGTAAAGGAATACTTTAGCAACATCATTCTCAAAGGTTTAAAAACTTAAGAAAACAAGGCCATAAACACAAAACAAAATAAAAACCTAAGCTAACATATTCTTTGTTGATGCAATATTACCCTTCACTTTAGATGCACCTATGTTAGACACCCAAGGGGGTGAAAATGTTCATGAGCTTCTGCTCATGAATCTACAGTGAGCTCATCTATAGTTTTACCATGTTTTGTAACTTTGAATGCATTCATCCAAGTTGTATCTTCAGTCTTTCCATCCTTCCACTTGACCAAGTACTCGTAATACTCATTGCCCCTTATCTTCTTGTTAATCTGAATGTCTAGAATGGCTTCCATTTCCTCTTTAGATGCTACTATAAACTAATCTCTCCAATCCATGACTAAAAAATCTATGTTATCACTCACTTATCCCTTAATATATGGGTATAAATATGCTATATTGAAGATAGGAGATATGCCTACTCCATCTGGTAATTTTAATTCATAAGCATTAGCTGAGAATTTCCTCAAAATATTGTAAAGACTATTATTATTCCACTTAAGTTTGTTGTACTCACCTTTTTTAAACCTCTGCTTGCACAAATGTGCTAAAACCAAGTCCCCAACCTCAAAATTTAATTCTCTCCTTCACATATTAGCATGTTGGTTTTATTTTCCAACACTCTCTTCAAGTCTCATCTTGAATTTATTATGCACATCGTGCATAACTTGAGAATTTTCCTCACCTTCCACACTTATCCAACTCATCTCATCTATATTTCTCAACTCACATACACCTTTAGGGATGCTCCCATATAATATTTGGAAAGGACTCAAACCTATACTTCAATTGACTAAGTCATTGTAAGAAAATTCAACTTGTGCCAACATCAAATCCTAATGTTTGGACTTGTCACCAAATAAACACCTTAAAAATTTACTAAGACTTTGATTCACAACTTCTATTTTCCCATTTGTTTGAGGGTGATAGGCTAAACTAAATTCTAACCTTGTACCCAACTTATTCCATAGCATCTTCCAAAAGTGCCTAACAAACTTTGTATCTCTATCTAATACAATACTCATTGGTAACCCATGAAGTCTTAAAAAAATTTGAAAAAATATATTTTTAATATGTGTGGCATCATTAGTCTTCTTACATGCTACAAAGGGAGCCATCTTATAAAATCTATCAATAATAGCAACTATGGAATCATTACATCATTGTGTTATTGGTAATCTAGGAACAAATTCCATACTCAATGCATCCCATGGTTTATCAAAAGTATGCAATGGCTGATACAAGCCAATATTTTGACTTTTGCCCTTAGCATATTGACAAACTCTACACTTATGCACAAACTTCTACATATATGTACTCATCCGAGGCCAATAGTACTTACTATTCACTCAATTGCTACAAATTCTTATCATACCCAAAATGACTAGTTAAACCTCCACTATGTATTTATTTTAATAGGTTCTTTCTCATGGAACCTTGAGGCATACACAACTTATTCCCCTTGAACAATAATCTATATTGAATCATATACTCTAACCATAGAGTTTTGTCTTAATTTGTTAGATTCCTGCATTTTGTCCATCATGTTAGGAAAATTAGCCTTGCATCAATTTGGTTAAAGTAAATAGAATAATTGAGTTGTGAGTTATTAGTGTTGTGAGTTACAACAATCTCACATATATAGGTTTATTATTAGTGATAGATTCTATGAGGTTGCTTGGTGAGTGATTGTAGGGATATGACTCTTCCTAAAATATAGGAAAGACATTCCTATATAATTATAATGTCTCACATGATATTTGTAATGAATGAAATATCAAATATCTTAGTGAGTTATGTGTATTCATCTCTATCAATTAATTGTATGAGTTAAATCTTTGCATAATCTCCAACAAATCATATCAGTGGTATCAAAGCAAGAGATATGGAGGAATGAAATAATCATGGGGTAATTAGAGCAAGTTTCCTAAGGAATTAAAAGATGACATTTTAATTGTAAAGGGGTGACTCTTTTTCTTGGTTGCCCATGGATGTGTATATAAAGAAAAATAAGCTACATATATGAATGGAATGTATGGAGAAGCACTAGTGATTAACAAAAATGCATTAGGTTGGAATTTGTGTTTGATCAATCGTTAACTCTATAAATGACTTGCATTGTGTTAAAAATCACCTAAATTCAAAAGAGATACGTTTAGAAGAAAAGTGCAACCCATTTAATAAATGTATATATCTACCAACATATAATGTACCATTTGAATCTATCAAAGCTGATCCATTTGTTCCATGTCATCTTCTAATATTCATAATTAGTGACTGCAAGAAAAGTGTGAATATTAATGCAAAAAAGGTTATTCTAAGCTTGGATGTGGTAATAGTATGCTTGTTAGTCATAACTCTAACTATCATTTGATTGAATTTAGTTAATCTCCTTGTCAATATTTATGCAGATCTAAGGATTCATACATCTATGTTCAGTGTAATGCAACATTCATTCCCCCTCTTCTAATAATGTTTCCTCTATGTGCCATTTCTCCCATGATGTAAACTTATATTTCATAGCTTGTTAATAGACTCAACCAGAGTCTTATTGATGCATACTTATCCCAACAAGAAAAAATGTGGCCCTGATACCAAACAATGCAATCATAGATAGGGTATCCACCTAAGGACAATGTCTAATTCTATGTTGCTTAAATATTCACTCAGACCAAGACATAAACATAGACCAAACATGCATAAAACAACATTAATTTAAAACTTTAGATTCTAATTCATTCAAGAATTAAAATGGTTGGATCATATACAATACATCACACTACCATACAAGCTTATTTTCTTAGACAAAAACATGAAAAATAGAACTACCTCTATCATGCTCTACTATACTCTGCCTACTTACTCAACACAAGTTGCTCACTTCATAAAATAACTTATCTAACCATATCATAGTATGCCTATGACGTCCATAGCTTAATGGTGTTTCTTTTAAACTTATCTAACATTCCAAAAAAATATACAAGATTCAAGCAGCCTTTAGTTTTCAAGATTGACACCTAACTATCAGTGACTATCATGTGACGTTTTTAGGCCAAATAACAGTTTAAAAAACCACCATTTATTTAATGTAGTGTATCCAATTGGTCTAAAATTTGAAACACATATATTAAACTAAATTTTATATCACCAAACCAAATTTTTAAATCCAATCCTTAACACAAAAAGATAACCTTCTCTCCAAGTGTCCTAGATTAGACATGGTGCTTGGGTGACATTTTTAGGTCAAATGATAGATAGAAAAATAATCATAACTTTATGTCAGTTTATCCAATTGACCTAATTTTTTTTTTAAAAATAGACTATATTTTATAATATATCATAAATTTTGGACATCTAATTCTTATCACAGCTAAAGAAACCTCTTGAAAAGTGTCACTAACTAAATAAATGACACAGTCTGACATAAACAAATGTTACATTACTATTGTAACTCTAAATTATCTAAATATTTTCAAACATGTTTAATGTGTCATGTAATACCATAATACCAAATTTGATCATAAAATTATAATCACATAAGGAGAAACATCCTTCCAAGTATTTTAACAAAATCAAAAATTATGCTTTCACAGTGACTTCAAATGACCTAAAATTTTGTGCATAGGTTTTAAGTATCAGGTTCTATAATCTCACCAAGTTTCATCATTTAATTATTAACATAGGTGAATATCCATCATGTAAGTAGGCATATCCTAAAAAAAATAGTTGATACATTTCCACGGTAAGTCCAAATGATCTAAAACTTGGTACAAATGTTTCAAGTGCCAGGTGTTATAACCTCAAAAAAATTGATCGCATGATTTCTACCATAATTGAATAGCCATTTTTGATAAATGTCCATGTCCTAATAATCCACATATATTGATAGAAACTCACAAAAATATATTCATACTTTTCCTAAAGCAAACAAATACTTTAACAACATCATACTCTGAGGTTAACAAACTTAAGCAAATAAGGCCATAAACACAAAACAAAATAAAAACCTAAGCTAACATATTTTTGGTTGATGTGTAATTGCCCTTCACCTTGGATGCTCATGCATAATCCTTTGCTTCCTTCATCTTAAATTCACAAAAATAGTTTCATTACCCTTCTAGAGCCTAATTATTATTTCTACAAACATTACCTATGTTTGAATTATACTTCTTTGCTTCGTTGATCACTAATTAAGAATGTCTTGACTCCACATTTACTCTGTCTTGGTTGGATTTTCATGCACTAATTCACTATCCATGAAAGAAGAAATTAAGAATAAGAAATCTTCTACTCCAAGTAAGTATCTTTTATATTAACTAGCTTTGATGATGTTTTATATCGATATAGGGTTTCAAGGGTTTTATCATTTCTTTATGGGGTAGTGATGCACATGTAAACCAAGGTTCTAATTAAGATTAGTCATTTCATATACTATGCTTAATTTGGGAAAACACATCTGTTCATGAAAACCAAATTAGAGAATAAATTTAGAACTCAACACATGAATCCATTCCTTTTATTCATCTTGAATGAAATCAGGAAAAAATAGTACTAGTCTTCAATAGTAGGTCTTGAATACAAATTTTGGTAGCATCGCTCTTCACTAATGTCAAGAGGAAAGAAGAATAACAATACCAATTTTATACAATACCATTTGGTCTAAGGAATACCAAAACAAATTCCATTTTACCATTTAAGGAAGGAATGCTCTAACCCCTCATATTTCCCTAGTGTCCCCTGCACTTCACACTCTAAGCCCAATCAAAATGGCTAAAAATAATATTAAAAATTATAAAAAATGTGAGGTTCGCATACAAATATACCAATATTGGTTTATTTATATAGTTAAAGACATGTTAAAAAATGATTTATCAATATAGACTTACATATGATTTTTAAAAGTAAATAGACCATTATAACACTAGGCAGTTTTGGAGAGAATTTGAGTATTCTAAAGGCAACACAAACCTAATCAGGAATTCATATACTACAAAGGACTACAAATTTATATTGAAGTCATTCCCAATATAGTTGGGCTTTTAATGTTGCACAACACTACTTATTTACTTGTTTCACTCTATTGCATTTTCCACTTTCCGTGATACATTGCATTTTTGACTTGTCACGATACACTGCAGTTTGACTTGCCACACTACACTATATTTTCACTTGCCATGATACATTATATTTTCAACTTCTTATGTTGCACTGTATTTTCACTTGCTACACTACACTGCATTTTCACTTACCATGCTACAATGCATTATCACATTATTTTCTTAAAGCTATAAGTAATTTTTTAACACTGCTTTGCATTGATAATTTTGTGAACAATATTCATTACATAGGTGTCTTCAAATACCACCTTCCAAAGAGATTTCTTTGTTTGAATACACCCAGTTTCAAATAGGCCTAAAGTCCTGATTACCATTCTAATTATTTACATTTACCACAACAAATGACTTATGCCAAAAACCAAAAATAATAACCCATAACCAAACACACGTAGACAAATGATAAAGCTAAAATAACAAAAATAATGAACATTATATTTTTGGTAGATGCATGATAGCCTATCCATCATGCATTCTCCTGCATCAAACACCCACAATAAATAAAATAACCATGAACTCCCACTCATGAACCTATGATGATCTTCTCTAGAGTTTTACCATGTTTTGAAACATAATATGCATTCATCCAAGTTGTATCTTCAATTACCCTATCCTTCCACTAAGCTAGGTACTCATAGTACTCATGACCGTGTGTCATCTTGCCAACTCAAATATCCAAAATGGATTCCATTTATTCTTTAGTTTCTCTCAAAAATTGTTCCTTTCAATCCTCAACTTAAAAATTCATGTTGTCTCTCATTTCTCCCTCAATATATAGGTACAAATCAGCCACATAGAATATAGGTGAAATACCTACTCCATCTGGTAACATAATTTCATATGCATCAGTTGAGAACTTCCTTAAAATCTTGCAAGGCCCAATATTCTTTCACTTGAATTTCTTGTACTCACCATTTGGAACCTTTCCTTGAGAAAATTTGTTAATACCAAGTCCCCAACTTCACAATTACTTCTCTTATTTGCACATCAACATGTTTTTTGTATTTTCTAGCAACTTTTTGATGCACATCATGTATAGCTTGAGCGTAATATTCACCTTCTACACTTATTCTACTCATCTTTGTTGTACTTCTCATTTCATATATGCCTCTAAGGATACTCCCATATACTATTGTAAAATGACTTATTCTCATACTTGGGTTGACTAAATAATTACAAGCAAATTCATCTTCTACCAACATCAAGTCCTATTATTTGGGCTTGTCACCAACTAAACATGTCAAAATATTACCAAGACTCTGATTCACCACCTTCATTTATCCATCTATCTAAAGGTGATAGGATAAACTAAAGTCTAATATGGTACCCAACTTCTTCCATAGTATCCTCTAGAAGTGTCCAAAAAACTTTATATATCTATCTGATATAATACTCTAAGGCAATCCATGCAACCTAACAATTTCTTGAAAGAATAGGTTTGTAATGTGTGTGGCATCATAGTCTTCCTACATGTAAAAAGTGATTCATATTATAAAATATATCCAAAAAATATTGAAACCCATTCTCAACAAACCAATAACAAAATTCATGCCTAACCCATCCCATGGTCTATCCAGAATGGGCATGGCCAATATAAACCAATATTTTGACTTTTACCTTTTATATATTGGCAAACTCTACATTGTTACATAAAATTATTCACATCTATACCCATATGTGGCCAATATTATATTTCATTTAGTTGTGCCAAAGTCTTGTCATATCCAAAATGACCAAGTCCTCCACTATGCTTCTCCTTCAACGGGGTCTCTCTCATAGAACTTTGTGGTATATACAACTTCCATCCTTTGAATAATAGTCTATATGTATCATTTAATATAACCATATAGTTATGTTTGTATCCATTATATTCCTATATGTTTTCCATGCATCTTATAAATCTAAGTCTTTTTCATACAACCCCTTCATGGATTCAAATCCAATGACCTCCACCTTCATCTCATTCACTAAAAAGGATTGTCTACAAAAGGCAACTACTACCTTATTGGACTTCACACTATGATGTTTCAACACATAATAATAGTTCTGAATAAATTATACCCATTTCATATGTTGTTGATTTAGGTCACCTTGGTTGTTTATAAACTACAAAGAATGATTGTCTATGTACAAAATGAACTCCTTTGGCAACAAGTAATGTCGCCACTTTTTGAGAGCTTACACCATTACATATAATACTTGGTCATAGACCAAATAATTCATCTTAGCATCATTCAAATTATTGTTGAAATAGCCAATGGGATTACCCTCTTAACTCAACACTAATCTTACAATTGTTCATCCTACATCACAATCATCCTAAAACACTTTTCCAAAATCTAATAAGGCTAACATTATTTATTTTGTCACTTTTCTCTTCAAAAAATGAAAGCTTCTCTTTATTGCAATAGTCCACTAGATTTTATTCTTATCTCCTTTCATAATCTTTATGATGGGTGCACATATGCCACTAAAGTTATTGATAAAATTTTTGTATAAATGTGCCAACCCATGGAAATGTTTTACTTCAACCATACTCTTTGGCAAAGGCCAATCCACAATTTCCCTCACCTTATTGAAGTCCATCTTCAACGCATTTATTGTGATTACAAATCTAAAATATACCAACTCATCTTGCATGAAGTTTCACTTCTTAAAATTCACCAACAATTTATCTTATGCAAAACCAACTTCAAATGCTTTAAATTTTCCTCCTTGAAATTACTGAAAATCAAAAATGTCAAAAAAATAAACTATTACAAATTTACCTGTGAAAATATTGAATACTTTGTTCATGAACCTCATGAATGTACTGAGAGTGTTTGACAAACTGAATGGCATAACCAGCCACTCATACAACTTGTCATCATCTTGAATGTAGTCATCCATTCATGTCCTTATTTGATGCAGATTTGATGATTCCCACTATTCAAATCTATCTTAGTAAAGTACTTCACTCCATTTAAACAGTCCACTAATTTATCCATTCTTGGAAATGGAAACCTATACATAATGGGGATCTTTTTATTGCATGTGAATCCATACACATTCTCTATTCTACCTTTTTTGTGTGCCAACATAGTTGGAAATGTACACAAATTCAAGCTATCTGAGATTAATTCCTTCATCAACAGCTCTTGTACCTACTTCATTATCTCCTCATTCTCCATTAGAATCCACCTATAGGATGCTTTTTTAGCCAAATTCACTCCTTGCACTAAATCCATATGATGACTAATGATCTTTACATGTGGTAGTCCATTTGGAAACTCACGTGTCATAATATCAACATAATATTTCAGCATGTTTTAAATTTAAATAGGAAAATTACTTACTTAGTGGTTGTCATAACTTGCACATGCTTTGAAATTAAATAAAAACATGTTTCTTCTTCTTTAGTCACCTTTCAAACTCTTTACTAGATATCAACATCACTTTTGGATTGTTCTCCACCTCATATCCTTTATCCTTTAATGGAATCAATGTGAATCTCTTGCCATCCTTTGTAATGGTGTAGGGTTTTGATCTTTCATCATGCAAAACTCTCCTATCAAACTACCATATCATGTTCAACAACACATGTCCATGGGCATGATATCACACAAAACTTTGTCCATGTATGAACTAATCTAAAAATTCACCACACACTACTCATTCACTAGCACTGGATGCCCTTAAAGTAACCGAGAAACTTTGTATCATGTAAGATGTTTCAGTCATTTCATCCCATGTTTTTCTACCATTTCTTGAGAAACCATGTTATTCATTCTTATGCTATCAATCACAACTCTACATCACTTACCACTAAATTTGTAAACAGTCCAGAATAACCTCTTTCTCTGGGTTAGTTTATTCACTTCTTTGGTTGGTTTCAACAACACTCTTTTTATCAACAGAGCCTCTCCTTATTCTTGATATTTTGTATGATTGGCAGACCCAACACTCTTTTCATCTCTAATATATATTTGATTTTTCCCTTCAGTTCTCTTACCATTATTTTGAGGGTTTTCTGGATAAGATTTCTCCTTATGACCAATAAACTTATTACACCCAAAACACTTACCATGAAACCTTCATCTTTGCCTCATCTATAGAATCCTCTTCCTCTAGAAGAGTGTCCTCCTCTCATACCTAAATTATGATTTTGTGAACTAATTGCCTCTCCAACATTATTTTGTTGACCTCTATCACCATTATTTTGTCCTCATCCTCTCGAAGACTTTCCTCTACCTCTAGATTTTTCCTATTGATTTCTCATTAGCTTTTCCTCTATCTTTAACACACATTTATAGGCTTCCTCTATAGTCCTTAGGTTCATACAATTTATTTCATCTTGTATGGAAAAATGTAGTCCATTGGCATACCTTACCACCTCTCCTAATCATACTCTGTCTGTTTAGTCCTTAGTGAGTATATAAAACTCTTCGATGTATTCCTTGATGTTGATCTCATTATGCCTCAAATTCTATAATTTTTAGAATAGACTCAACTGATAATTAGAAGGTAAAATTTTGGCCTTCAATTTAGCCACCATTCTATCCCATGATTTTATTTTATCCTTATTATTTCTCTCTCTCAGTCCTCACGTGATCCCACCATAAGGAAGCATGAATTTTTAACTTCATGCATGGGAATTTCAACTTTTTGTGTCATTCATAGACTCATAATCAAAATATTTTTTCCATTTTAGTTATCCAATCCACAAGCTTTCCATGATTCAAACTACCATTATAATAAGGTGTATCCAGTGTTGGATTACTACCAAGCCTCACCATAACTCTGATAAATCTCATCTTAGCTTTGTTTTCCTTATCTTCCATCCCAACCTATTGAGTTACTTCTTCCTCATCCTCACTCATGTCTCCACCATGAACCACTCTCCTTTGAGTTAGTTCCATTATATGCAACCTTGCATGTATACCTCTCATCATTTTAGCCAAATCTGAAACTTGTGGTCCTCTCGCTCTTGCCCCTCTTTGTAAAAAATCTCCTTTGTGTGTCATCTCTCCAGTAATGAAAAATTCCCTTTCAAATCTTTCCAATAGACTCAATTAGATTTTTATTCATCCACACTCTCTCAGAAGTTGAATCCTTGCTCTGATACTAATTAGTGCACACACAAACTAGGGTTCCAATTAGGGTTAGTTATTTCATTTATGATGCTTGGTTTAGGTAAACACAACCATTCATGAGAACCACATTAGAGAATAAATGCATAAATCAACACACAAATCCATTCCTTTTATTCATCTTGAAGGAAATTAAGAAAATACTAATAATATTCATCTTGAGTACAAAAATTGGTAGCGTCACACTTCACTAATGTCAAGAGGAGAGAAGAATAAAAATAACATATTTATACAATACCCTTCGGTCCAAGGAATACTAAAACAAATTCCATTTTTCCATTTAAGGTAGGAATGGTCTGACCCCTCATCTTTCTCTAGCATCCCCTGGTGTTTCACATTCTAACCCTAAGTAATATGGTTACAAAGAAAATCAAAAATCACAAAAAAAGTGATGTCCACCTATAGGAAAACCAACATGAGTTTATTTGGACAGTTAAAGACATGTTAAAATGTGATTCACCAATATAGACTTACATGCACTTTATAATAGTAAATAGACCTTTTTAACACTGGGAAACTTTGGAGAGAGTCTGAGTGTTCTAAGAAAACATGGACCTAATCAAGCTTTCATATGTTGTGAAGGATTGTAAACTTGTATTGAAGTCATTCCTGATCTAGTCAGGCTTCTAATGTTTCACAACATTGCATGTTTTACTTTATGTGCTCTAGTGCATTTTCCATTTATTGTGTTACACTACATTTTCCACTTGTTTTGCTACACTGCATTTTTCACTTTCAATGTTATACTACATTTTCACTTGTCATGCTACACTATATTTTCCAATTGAGGTGCTACACTACATTCACTTTTTTCACTACACTGCATTTCACTTTTTGTGCTATAGTACATTTTTACTTGTCATGCTACATTGCATTCTCACATAATTTGCTCAAAATTCTAAGTGGGGTTTTAACATTGATTTGTATTCACAATCCCATGAACAATATTCCTTACCTAGGCAGATTAAAATATTGCATACTAAAGATATGTCCTCATTTTAATACGCCAAGTTTCAATCAAGCCTAAATTCTCGCTTACCATTGTAACTATTTACAATGACCACCATAAACAACTTTTATATAAAACCTAAAAGAATAACCTACAACCAAACACACCAGAACAAACGAAAAAGCAAAAATAACAAAAATAAACAACACTCTTATCTTTGGTAGATGCATGATATCCTATCCACCATGAATGCTCATACATTATGTTGTATCATATTATGTTATGCCCTGAATTTCTCAACCCTCTTTAGGGTTTCAACCATTTTTTCTTCAAACCTAAATGGGGCATTCTGATATTATGTTTCATCCTAAATTTATCAAACCCTCTTTAAGGCTTCAACAACTTCTTTTTAAAACTTAAGTCATCCCTTCCAAATAAAATATAATATATACATATACTAGGTTATACTCCCTTCAATATATAAACTACACATAATGCATTGCATTTAATCCTATACAATGCTTTACATTTAATCCCTTCAATTTACAAATGATGCATATGAAAAATCATTACATCTAATCCCTTTAATCCTTGACAATACATTGACTTTAATCTCTATTGAGGGGACTCTTAACCCTAGGATGAGAAACGTTCTGCTCTTGGGCTACCACTGCAAATTTTATTAGAAATGGTCCTTGAATTTTATTTTTACCATTATCACATTCTTATGTAATTCTCTCAAAAAAACATTTCATGGTGGAAGTTAAGCATGAAAATGGCATTACTTTAGTATTAGAAGTTTAAGGAGTGGCAATTAGTGGAGTGTTTATTTAGTTATACATTTTTATATGAAAGTTGATAATTAGAATTTTATATTTCTTTGTTCCTTCTCATTTATATTTTAAAGGGATGTTTTCATTTGATACAAGAATATCAAATTGGAAATATTCTACTAACTATGCATGTTACTTTAAATGGTAATACATTTTAACCAAATGGTTGGTGGCCATATTTCAAGTATCTCATGTAAATGATTCATGTCGTCTAGCTATCTTGTAAATTTTAACCCTACTCCCACCTCTTAACTAACAAAAAATAATTAAAATTTAAAGAAAATTAGAGAAAATTTTGATCTTTTTATTTAATTCATAATTTAGCATATACGTAAAGGGACTATCTTGTCAAACATCTACCAATTTCATTGTCTAGGAGAGTGGTGTACCCTTGTTTTTAGTATCCCTTCAATATTTTTTATTAAAAACACAATGAGTAGGTACATTACACTTACCTGGTCTCATTGTTTGTAAAATTAGTTATTTGTTTTTGTTCAATTATTATTTTTGTTTTATCTACCAATTGACACTTTCATATAAATTAATATGTGCCTATGTAATTCATAAATTTTTATTTTATTAGTATCTATTAGTTTAATCTAATATCCATGAAATTGTATATATGTTATCAATCTATTCAGCTATAGTTCGAGACCAAGAACATGGTTAAAATCATTCTTTAGAGCTTTCCGTCATTGGCATTTGAAATGTCTCTAATCAAGTTCCATGGCTCCAATAAAAAAATAATGAAAAATTATTTTGTTCTGGATGAAAATTTGTTCAACTAGAAGAGACCCCAATGCAAATAATTGAAGAGATGTTTGTTAAACTCAATCACATTGATTTAGTAGAATCACAATGTTGTTTGGTTTTAGTTTGATTTATTAAATTTTGTAATTTTTTTGTATGTTTTCCACTATTATAACCATTTACCATTTATAATTTTAACTTACATGAAGACAACCCTTGGTGGTTCACAACCAACACAAAATGTTAATGTTGATGAACCTAAACCTGAGCCTGCCCCCATTAAAAAAGTTAATAAGGTAAATTATTGGTATTCATCTATTATATTATTTTGTTCAATTATAATTAGGAATTTTACCTAGTTCATTTATTTTTCAAAATTTTAAAGGTAATGTGGAGAGTGAGGTTTGTGCCACACCTAGGAGTAGATTCCATGAGTTCCTCTGATAAGTTCAACAAAAAAGGGAACATATGGGGAAGATAGCCAAAAAGGTGATTCATTTTTATTAATTTTTTATATTCAATTTTTAATATTGTTTTTTTCAATTATAATTTTGAAAAATAACTATTGCATTTCTTTTGTAGCATAATAATGATAGTGGTGAGGGTGGTGTCGAATACAACCTGAACCTAAGTCTTCCCCAAACATGAGTTATTTTTATTCATTTTTTATTTTAATTGGGGATTTTAGTTGTTTCACTTCTTTTTTAGGTAAAGGAACTTGACAAGAACTTATGTTTTAATAAATATAAATTGCACGTGCTACCTTGCTTTATAAGATTACACTTTTCATGCACGGATTTGGGTTGTTGATTTTTAACTCTCTAGGGTCATTACAAACATTCATTATCAATCACTTACATTGTCTCACTAGTCACTTACATTGTTTTCTTTTATGTGAATACTTCAAAACAAACCTCAAATAGTATGTAACATTATCATTATCTTTTATTTGGCTAGTTTATTAACATGAATCTTGACTATCGATTTTTGGGGATTTTCTTGGTACGTTCAAAAATATATTTCACTTACAGACTACTTTAAAATGCCATAATCACAAGGTCATACTAATAGGAACTTTCCTTGTTCAATAAACCTATTACAACATATGGAAAATAGCTTTTCAATGGTATTAATGTAGTACCTTCTTTCTTAACTTAGGATTAAGTGCATTTAATTTCTTAAAATGTTTACATGCACCTTGAACATCAAGGAATTCCTTATTTTGCTTATAATAAAGGATGTAACAGATGTTTTTGGTTTTTAAAAAACTACCATAACCATGCTAGGAATTGAGTGAATCAATTAGAATAGTATCACATTATAATAATAATAATAATAATAATAATAATAATAATAATATCACATTGATTATTATCACTTGTGTGAGCAATCCATGGTTGTTTATGGTTTGTTTGCATATGAATTTATTGTTTCGATCTATAGTGTTAACCACTCCCTTACGTAAAATATGATTCTATTAGTGTTTTAAGTACCTTGCAATGTTAAAATGTGGTTTGGGTATTCACCATGGATAAGAGGAAACTATTATCTCAAACTAGCTTAATAAATATCTAACTCTATGATTCATAAGTATTATTAGGTATCTTAAAACCTTAGACCTTAAGTGGATACGAGTTGAGTTGGCTCATATAAACTAAAAAGAAAGAATTATTATATTATATTTTTCTGCAACCCAAGATTTACATGATTATAACTTTTCCATGCACTCTCTATTTTGAGGAAATAGTATGTCATTTCCTTTGGTTGTTACAATAATGCACTAGTGTGTTTGTCAAATACATAAATAAATCAAGGTTTTTAGCTAACCTATATGTTTGAGTCCCATCTAATGATTATATTTATATCTGTAGATGATGACCTTGAGTCTAGGAAGACACACAAACCCCAAAAAATTTTGTTAATTTGATTACGAAATTAAAATTAAAGCTAAAGATTTGAAGGTTGTGCTAGTGGTTTCACATTTTGGATGGCACGTGCCATGTGTTATCTATAACTATATGCATTGTATGGGTAATCATAAAATGTAATGTGGCATGTTACATGTGTTTCAAACTGTGACTATACATCTCACCATCTGAACATATTATTACCTATAATGGATCACATTTTTCCAATAAATAATTATAATTAATGATAATAAAATGATTATGACCAGTATGCTATTGGCTCGATGTGATCATTATTTATCCCAAAGTTTTACCCATCCCCATTTTATCATTTTATATAGTGACAACATCATTTTTAGAATTTAGTAACCCTCTATAATTATTCTAAGGTTTTGAACCACTTTCTTTGAGGTAATGGAAAACCTTCACTCTTTCACATAATGTTATACACAGATTATGTTTTTACATTCTTTCACATAACATACATGTATAGGTTTTCATTTGATTACCTTAATATTTTATTGTATAATGTTGTTTGTCATCTTGATACATATATTGTTCCTTTTGATCTTATTTTAGGTTATTTTCTCATACCTACATCTCATCATAGTGTAGACACTCAACTTCAATCATTAATTACTTGACAATATTTAATATTGACATCCTTACCCTTACTTGGTATTTTCACCATTTCATTAAATTGCAATCTCTATGAGAGCATTCACTATTCCATTTACTACATACATCATTCAGGCATCCCTAATCTACTTACAGGATCCTGTCAATTAAATCTCAACAATATTTATTATTTTGGGATAAGACCACACTAGGTAGATAAGGATGTATTGCTACCTTGTCCACTAGTGCAGCCTTGCCCCCTACACTCTAACGATAGATTTTTAATTACTATACATTTCATATTACCCATCCCATTCTTTTATCAAGGTTGATTAATACAAATATTCCAAAGATTCTTCTATATAATCATATCGAGACCTCACCAAACACATCTCATAATCACTTAGAAATGATATTGCACATTGAGTAAAAGGGCACTAATCTTTCCAATTTATATTTTATTGTATCCTAATAGTAATAGGCTAAGTTTAAAATTCTTTTATTTTAAGTTAAGGGCACTCATTTTCAAGCATTTAAGTTAGTCTATTTAGTTGTATTCATATAGTAAATATCAAGATTCACACGCTCATTATAGGAGGGAGAACTACATTATCCTAAGACCCTTTTTAGCTATTTAGCATCACTAATATAATTGTTAGGAATTAATAGTTAGTAACATTATTATTGTATGTATGTTTAGATTTTACCAAGAGGTAAATATAAAATAGATTAGTTTATGTTAGTTTGTTACAAGAATATATTGTTAATAGTTAACAATATATCTCATGGTAAATATAGTTAGATTGAGCTATTCTATGAGATTTCATAGTTATGGGATTCCTAGATAATAGGATATGTTATACTATTTATTTGTAATGTGTTTGTATAGTTTGTGTAACAGAGAAATATCAGAAGAAATAATATATCATAGATATTTTTGTGTTTAAAATTTCATTGTGTTCAGCTCTTTTTCTTATGTAGACCTAAATCAAAATCAACATTTGGTATCAAAGCAAGAGCTATGGGTTAGATTTTGACATTCGAGTGCATTTCTGGTGAATGTGATCATGTAATCATGTCTAAATATGTTTTATGAGAGTTAAGTTCCAGCCATTATCTTTCACTTTTATCTATGGACATAAGCATTACAAGTTGCTCATTTTCCATCTTTTTTCATACACAGATCTTAAGTCTATTGATATCCTATCTGTTTGATGCCATTCATTATCTGGTAATGTGGGTCTAGTGAAAATATTCAAGCCTCAAATCTTGGAAAATAGTCCGATGAGGTGGATTCATGAGATACCTACACTTCTACAATAGAATTTGGCATCACCTATTATTTCAATAGTCAGCAAAGGTGTATAATCATACAGTCATTCGAAGTCCCTGACATGCATGTGTTCTTATCATGATCCAATCATGTGTGCAGTCCATTGATTAAAATTATTGTGCATGATACCATATCAGATCCTTTTACTATCAATTCTCAACTCTGGCATAGTCTTTCAACATCTATTATAGTCCTAAGTACACTTGTGTTCCATCAAAATGACAATTTGCCTGGAGATTTGGACTCTTCTTAAGCCAACTCAAACTCCTAGAATGTGTTATGAAGCCTAAAACTCAAACAAATATTAGGTCATGAAATTATTAAGTCTTGTTTATGGTTTTTAAGTATATTTATTTGATTTAGTGTCTCAAGCTTTCTTTATCTTGGCATTAGTAAGTTTTGAAAAAAAAAAGGAGTCATGTCATAGGTGAAAGTCATAAGTCAAAAATTGGTATATAGTCATGTCATTGTTACAACATTTAGAGTCTTAGGATAATGAATAGTTAGTCACAGTACTTTATAAGTGTTTAATACTACATTTTGAATATATATAGGTTTTAATTTTTTGTACATAGTTTTTATATGTTGTCGAAAGTAAAAGTTAAAAGAGTTTTATTCAAAATAAAAGTTAAAAGTGTCAAAGTTAAAAGTCATTATGGGTCTATTTTATTATTATTTAGAGAACATCAATATGTCTTTAGTCATGTTGGTCCATGTCAAATATGTCATCTATTGTCAAAATTCTAAATGTTACACATATTGTAATGGATGCATTATCGTGTGTATGTGACATCCATATTTTAGGGGGTTCCTTTTCTCATACAAGAAACCAACATAAATAGAGAACCCACGAGAGTCATCAGAGCATATTAAAGACAAATCAATTGAGTAAGAAAATTTAGTAACTAGAGGTTGGAGGATATATGGATGATGGAGGTCTTTCATCAACCTCTCATCAATCATCAATGACGGGGTTGCACCAATGATTTGGTGACTTGTGTATGTTTGAATAAGAACATAAGGACATTCTTGTTCACATGCATGATGTGCTTTTATTTTTTCAGTTGTGTGTTTTCATTCCTCTACTTATTTGAAACACCTCTGCTATTTGGATACAAAGAAGAGTGTGGATATAATAGAATATGGAAAATAGTTATATAGGAGGGCAGCCAACTACAGAGATCCCATGACTGCCTTAATTCTTTATAGAGCTGACCCCCAGTGACATGTCTATTACAGTCACGTAAAGTAAATGTGGGATGCATTCTTTCATTTAGTATTGGTCATGTGCAACAAGATCACATCAGTTGTATGCATACCTAAAACTATGCATTGGCATATGATTCTGTTTGTGCCAATTTTTGAAGATATATATTATCCCCATGTTCAAATTAAGGGGGTGTGATTAGGGATAATAATGTTAAGGGGGTGAATGTTACGGATTAATAGTTAGTAACATTATTATTGTATGTATGTTTAGATATTTAATGAGAGGTAAATATAAAATAGATTAGTTTATGTTAGTTTGTTACATGAATATATTGTTAATAGTTAACAATATATCTCATAGTAAATATAGTTAGATTGAGCTATTCTAGGAGATTTCATAGTTATGGGATTCTTAGATAAGAGGATATACTATCCTATGTATTTTTAATGTGTTTGTATGGTTTGTAATGTGTAACAGATAAATACCAAAAGAAATAATATATCAAAGATATTTTTGTGTTTGAAATTTCATTATGTTCAGCGCTTTTTCTTATGCAAACCTAAACTAGAATCAATAATTATGTGGAGATTTCTAAGGATAAATTGATTATTCCCCCTACCTGATTCTCTCCTTTGTAGTTTATCTTCATTTGGTTTATTGTGTATAAACTAGGGTTCTAATTGTGAAGGTCTTATGTGCAGACAAATGGGACACACATTCAATCAACAAGTCATCATAGACAACCACATATACTTGTTCAAGAAAATCAATCACATAGTCAACTAGGATGTAGCCTTAATCAACATATAAGGCCATAGTGTAGCCTTGTTCTTCTATTATCACCTTATCTAAACATAGTTTAAAATTATTTTTTGGGTTGTGACATAGTTTAGGGATCATTATAGTCATTTCTCATCAACATTCAACTTACACAATCAACACAAATTTAGTCTGAGATAGGTTTACATATTTGTTTGACAATTTACTATTATAGCTCATTTCAAATTCTTTAAATTATTATATTGTATATTTAGGTTCTGTATATTTTATAATCTAAATGAATTTCAATAGTTTATTTGTTATAGCATTAATTTTTATATCAAAAATAAACATATAAACATTCTGGTGAAGTCGTATTTTATTTAGAACATTGTTTCCTATTTGCTTGATTTTTGTCCTAGGATTTCATATAATTTTTTATTAATTTTGACAATGAAATAAAATAAACTTTGACCTTGGATATAAATCTAACACCAAAATTCAATATTCTTCAATCTTGGATTTAATTTGGCACTGAATAAATTGCCTTACCACCGTGAAAAACATCTAACACTGAAGAAATTACCTTACCACCGTGAAAAACATCTAACACTTAATAACTTTTGTTACAAGCTAAGTAATGATTTTTTTACATACAGTATGGTGTGAGGGGTATTTCCCCAATACTTAAGCCATTATACAATAATAAACATAAATTTTAGTTTCCAAGTACCTCATGGTATATTGGAAATTCCTAGGGTCTCTTCTTTGTACCATATGAAGCCTCTTTTAGCCATTTGATTTGTGGTGCACCTAATAGGAGTGTATCACCTAGGAAAGTTACTCTCACTATACCCTTAGAGACACAATAATGGTCTACAAGCATGGTTTAGCCTCTATATTTAGTGCTCTAGAATATTGGGGCCACATTAATATATGAATGAGCAAGTATATTTGAGAGCCCACATAATCATTTAAACCCTTACCTGGATCACCCTATATACCTTGATTTTTTCTTGTATTGTATTCATAGTCATTAGCTCTATTGATTCATAATGGATTCAGTGAATGAACGTTTATGTCATATGTTACATAGGATTATGAAATTTCATTTAAAATCTTCTCTTGCTTTCCAATATGTTATTCATTAAATATGTGCTTGGTTAAAATCCACTAATGTTCAAAATGTGACCTTAGAGCAATCATATTACATTGTACTTCATATGGTTATAATATCCAATCAGAATTGCTCCCCATAATTAATAATTGGCACAAGGCATGCATGCAACCTTTTGTTATTATTCAACTTTTGTGTTTTTAATACTTGACGAGGTAAAGTCCCTCAGGACCCTATTCCCCATTCCTCAATCTAAAGGATTTGACATCCTAGATTAATTAAAGAATACTAATGCTAAGATTTCATTGTTAGAGTTCTTGTAAATAATGCCAATATACAAAGTTATCTTATATTATGAGGTATTACATAATACACTTTTGCCTAATAATGTTTAACCTCCTGATGTATCTTCTATAATTAATAATATCTGATGGAAAAAATAAAGTATTTATTTTGAAAAGTAATATCTTTCCCCAAAGCATATTATTGATAAATATTTACCAAGGTTGTATATTCAAGTTTTTGTACAAAATAAGGTAGTCAAAAGAGTATTTATTAACAATGGATTAGGATTGAACTATTGTAACATAATTTTTCTAAATTTATCTGGCATAACATTAAATGATCTCACCCATTCAAATATGAACATTCATGAATTTGGCAACATTCCATGCCAATTAATTGGGAAACTTACATTGATTATCACTTTGGGCCCATGTACTATTGCCATTGTTTTACAAGTTATGCCCATCAATCTTAATTATAATATTTTATTAGGCTAACCTTAGATTCATGACATTAATACCATTCCTTATACATTGCATGCATGTCTTAAGTTCAACTATCAAATATATATATATGTCATTTGGACTAAGATCCTTTCAAATATTCTGCAATGATCCATCCTACGAAAACTTATATTACATATATGTAGCCTTCTTCCATAGAAGTACCACCATCTACTTCACCCACTAATTTACCCTCATTTGAACCAAATCCAATTGACTCATCAATAAATTTTAATAAATATGGTTTTGAAATTAAATATTTACAAAAGTATAAGTACACTATTGGACAAGGATTGAGAAAACATGCCCAAGGAATTACCCATCTTGTTACTACTTCTATAAATGAGGGCAAGTAGTTCTTGGATATAACAATAATTCCACCTCTTATGGACCTAATTAAGGCAAGCAACCTCCTAAGTTCATAATTTTTACACATATGTGATTTAAACATAATAATCAAGTCAACCATGTTCTCAATTGTCATTAGTATATCTTGAGCTTACTGACAACACAGTTTCACCAAATTTTAACACTAGATGAATTTTCAAATGATGAGTCTCTTGTGGAATATTTAGGTTCCCATGAGGATATTTCTTCCTTTCGCCATAAGAAAATATTTCCTTATGAAACCAATACACATGCATATTTTTGTGAAGTTGGTGATACTATTGATCAAACACAATTTGATGGCCCCACTATTATTTATATAACACCATATTTGGAAGATAGATCAACATAGATTAATGAATAAATAATTGAATTTCATTTTGGAACTAATAAAGACCCTCAACCAGTCCTCTTAGCAACCATGTTAAAATATGATGAAGGCAAATCCATTTAATAGACTTTATATGATTATCAAAAATTATTTGCATGGGAATATAAACACATGCCTAAAATTTACCCAATAATGGTAATGCATAATATTATATTATACCCAAATGTCAAAACAATCAAGAAAAAAATAAGCAAAATGCATGCAAAAGTAGCTATGTTGGTCAAAGATGAAATCCATATACTTTTATATGTTGGTTTTATTCAAGTTATTGATTATCCTAAATAGGTCTCTAATATCATGCCAGCAACAAAACCTAATGGAGATATTTGGTGTTGCACAAATTATTGTAATTTAAACAAGGTTTGTCCTAAATATGATTTTCCATTATCCAACACATATATGATTGTGGATTATACCATAGGATATGAAATGTTATCATTCATGGAAGGTTTCTATGGATACACCCTAATCAAGATTAATCCTAAGGACCAAGGAAATATATTTATACCATGGGGTACATTTTTTTATACAATCATGCCTTTTGGAATAAAAATGTAGCAACAACTTATCATCAAGCTATGACACATATTTTCATGACTGCATGTATAGAAAGTTGAAAATTGTGTTGATGATTTGTTAGCCAAATCAAAACATCAAAAAGATGATGTTCTCAATTTACAAAAAATATTTTAAATAATAAGGTAAATGATGTACATTTAAATCTGAAAAAGAATATTTTTGGAAGATTCTCAGGTAAATTATTGGGTTTTATTATTTCTCAAAGAGGCATTGAATTTGATCCCAAGAAAGTCAAAACTATACTTGATATGCCACCATCAACTAATCGAAATAAACTCTGATGTTTAAAAGGTTTCATTCAAGTTATTAGACATTTTGTGGCCTAATTAGTAGATAAAACACAGTCTTTTACAAGGTTACTCAAGAAAGACACCAAATTTGAATGGGACGAATCTTATCAAAAAAATTGATGTAATTAAAGAATACATTCTAAACCAACATGTGCTTATGCCTTCCATTCTAAATCAACCCCTCTTATTATACATTTAGGCCACTGATCATGACATGGGTGCTTTTCTTGCATAATATGATGACAATCATCGTGAATGTGTCAATTACTACATTAGTCACACACTTATTGATTATGAGAAAAAATATACTACTATCAAAAAGCTATGTTTAGCTCTTATTTTTTCCATGAAAAAAATACACATTATTTACTTCATAATGAGGTTCATGCTATTAGTAAAGTTGATGCACTCAATTATCTATTGTCAAATCCTTGTCTATTAGGGCATATAGAAAAGTGGGTAATGCTTCCTACCGATTTTGATTTACATTTTGTATCAAAAAAATTATTAAAGGGAAATTTATCACAAATCAATTACTCACTACCCCATTACATTTCCACTACCCATCATTTCCAAATTTTGAGATGAATTTACTTCTTATAATAACAATAATGATAAGTGGGCCATTTATTCTGATGGATCTAAATGTGCTACAAGTGTTGGGGTTGGGATTTTTTTTATTACTCCACAAGGTGAACACATACATTCCTTTCACTTTTAATTTAGGATTTTCATGCACAAATAATATAGAAAAATATTAAGCTCTAATACTAGGCTTGTTAGCAGCACAAAATTTACACATCAAATCCCTACGTGTGAATGGCTATTCATAGCTAGACATAAATCAAGTCCTAGATGTTTATCAAACTAAAGAAGACAAGCTCATCCCTTATAAATAAATTTTTCAATGTCTCATAACACAATTTAATTATTTATTCATTGAGAGCATTCATCATAAATATAATTGACATGTTTATGCCATGGCTAGTGTTACATATTTAATCCCAATTGATATTAATGATGATCATGTACTATTTATTATCTAAAAATTATGTAATCCTTCAGTTAATAATGGAATTATCAATGCATTAGACATTCTCACAATCATCTGAAGTGCATATAATCTTTACTGGTATACTGACATATATAATTATCCCTATAAATCAACTTTTCCTGAGATTTCTACATGAGAGGCCTAAAAGTGATTACAACACCTAGTCACGCATTATGTACTCACTAGTGGATATCTATTTAAACACTCTCTTGATGGATAATTATTAAGATGTATAAATCATATTGAATCTCAAATTTCTATACTTAAAATTCATGATAGTGAATGTGGAGGCCATTTTTTCTGTAAGATAATGTCGTACAAACTCTTACATCAAGGATACTATTGGCCAACAATGGAATAAGAATGTCAAAAATATGTTAAATTATGTTCCCAATGTCAAAGGAATATTAATCTCAAGCATGCCCCATCATATGAACTACAACCTATTATCTCTCAATGGCCTTTCTCTCTTTGGAGATTTGACTTAATTGACAAAATAAATCTAGAATCATCAAAAAGACATACATTTATTATTATAACTACCAAAAAATTTATAAAATAGTATAAACTATACCTCTATAATCCATAATACATGAGGATATTTACAATTTTCTATGCATATTATCACACAATTTTACTTGCATTTTACAATTGTAATAGATAATGGTTCAAATTTTAAAAACAGAATAGTAAAAAAAATCGTGCTAAGTTGAAAATTAATCAAATTTTCTCCACTCCTTACTACTCGTAAATAAATAATCAATTTGAAGAAACTAGTAAAATAATAAATCAAATCTTAAGCAAGATTGTTGTCAAACATGGAACAAATTTTCATAATTAAATCATCTATGCTCTTTAGGCATATCTCACAAGTGTACACACACTAACAAAAGTTACACCTTACTCTCTTATTTATGTAAATGAAGCCATACTCCCTCTTGAGATAGAAATACCCTCTTTATGTATCTCATTAAAATACATTATAAAAGATAATAAATATCTATAAAAATGCTTACATGAGTTAAAAAATCTTGATAACAAATGCATACATGCTCTTAAAAATTTAAAGGTTTATCAAGTACGTATAAAAAGAGTATATGGCAAGAAAATTCATGATCACAAATTTCAAATTGGTGATCTTGTACTTAAATAAAATCAAAATAATACCAATACTGAAAAGGAAAACAAAGGAAAATTCAAACCCAATTGGTTGGTTCCATTCATAATCACTAAAAATATTGGTACAAGAGCTTACCAATTAGTCACACTTGAAGCAAAACTTGTCAAAAATCCCATGAACATCATGCATTTGTGTCATTATTTTACTTAGATAGATATTTTTTTATTTCAAATATTTTAAAATTTCTTAAAAAAAACATATATGTCAAAAAAAATCAAACAAATCAAAATACTTCTAAAATTCAAAATTAGGATCTACAAGCATTTTATAATATTGCTAGCTCATTTCTTTACATATGTTATTTTTTTTAAGTTAGATATATAGCATATTTCACTTTTCAATACACATGACTTTTCACGAGGTATGTGAGTGTGATACATGACATAATTTTACATGGTTATTTGATGTTAGGCTTCCTTTATTACCCAATGGCCTTGCTAAGTTAGGGGCATCTCTTCGTTCTCCATGAACACTTCAACAGGTTGTATCTATCCATGACCTCTTTACCATATATCATACAAATGTTTTTCTAATCACTCATACTTTACATTGTGTTACATGGATATGTTATTTTATATAAATTACATTAATATATATGCTTGATGTAAACTAGGTTCAATTATTCTATGCTTTTATTTTAAAATTATTATCTTGTTACATGATAAGTTAGGACGTGTTTACTTATTATGTGCATCCCTTGGCCTTGTGTGTACAACATATACATTTTCTTCTTGTATGGCATCATCATGCCATTTATGTGTGGCCCTTGTCTTTGTGTATTTATGCAGCATTCACATGTCCCTTATTTATGGCCTTTCGGCCTTATGTGTGACATTATATACAAATTGTATGACATTATTAGTGTGTTCAGTGCTTGTTACTATGGTGCCATGATTTATATCATGCATTATTTATATTTCTACTTTTTTTACATGATTAATATCATGCACATGTTACTTATGTATTTTAAGGTTGTATCTATCTAACAAAATTTTCATATGTAAATTCAATGATATTACTATAATACAATACATTTCAAATGTTCATATGACACAATATGATTACATATTTCACATATTCTACAAGTTTTCTTTTTGTATCTTACGAGTTATGCCCCTCATTCCAAAAGGGGGCATCATAATGGGCTTACCATAAGCAATAAATTTCAAAATTATAACATTATACATTTTTTAAAATACAACATGATTCAAAAAAATTAGATTATGGGGGCATATGACATACATGTGCACTCATTTCTATATTTACAAGTTACATTTTTCAAACAATTACAAGTTACAAGTGTCAAATAGTTAAAAATTATAAATTTCAAATGTTACAAGTTCAATTGGTATCCTATATCAATTCAGTACAGATACAAGGGGCATGATTTTCATTCATGTTCATAATTTTAGATGGAAATTTCAAATTTCTCATTTTCAAAGTTTAAAAGTTCAAAACTTTCAAATAGAATCTAGATCTGTCTATAACGATGTGATTTGTTTCAGTTTGTAAGTGGGCCACATTAGAGTTTAATGCCACTTGATGTCTATGGTTACACTTTTTATATTGTATCAAACCACATTTAGTGGTTACACCCCTTTAATTATTTTATAGAGTGCTCTACATTTTCAGATGAGACTTGGAACATACAATCTTTCTAAATCAAGGGCTTTCACTTGTTTTGAAATTGAGACTTGATCACTTTTAATTCACCTTAGGTTCAAAAAAATTTAAATATCTCAAGAAGGTGGCACACAAACTTATTATTTTTAAAGTTATAAGGAATTTATATTACATACTCCTTTAGGTGTATTATTTCCTTGCTCTATTTTCAAATTTTCAAGTTTCAGATTTTCAAATTTTTAAATATGGACACTACTTTCAATCACATTATTGTAGGTTTTGTATTAAGTCATCTTACATAATTAAGCTTCACGTAAAAATACAATGTTTGTATACACTCTTAGATTCACATCTCTTTAACTCTATTAATTTTACTTCATTACGTCACTAGAATAAAGGTGGGGGAGATAGACACTCAAATTTAATCATTAAGTGTTTGACAGTGTTTAATCTTGACATCCTTACCCTCATAATTTTGTTCATTTCTCTATAGGATTATTCACTATTTTTTTTATTGCCTTATAATTATTATAAATTTCATTTAGGCATCCCTATCATGCTTACAGGTTCTTGTCATCCAAATCCCAATAATCTCTATCTTTTTAGGACAAGATTGCACTACGCAGATGAGGACGCACTGCAACCTTGTCCCTCTCACTTCAATGACAATTTTTTTAATTTGAGACATTTTATGTTACCCCTCCCAAACTTTTATAAAGTTTGGATAATATAAATATTCCAAATATTATTCTATAAAATCATGTCAAGACCTATCTAAACACATCAGGCAATCACTTGGTAATTCTACTGCACATTGAACAAAAGGGCACTAATCTTTCCAATTTTAATTCTTATATATCTTAATAATCATAGGTCAAGTCTGAAGTTATTTTATTTTAGCTTAATTGAATTCATTATAAAGTGTTCACATCAATCTACATATTTGTATTCATATAAGAAATATCAAGATTCACACACTCACTCCAGGAGGGAGAACTACATCAACTTGAGGCCCTTTTAGCTATATAGGTAGAACTCACATTACATGAGGTTTTATGAAGGTGGATTGATTATTCCCCTTTCTTGATTCTCCCCTTTGTATTTGATCTTCATTTGGTTCATTGTGCAAGAATTAGGGTTCTAATTTTGTAGGTCTTTAGCACAACAAATCAGGACACACGGTCAATCAAAAAGTCATCACAAATAGTTACAAATGCTTGCATACTAAAATTAGTCACATAATCAACCAAGATGTGACTCTAATCAATAGACAAGGGCACAGTGTATCCTTATCCTCCTAGTGAAACTTTATCCCAACACAATTTAAAATTCTACTTTCAGTTACAACATAATTTTAGGATGACTACAATTAGTTTTCATCAACAGTCAACCTGCACAAATTTAGTTTGAGGTAGGTCTACATATTGGTTTGAAAATTTACTATTTATATCTCATTTAAAAAAAATTAAATTATTATATTATACTTTTAGATTCTATATATTATATGATTTAAATCAGTTTCAATAGTTTGTTTGTTTATAGCATTTAATTTCTAAATTAAAAAAGAAAAAACATACAAGCATCTCCTCATGTGAATATTACAACCTATGTGTTTGTTCAATAGTGGAAATAAATAATTCTAAAGGGGGAGGCACCAATGAACCTATAGATAGGAAAATTATTGAGATTTTAAGTGAAGACTATAATGTCAATAATAAAATTTCAGTTGACATACCTTCATAGTAATAGACAACTATTTTTTTAGTGACAGTTAATTGCTAAACCCACATGGTATTGCTCCTCTACGAATTCCAAAATGTGCCATCCCAAATGATGGTATTGATCAAATGAATGCAAAGGTGTATAATTATATTTAATAATTCCAATTAAGGAATTTTAAAAATACTTTGGATGTATGGGAGCAATGGGAAAAGGTTAGCAAAGACAGGGAGCACAACCTCAATGAAAACATTGAAGAAATGACTACAACCATTTCCTAACAAAAAAATGTGAGCAAAGACCTAAATCTTTGTATAAAAACTCTAAGGAAAGAAAAAATAAAGGATCATATTTGGTTTTAGGTTCAAATTATATCAATGAAAGTATATGATGCTTTTGCAAGTGTTAGATCTATTACCTTGGAAACAGTTCATTAGAAGAATGCAAGACAAAATAAACTTTATGAGGAAGAGATCAGAGTCTATAAAAACTTATCATTCCATTACATTACTTTTCAACCAATATTTCAAATTGCATCCATGCATTTTTAAATACAATGAGGATCATAATAAGCATGATTAGTGTCTTATTTTAGTTGCATTCAAAGTCTATAAAAACTTATGATTACATTATATTACTTTCCAACCAATATTTCCAATTGCATCCATGCATCTTAATTGCCTATTTAAAATACAATGAGGATCTCTCTCTCTCTCTCTCTCTCTCTCTCTCTCTCTCTCTCTCTCTCTCTCTCTCTCTCTCTCTCTCTCTCTCTCTCCCTCTCTCTCTCTCCCTCTCTCTCTCTCTCTCTCCTCTCTCTCTCTCCTCTCTCTCTCTCTCTCTCTCTCTCTCTCTCTCTCTCTCTCTCTCTCTCTCTCTCTCTCTCTCTCTCACACACACACACACACACACAAATTTAGACACTTTGTTATATATTTTTTGTAATTTGGTATCTATAAAATATAAAAACAATACAAAATAGAGTTTCTTTTCATTCACTAATAACTTATAAAATGGATGTTGGTGTTTTTCCTTAATGGTGTATAATAAATACATAGAGTATTGAATAAAACATTAACTTGAATTTAAAATATATAATTTATTGTAATCCATGTTGACCATCCATTATCCATAATTCAACCTTGGGTCCTTCTACAGAGGAACTATTAAGGGTTATTGCATTTGGGGATGTATGGGAGATAAAATGAACACAACAACTTATTCATAAACCTTATCCTAACGATTATATATTGCTTCAAGTTATGAAGTGTTTCAAACATCAAAAGACACTTCTATATTGAATGGGAAATTTAGTTATAGTTGGAGATGCACTGGGCCAACACATCATATGGGGGAAATGTAATATTAGATTGAAATTGAGGTAAACACACTATAATATGGATCGTTCTTTAATTCAAAATTAAGTATTAGATTTTTATGTGGATGGCAAGAGGGATGTTGTTGGGATAATTATGTCAGTACTAAATGATTATGTTTTACATGGGAAGTATTGGCCTAATGATTACCTTCCCATTCACATGATACACATGGATGATTTTCACACAATCTTGCCCTACATGCGGCCCACTGAGGTTGTTGTGGAACAAGTGTACAACAAGATTACTTTGTGCAATAGACTTATAATGAAATTCCATGCCAACTAAATGAGAGAGGTTAATTGATGTAATTATATTTTATATTCACTATTCATTTCCATTTTATAAAATATTAAAGCTCAAAAAAATAGTTTTTAGTAGTCTTTAATCATATATATATGTGTGTGTGTGTGTGTGTGTGTGTGTGTGTGTGTGTGTGTGTGTGTGTGTGTGTGTGTGTGTGTGTGTGTGTGTGTGTGTGTGTGTGTGTGTGTGTGTGTGTGTGTGTGTGTGTGTGTGTGTGTGTGTGTGTGTGTGTGTGTGAAATTATCATTAACATGCTTTACACTATATTGTGAAGTTGCAGTTATAGTAATAGTTATATATATCTTCATGAAATTGACCTTAACATGTTTTACACTATATTATGAAGTTACATTTACAATAATATTTTTATCTTCATGAAATTTCCCTTAACGTGATTTACACTATATTATGAAATTGCAATTATGGTAATAGTTGTAAATATCTTCGTGAAATTTCCATTAACATGCTTTACACTATATATGCAACTATTACCATAACTGCAACTTCATGATATATTGTAAAGCATTATAATGGAAATTTCATGAAGATATATACAATTATTACCATGATTATAACTTCACAATATAGTGTAAATCATGTTAAGGGCAATTTCACAAAGATAAAACTATTACCATAACTGCAAATTCACAATATAGTGTAAAACATGTTGAGGGTAATTTCACGAAGATATATACAACTATTATCATAATTACAACTTCACAATATAGTGTAAACCATGTTAAAGGAAATTTCATAAAGATATATATATCTTTGATACTAGTTGTTTTCCATAGTATTTAATTGATTTTACTCACAAGGATAATTTGTGTTGCAAGTGTGAATATGTTCATGTTGTAGTTATGTGTGAGGATGTTGAGGATGTTTATGTTCATGTAGAAAAATTTGATTAATAATGAAAACTATCATCATGTTTCAAATATTGTGGGAAATTTAATCAATTGTGTACTACTATTTTTATTTTATACTTGGTCCCAATCATATTTTATGAGCATTGAGTGTCCATGAAAGGATTGACGAATTGCATCCATTTGGCTAAAAATCTTGGCAAAGGGAATTGAATAATTTGGTAAAGTTGAATCTATCTCTTCAAAAGGATATGTTTGATTGTGATTCCATTGTTCTTAAACACATTCATAATTACTATGACATCACTTTGCTATATGATAATCTTATTCCCTGTTGTCCTTTGATTATGTTATGGTATTCTTAATTTTCATTATTTTATATTACAAGTATATTGTTTACATTGACAAGTAAGTTGTGATTCCAAACTTTTACAAAACTGTAACTATTATTTTGAACCTTGTCTAGCTGTAATTATTTGCAATGAAAAATTGTCACATCATAGTGAAAAAAGTTTATAATGAAAAGGGATAGACCACACAAATCCCATAAATTATTCCCAAAACATTTGTGTAATGACACATTTTCTTTTCAATAACAAAATATGACAAATAAATTTCAATGATGAGGTATAAAAAAAAGTTATCAAAGAATCATCTTGAACCATCAAATGAAAGTAACCCACCACAAACCACTACAAACCTAACAGGTCAGATCAAACTAAAAATGATTGTTGGGTCACTTGTAGATTTTTACCATACATGAAAATATATAAATAGAAACTTGCATGGATTTTTTAATCTATCTTCATAGAACCATCAAACATGAAGACTTTTCAAAATGGTGTTTGGGAATTGTAATAAAGAAACTTGACTAGTGCTTATATTTCAATAAATATAAATATGTGCTACATCACTTTGTAAGATTACAATTTTCATGCACTTATCTGTGAAGTTAATTTTCAACACTCTCTAGCATCATTACAGATATTCAATACTAATCAATTACATTCTCTCAATGGTCACTTAACATTGTTTTATTTTACGTGATTTTTTTTTTTAAATCCCTCAAAAAGTATGCAACATTATCAATGTATTTTATTTAGTTATTTTATTAACATGAAGCTTGATTGTAGCTTTACGGGCCTTTTCTTTCTTTATTCAAAAGGATAATTCACCTTAATATCACTTTCAGTTCATGCTCAATAGGTCAGACTAATAATAACTTGCCTTTTTAACTAAACATAGTACAACATATGCAAAACAACTTGGTATGGATACTTATGTAGTACCGTCTCTCTTCACTTACAATTAAGTACATTTACTTTCTAAAAGTTTTATTTTCATGTTGACCATCAAGGAATTCCTTATTTTTATTATAATAAATAATGTAAGAGATGATTTTGGTTTTGTAAAAGCCACCATAACCTTGATGAGAAATGATCGAATCAATCAGAATAGTGTATAGTGCTAATATTATTACTTTGGTCATTATTTGATGTGTGAGCAACCCATAATTGTTTGTGGTTCATTGGTATAAAAATTTGTTGTTTGAATCTATAGTGTTAACCACTCCCTTGGGTAAAATATGATCTTAGGAGTTTTTTAAGTACTTGCAATGTCAAAATTTGGTTTGGATATTCACCAAAGGTAAGAGGAAGCTATTATCTTAAATTAGTTTAAGAAAGATATAACTTTTCACTTCATAATTATTGTTGGGTAGATTGAAACCTTAGACACTGAGTGGATACAAATTGAATTGGCTCATATATACTAAAGGATGGCATTGTTATAGTCTAATTTATGAAAACCCAATCTTGACATGATTAGAACTATTCCCTACTCTCTGAATTAGGAGGAAACAATGTCATTGTCCTTGGTTGTTGCATTAATGCATTGGTGTGTTTGTCTAATGCATAAATAATTATAGGTTTTTAGCTAAACTTTGTTCCTAGGTCCCTTTTGATGATGTTATTGATCTCTATAGATGATCACATTGAGTCTTGATAGACACTTAAACCTCAAAACCATACCTTGTTATGTATGATCAACAATTCCATCCAAACATTTAAGTAATGGCTTTGCAAATATATCATTTAATTGTTGGTAAGTGAAGTTAGGCTTGAGAATTGGGGAGTGAAATCCATTAATCATGATATGCCTTGATTTGTTACTTGTGATGGTTGGTTTCCTTTAGTGCCTTGTGTTGGTTTTTATATTGATGGAACCGTATTATCACATGTGTTATAATATGCAATATTCTTCAAGGTGGATTATCTATGGAAAAACTGTTAGAATATATTTGGGATAGAGGATGCCTTAGTATAGACTAAGCTTTATTTTCAATTGATATCTAGTCCATCTAGAACCATTATGTTAAATTCCTATGGTGTTCTAAGAAGTTTTTCAATCCCCTTATAGACCCATTTAATCATTATCCAAACCATAATATGCAAGTTGTGAGTAGGATGCACTTAAATATCATGAGTAAATGGTCTAATGGTAATAGATCAATACAATGATGTTACTCATATTCTACAAATCATCTTGGAAATTATTAGAAGCATCCTTTAACACTCTGCCCAAAATAAGGCAAGGCTTGGAAATCTAGCATGATTATTATTAAATAATCAATAATCTAAATGTTACAAAACTTTATTGATGTCTTCATTTTAGTGTTAAAAAAAAATCTTGAGACTCCTGGTTACTCATATTTATGAGTAAGGTAAACAAATCTCTCAACCCCATGCATTGATACTTAAGAATTTTCAACCCTCCTTTATTTAAAATAATGGAAGTAATTGATACAAAATTAGACTGTTCTTCTAAAAATGAAGACCTTGTTTCCATTAATTGAGAAAGGATTAGCATTTTCATAGTAATACATAAAAGTAATTTATCATATTTACTAAACATTTTAATGTATAACCTAGTTTTGAGAAAGATTTTTTTAAGTATATTATCTCATCAGTGCCATATTCCATCACCCATATCTATATCCTTATCATAAATGTAATATTTATTCTAAAGATTTCTCAAAGCTTATATACAACTCAAATAAACTATAGTACATTCATTCAACAACTTGAAATGAACATTTATATAATGATGAAGTGATGGATCACCTGAAACAACCAAATTTAATTTACATTAGTTTAAAAAATAATAATTCAATTAATATTATGAATGACGCTAAAGATTCAAAGGTTGTGCTAATGCTTTCACAATTTGGATGACACCTGGAATGTAATCTCTACAACTGTGTAGATTGTATGGCTAATCATAAATTTAATGTGGCATGTTACATGTGCTTCAAACCATGATTATACATCTCACCATCCAAATATATTATTATTGATAGTGGATCACTTTTTATTATTAAACAATTATAAATAATGATAATAAAATTATGATGATGATCCCCTATTGGCTCCATATGATTATCCATTATCCCAAACCTACATCCTTCCAAATTTTCTCATTTTACACAACCACACCACCATTTTCAGAATTAAGTAACCCTCTAGTTTTCCACTAAGTTGTTGAAACACTTTCTTAAAGGTAATGAAAATCTTCACTTTGTCACATAATGTTATACACATATCATGTTTTACATGATATCACATAAGGGATATGTATAGATTTTAGTTTACTTATCTTAATCTTTTATTGTATATTTTTATTTGTCATCTTGTTAGATGTATTCTTCATCTACATCTTATTATAGTGTATCTCCCTATACCTGCATATCCTCATGAAAGTATTATAAATTATGTGTTTGTTTAACAACAAACAAAGATAAATCTAAAGGGGAATGTACCAATGAACATGTAAAGAGAAAAATGATTGAGATTTTTAGTGCAAACTATAATTTTAACAATCAAATTTTAGGTGACATCTCTTCATAGGACTAGATGTCTGATTTTTTTTTAGTGATAGTTACTAACTAAATCTCCATGGTTCTACTTCTCTACATCTATTCCTATGAAGGGATGTCACCTAAAATTTTATTGTTGAAATTACAGTTTGCACTAAATGTCTAAGATTTTTTATTTAGTGATAGTTACTAACTAAATCTCCATGGTTCTACTTCTCTACATCTATTCCTATGAAGGGATGTCACCTAAAATTTTATTGTTGAAATTACAGTTTGCACTAAATGTCTAAGATTTTTATTTAGTGATAGTTAATAACTAAATCTCCATGGTTATATTTCTATACAACTTATAAGATTCCCCATCTCATTCCCCTAAATAATTTTATCGACCAATTTGAAAGTATTGGGTAAATTAATGTAAAGATAGATGAGGATTTTCAATATTTCCAACTAAGGCATTTGAAAAGTGGGTTATGTATATGGGAGTAATGGGAAGAGGTTATCAAAGATAGAGAGGACAATCTCAAGGAAACCATTAAATGAATGACTACAACCATTCCCTCATCGATATATGAGAACAAAGTCCTATTGATTTGTATTTAAACTCAAAAAAAAATAAAGATACAAGCTTAGATCTGGATTGAGGATCAAGCTAAATCAATGAAAGTGTTATATCTATTACTTTGGAATCAAAACATTACAATAATGTAAGACATAATAAACTCTATGAGGAAGAGATCAAAGTGTGAAAAATTTGTCTAGTCCATTTCATGACTTTACCACCAATAGCTCCAACTTCATCCATGTATCCTAACTTTAATGAGGATAAAAATGACCATAATTAGTGTCTTAATTTAGTGTGGTTCATTACACTTCATTTGTTACCATTCACATGTGTGCACACACACACGCACACACACACAAACACACACACACACACACACACACACACACACACACACACACACACACACACACACACACACACACACATGTTAATTTGACCCATTGTTATACATTTAGATTTTGGTGCCCATGAATTATAGAAACAACACAAAATAAAGTTTCTTTCCATTTACTAATCTCTTATAAAGAGGATGTTGGTATTTTTACTTAATGGCCTATAATAAAAACATAAATTATTGATTGAACCCTTAAATTTGATTGAAAATATATAGTTTATTGTAATCCCAGTCAATCATCCATTATCCATAAGTCAGCAGTGGTTCTTTTTGCAAAGGCCCTCCTAAGTCTTGATGTCTAACAATAAAATTAAATGTGTTTATAAAACTAAATAGCATTACAAAAATAGGAGAGCAAGAGATCCTTTATAGTTCAAGAAGCATTAAATATATATATATAACATCTTGGGTAACCAAATAACTTTAGTTCAAGGTTTATAGATCCTTCTTCAAGTCAGATTCTATTAGCTCTCACTTGTGAAGAAGATGGTCATTTTCTTGTGTTACTTACAGACATATGAAGACATGTGATATTTTTATCATCTTTGAACCACACATCATCTAATTCAACTAAACATGAAACCGATCCATAAGAAAGTTATTTCACTTAAATGCACATACTATAACAAACACTACAAAAAACATAATAAAATGTAATTACATTTCCCATTAGTATACTCAATTTGCTTAGAATTATTACAAAATGTTAGGAAAGGACATTGGTATCAAAGATATCAATTTTGGAATGAGCATCAAGACACCACTAAGCCATATGATATGTTACAAACCTCATTTTCATATCAACCAATGTTGTTACATAATTTTTTTAGTTTCTCTATCCAAATCATCATGTTTGGGAGACAATTTGGATTGTTTATTTATTGGTGGTACACCCTTGTGGATTACCATAATCTCAATAGAATCTCTTGAACATCGTAGAGTGGTCCATAACCATCTTCTACACTTTAAAAAATTTATGCATAGAAATGACTAACATCCATTATTAAAGATTGAATTTTATCAAACCCTTTTATAACAATATTCAACAACATTTTCAAGGACATTAAGACATATCCTATCAACTGGAAGATGAATAAGAGCTTTATCTAGAAATTGATAGATTTTGAGAATTTGGGGATCATTAGGGTCATCCACATCATTGTCAACATTTTCAATTACAGGAACATCAAAAACATTTCCATCAATGAGGTTAGAAAATTATTATTAGCATCATCATAAACAAGCCACAAATGGATGATTGTAAATAACCCTATGAAAATATTTTACAAAATAAAAAACATATGTAAACATAAAAATCAATACACAGCTAATGCTTACATGGGAAACAACATTACTTGTTGAAGAAAATGAAATATTACTTCTTGAATAAAATTCCTTTCCCATTTTCTTTTTCAAATCAAAAAATTTTACATGTGCTTGCACAAATGGCCTTGGGTTGAACACATGCATTCATGCATTTCAAAAGAGTGACTTCCCATATAAACATTGTAAAAAAAATCCTCCTTGATTTAGCTCTTGTCCCGTGCCACATCAAGCTCATTATCACATAAATTCAAGTCACCATCAGGGATGCATTGAGATTTCATGCATGAGTTTTTCTCTAATTTCTATATCTTGAAATTCTTATAAAACATGTTATCCTTGCACATTTGGATCCACCAATAACACATAGATATAACAATCACAAACTTCTTCATAAAAAATCCACTATTTGATGGGAAGAATCTTGTATTTCATTTTAAAACATGTGATTCAAATGAAAGTGATATAACTCTTAGGTAGCAATTGTCACATGACTCATATGGGGAATTATATGAAAACATATTTCCCACATGCCAATAATGTTAGAACATTGATCTTTCCAATAGTTGGTGAAGGATTCTTGAGTTGCATATTGTTCCATGAATGGGTTTACATCATGAACCACTACATACTTAGTAGGAGACTTATGCATTATTTCCCCTGGTCTTTTAAACATTATCTGCCTTGTTTTACCATCCTTCACCTTTGCAACCATGTTTTTCTACCATAGTCTTCTCACATGCCAACTACAGAGGTATACCTCACATTGAAACACTTCCCTACACTCACAATGCCAATGTAAAAATAGTAAAATTAGTAGGTAAAACATTTTTTTCAATGACAATAGGCAATATTTATAATATACATGGGATTAACTTACCTAATAGCAATAATTTTAGCATAAACATCATCCACCGTGAAAGCATTTACTTTCCATTCCAACATGTGACAATATGCACTAACCAACAGATTTTGAATCTATGATGTTAGGTCTAGAACAATAACCCTCAACATTAATACCCACATGATAAGAAGGCCATTATTTACACTATCAAATGTACGAACCATGTACAATATGAACTAAATAAAAAAAGGATAAACATAAGTTTTATACAATAAAAACTATGAAATTTCAAATGTGGAGATCCAAAAGTACATTATATGCATTTGTCCCATACATGTACTTCATTGAAAGTATATCATTGTGTTCATACATCAACATCCACTCATATTTGTGAAGAAGTTGGAGGCCTAAGATGAAAGGTTGTTTATCTATTGCTATTTTTGAAAATTCTTCATACACAAATATTTTTTAGGATTTTTGGTGACAAATGTTCCAACACTATTCACATAATTGAGCTCAATTTTGTATTCTAATTCTTTCATCTATCCCTCAACATTTCAAATATCATCTTTGGTGAATAAATCATCCCTCTCTACATGATAGTCGAACAATGTGAGTTTCTCATGGACCATTTTACAATGATTTTTGTGAAAAAGATTAAGGGTCAGACCCAACAACAACAATCTCTCCACCTAATCCTTTAATGAACCACTTGTATGTGAAGCCAAAGAATAATGTATACCCATAACCTCATTGATATCTTTCCCTTGTAAAATCATATCCCCCTGTTCCCTATGGTCCATCTTGTTATGTGTAATCAAAACATGTTCTTGCTTCTTCATCAACACACATATATAAAAATGACATTAGCATCCATGATGCAAATGCCTATGTCCAAGTCAGCTATAGTACCAACCTTCAAATCCTCATAAATGTCAGAATCTGCCTCGTCTTAAGCACTATAATCCTCAAAACCACACATACCCCAATATTTGTATGAAACATACATAAATTAGGATATAAAAAACATTCCAATTCATATTTTAAAAAAATCTAGTACAAGACACCATACTTACAGTATGTATTATAAAAATCTATCGATCTTAAATTTTTGGAAGTTGTATGGTGCATGGTTGAATATACTATATTGGATACGAAAGGAGGTGGGATACCTCAGCCTTTTACACTCTCCACTTATGAAATTGTCTATATGATCTCATTGTATCCAAGTGATAATATCTTTCTTGTTGCCCAAATTATACTTCACCTTACTCCAATCCAATTCTTTGGAAGAGAACTCTCCAAGAAGAGGATTTTTCACTAGAAGATATAAAAAATACTTCCACTTAGACCCAATATATGAAGTGAGTAAGTAAAAATAAAATTATATTTATTAGTATAGAAACCCATCAACATTACAGTCATAATAATGCACCTTCCTTTACTTTTGATTTGCAACATTATTTATTTTCCTGTGTGTGTGTGTGTGTGTGTGTGTTTGTGTGTGTGTGTGTGTGTGTGTGTGTGTGTGTGTGTTTGTGTGTGTGTGTGTGTGTGTGTGTGTGTGTGTGTGTGTGTGTGTGTGTGTGTGTGTGTGTGTGTGTGTGTGTGTGTGTGTGTGTGTGTGTGTGTGTGTGTGTTTGTCTGTCTGTCTGTGTGTCTGTGTGTCTGTGTGTGTGTTTGTGTGTGTGTCTGTGTGTCTATGTGTGTGTAATTATACAATGTTTTGTACCCAAAAAGTATCAACTTACAAGGAAAGCAAGACATTGCATTATCATATATATTCCATTTCATATTTTAATTCATCAACATAATTTAAAGCAATCAATGTATTCCATTACATAAAATTCCATTGAAACATTAACAACTATTCATCATTTCATATTTGAATTTTTTTTAAGAGCATTGAAAAAATCATTCATTTATGATACCAATTACAATTTGACATAATAAGTACTTTGTAATAAGAGAGAGCCCTGAATTCATTTACTATATACAAATTCTTTTGATCCTTCCGAACCCCCATGAAACACCCAAATAATATGCATAAAATACATAATATGATAATACCACAAACAAAGACAAATATTTTATGTCTTAAAATGCATTCCCTTTCGAGTCCCATACACACCATAAAAGAGTTATGTCCTGGATAATTAACATAATCTAATCGCCCATCATAGACAAATGTCATGTTCTTGGTACCAATGATGTTGATGTTGTAAGTTTCTATTAATTTGTATTTACTTTTGACTCATTATGTAGCAAAATAGGCCAAGTAACACTAGGAGAAATACAACCACCCAATGGTTTACCCAGTACCAATGGCATTGCTACTATATGTTAGAATTGTTATGAATTAAATGTTGACTCACTAGGTGACTAAACTAACTCAGTAACATTGAAAGAAACACAACCACTCATTGGTTTATGTTGGATTTTCTCTCTTTACATCAGCACTGAAGCCTCTTCCCAATAGGCTAACACGCTATCCCTATCATGCAAGGGATGAGTCTTGTGTACTCACCCAAAGCATATAGAGAAAGATCAATTCTTGAAGACTTTGAAACATGATGTGTGTTTACTCATTTCTTATCAAAAAAATATCCTACTATTATTCCTTAACATATAGATTATACTACCATCACTAGCTAAATATAAAAGAAGAAAGGAACTCATAACTTTATTCACTTAGCACATTTCAATATTCAACACTGTTAACAGTCCATTGCTCGAAGTACCATATGATAAACATTAAATTCTCATTAAGTGCTTACAAATTATAAGATAGAATGTTCTATATTCCTTCAAAGGTTCACCCACACCAATCCCCTTGTGAATTCTCATAACAAGGGGTTTTATATTTGTTTTTCCCTATCCAAGTTTCAAGTTCCCAACTCAAAATGGACACATGGCACATGAACTTTCAACAGGCTGAGAGTCATGGCTCTTATAATTAATTATTCCTATAGAATCAGGCCTCTGTGCCCCTAGATTCCTACTCTATGTTATACATTCATTTCCAAGCGTTTCATTCCTCACAAGCTGGTATAAGGCCTCTGATCGATGGGGTCAAAGTTTCGTATTTGATTTATTCTTCAAACTTATCCCATATTCCTCATGTTATACTTCCCTTGTGCTCCCTTAATCTTTTATTTCTTGTTTCAAGTCATCTATTTTTAGGTTCCTCATGCCACATTTTATCTTGACTAAGTCCTCCTATGTTGGGTCTTCTATTCCATTATCCTTCAGCAGCCTTCAACTCTCACACTGTTAGTCTCACACCATGATCCTCTCGTGCCACAATTCTCCCACACCATGTTGGTACTTACATAAAAATGGACAATGGTCCCTCTGCAATGAGTGCCAAAACTGGAACAAATACTTGGTCAAAATTGAGGGGCCAACATCACCCCACACTAAGCTATATTCCATCCTAGACTAAGTTGTACTAACATCCTCAAGGAACTCAGGCCCTTTCTGCTTGAGTTCTTTCCTTGACTCATCCCAATGGGATAAGGCATCAAGAACTTTAGTAGATATTTTTTCAATGGCCTCCCTTACTATTTTCAACTCCTCAGGCTAAATTAGAGTCTTGATCTTCTTCATATGTTCCTCTAGGGCTATGTTAGCTTCTTTTTAGATGTTTGCTAATTTAGAGACCTCCTTGTTAACCTATCCTTGGAGTGTTACAAAACTAGCATTTATTTGTTGATGATGGTTATTAATAACATCTTTCATCATTTCCACATCTTTGAATGACTTCACATGCTCTACACGGTCTTTTATTAATAGAGCTACATCAACCACTTGTTACGTCATGACCTCTTTGCTATTGAGATAGGATTCTATTATCTTATTAGGGCATACCATGCACACAAAAATGTTATCCAAAACTAGGATAAACTCCTAGAATCTTTCCAAAGTACTATGGTAGATATTTGTTACAGTGGTGAACTGCTCTAAAAGTTCTTAGGACTCATCTCTGGGCATGGGGTGCTCCTTATTCTTTTCGAGTCAAAGCTTAACCAATGTCTCTAGTTTCCCTAGGGCATCCCCATCCAAAGGTACACCATCTATCAGTTCTAGCTCTTCCTTTAAAAAATTTGTGCAAAGGTTTAAAAACCTTACCTTATCCTCGATGGTCTCTTGAAGTTATTGCTTCAAGGAGGCCACTTCGTCGGATAGCACCTATTTTTTAGCATACACTTTATTAAACATTTCCACCACCTTTCCATGTTTGATTTTGACCATGCATGCATCTGATTTTGACAAAATATTTTGGCACGTCACTTCTATGGCAAGTTTAAAAAAATGTGGCACTTGTCATTATTGAGGAGATTCATTATGGATCAAACTTCATTAGGTCTAGTAGACCTAGGGTGTCTGGGCTAGAGAAAATGCAATCTAATAGAACATCAAATTGAGGTTCCTCATTATACATCTCTAAAAGGAAGGATAATTGCTTCATTATTTCTTGGGTCATGTCATTAGGGTATAAATGCTTCCAGAGATAGAGCTTATGTTCTTCTATGTTGAAGTAGTATCATTCACATAGATTAGATGGCACTCTCTATTCTGGTTCCCCCTCAGCTAGCACTTTCCCCCTTCTTAGGTCTTGCTTAAGTTCTTGATGGATTTTGGTAGCCATCCCATCCATTCACATCTCTCCAGTATTAACTTGATCAACAATCAAGACCTCTCGCACAAGGTATGGAGTCTTCTTTGGATAAGATTCTAAATTATGTATCAGCTCTTAAGAGGGGTCCTTTTGGGGCACTTGTCTTGGAAGATGCTGAGGCATTGACCCATTATTAGTCCTTAGAGAAGTTGGAGGTAAAGGTGGTCATGGTGGTGAAGGTGGAGGAGTTGGATTAGGAGATGGTCGAGGTGGAGAAGGTGGCATAAGTGAGTGGGAAGGAGTATGATGAGGTGAAGGTGACATAGGTGGCGAACTGTGAGATGGAGATGGAGATGATGGTGATGGTGAAGACAAAGGACAAGGTGAAGGTGAAGTGTGAGGTGGTGGTTTTGGTGTTGAATGGTGATGTTCAACTGGCCTGAAGGGTTGTGCCTCCACTATCTTTTATTGCTTTTGGGGGCAATTTTACCCACTTATGTTGGTGTTTGGCTCAAACTACCTCTTTTTTAATGATACCTAAGGGATCCTCTACTTGAGGTCTCCATCTTGAGGGCTCGAGTTGGGGCATAACATATATAATATTTTATATAGTTATTCCCTAACTAGGATATTCTTAATCTTAATGCTAGTTATGCTTGTTTCTCCCCTCTTTATATAGGCCTTTTTGTCAGGGTATATAAACATCTTTTGGAGGGTATGGCACTCTACATTGACCTATTCTACTTGTATATTGATGAGTTGTGCATCATATATTTTGTTGATGGAATCGATGAAGTAATGCACAAAGAAGGAATATGGCATCTTAAGCCACGCTGAGAGCTCTCTCGAAGGATTCATCTAAATACACACCAGGGAGTGGTGTTGTTTCACAGCGAATTCTAATTGATCTTTTATTAGGGAGGGTAGATCTTTGGGAATATGCCATTCATTCCTAAAAGCTACCTTCATTCCATCAAACCAGTAACTCATCTTTAACGTATATGTTAGATTGATGTGTTGAGGGCAGGTGAAAGCTTTGTAGCGCTTGATGGGGGACTTATGAGTGGGGGGAATACACCCACTTCAAAGATCTTGAACTATAGTCAAGCACACTGATTTCATCAAAAACTAATAATAATAATAATAATAATAATAAGATTGCCCCCAAGGAAACCTAAACTTACACATTTTATTCACCTTATCTGCATCTTTAACTATCCTTTGGGAAAAGTACAGTGCCCAGTTGTACTATATTCCCTGCACTACTTGGTGCATGATCTACAAGTAGGCCATATCCACCTCCTTCCATCGTTCAGTCCCTCTGACTTTGGTGGACATGATCTACATTATGAATCTTAGGGTAGGATCCTATAAGTTTGTAATATGCATTGCATGCCCCTACTTTTGATACATAAGCATGGTGGTGATCTACTGGATCTCTTTTGTATCTACCACGTCATCCAACACATTAACCCTTGAGCATTGGAGTCCTATGACTTTGCTTACACTCTCTACATTGATCTTCATGTTGCACGCTATAAAGTGGATGTAATCCTCATGAACGCATGAGAGGAAGAAATAAACTACCTTAGTAGGCTTTCCAAAATATGATATTTCAAAGAGTTGGAAGAGGCTAGCTTTGTCTAGTTAGTTCTCGATGGTCAAGTCATAAATCACTTGGTTTCATGTGTTGGTGTTCTAGATCTGATAATCATTTTATAACTACACCTTATTTCTTGACTGACGGTGGTTGTAATCAAATACAGTCATAATTACCACTTTAGAGACCTAGTTTTTTGCATATAATACCAAATCAGGGTATTACATATCTTCTATGTAAATGGTTTGAGGGGGAGATGGTGGAGTGGTCTATGATGAGGAGGCCTATGCTTGCTCTCCATTTTTCACCATTTTGGCTTCTTCTGTGCTCTCCCTCTAAAATTTTGTGCACTTTACTTGCCTTAGTGTCTCTTCTAGGTCTTTCAAAGGTTCCTCTCTTATAGGGAACCATGTTTCTCTGCTCACCTTTATTTTTTCTGGTATAGTTGACAATTTTTCAAGTCTTTTTGCCTATTTTTTCAATCGTATTACCCTTAGTGGCATTTAAAGGTTAACCCTCGATCATCTCACATTCCCAAATGAATATGTGGTGATGATCAAACTTGCCTTGGATATTGATCTTCACACTTCAACAATGGTGGACCCTGTAACCTACAATTTCTACAAAGAATAATCTCAACCCACTTCTACATGCATTTTCACTTAACAACCTTCCTCTTTTGCTTGGAAATCCTCTTCGTGTCTTTGTTTCTTTCTTAATCACTCTATTTTGTAAGGAAATTGACTTCATCTCTGGTTCTCTGGTTCATTAAGCACTTGAATATTATAGCAAGATAAAGTGTATAATGGCTTCGATTTGTTTATTTATAGGTCCTCTGACCAATTTACCTCATTAATTTATTTCTTCTCCTTGTCATTTCCAGCCATAAATACGTATCTTTTAATGATCTTCATACTTTGGATCTTGCATCAATCCTTTAGTGTTCTAACAAACTTGTCCCATCATTCCACTCACATGCTTGTTGTTATGACTATCCTTGTCACATTAATGGTCCATTCCTTCTGTGCATTTCTTGGAAGTGGCTAATAAATATCCCATTTTTTTAGAGCAGTGGAAACCAACTGTCACACAAATGGTAGGAATCTATTTTATTAAATGACTCACATGCCCTTAATCACTTGTGTGCCATGTATAACTCTTTCACCCTTGAAACTTGTGCACCCACATGTTATGTCTTGTATTCATATGCATAATATCTTACCCCACACTGAAAAATTGTTTGTGGTCCTCCACGAAAATAACTAAAGGACTAAGAATTTAAAAAGAGAGTCATGCACTTCAAGTACAATGCTTTTTATTGAAAGAAAAAAATCTTAATATAATGGTCTTAAGCCTTATTGAAAATAACACAAACTTAAACAGAATCATAATACAGCTAAAGTTGATTCCCATTGTAGTGTCCTGGGAGGAATTGACCATCTACTCACTTTAGCTAGCAAGCTTTGGTAGGTTGAATACTATGAATTATGAATGGTCCATCCTAATGAATGTGGAGCTTCCCAAGGTGGCACATGAACTTAGACTCATAGAGTAGAACTTTCATGCCTAGGGTGAAGATTTTGTTCTTTAGATGGCAATCATGCCATGCTTTCTATTTCTATTTCTCAACATCTTGATTCTAGTGGGCAAGGAACCTATCCTCATCTAGTTTCATGAGTCCATCAAGCTAAGATTTCAAAGAGGCATAATCATTAAGGTTTTCTATACATGATATCCAGAGAGATGGAACCAAGAACTCGACTGGCATGATTGCTTCTTTTCCATATACTAAGTTAAATGCAATACTTTTTTTGAAGCATTTGTATGTAGTCTAATATGCCCAAAGTACCACAGATGAGTAATCATCCCAATCAGTTATACCAATATTGCAATTTTTTGTCAAATTGGTATTGAGGATCTTGTTAAAGGCTTCAGTTGTTCTATTGACCTATGGGTGGTATGATGTTGTCTTATGATGCGCGATCATGAATTCAGCCAATAGGAATTGAATTATTTCATTTAGGAAGTGGGTTTCACAGTCATTAGTGAATCTTAGATGACATCTAAAGAGTGTTACAATGTTTTCCTAGATGAACCATATGGTAGTCATTATAGTAAAATATTTGGTTGGCACTACTTCATCCCAACACATTAAGTATTCAATTGTCGCAATTATGTACCATGATCATGTGCATCATCTTTCTAGAGTGATGGGCCCCATAAAGTCAATATACCACTTTTTGAATGTTATTTGGAAAGAAATTGGTCATAATGACATGGAATATCTTCTATTGGGTGTTCTCATGTGCTAAAAAATATCACATTGCCTTGCATATGCCTTTGCATCTTTAAATAAAGTCAACCACCAAAGTCTAGCAAGCAACACCTTGCACGTCGTAGCCTCCCTAGCATAATTTCCTCTAGAAATACCTTCATGGACTTCACATAATACCTCAAGGCAATCATGTTGCATTACATAATGTTTTAGTACCTCATCATAGTCCATCTTGTATAGATCTTCTGCTATTACTTGATAAGGTGTAGTGCGGACCGCAAGTTGTTTTTTCTTGTAAAGTGAGAGAATCAGGTGCATAGCCAGTATTGAGAATGCCATAATATCCTCTAGTTTTTTAGGTACCCTATTGAATTAGAATATTTTTACATCATGAAGGTCATCTTCTATAGCATGTGGAGGTTCTCTATTTTCAATTCGGGATAAATGATCAGGGCCACAGTTGGTTTTCCTTGGTTTTATTACTACAAAAAACTAGAATTTTTGGAAGAGAACTATCCAGTGGTAAATTATTCCATGGAGAACTAGCTTGTTGATGAGATAATTTATATCCTCATGGTCGATGTAGAATACAAATGGTGTGGCTAGAACGTACCGTCTAAATTTTTATCGCATGTAAACCATAGACAAGGCTTCACGTTCAGTGGTGGTGTAGTTCCTTTCGACCAATGTGATTTTCCTACTGACAAAATAGGTTAGATGGTCCAAATTTCCATCTCTTAGTTATGTAATTATTACACTAACTATTGTGCTAGATACATCAACATGGACATGAAAGGGTTTTATCCAATCTAAAAATTACAAGATAGGAGCGGTAACTAGTCTTTTCTTCAAAGTTTCAAAAGTTGCTTTATAGGACTTAGTCCATATAAATTATGCATTATGATTTAATATCTATTCCAAGGGCACTACGATCTTGGCATAACACTGAATGAACTTATTTTAGTATCCCATGTGTCTTAAAAATGCATGTACCTCACGTTGAGTTTTTGGCACTAGGAGATGGAGAATGATAGAGACCTTGGTTAGATCTACCAAGAGTCCCTCTTTACAAATGATATGCCCAAGGAGTACCCTAAAATGTTTCATGATCAGGCATTTCTTCAAATTCAAATAAATTTGTAACACTCAACAACACTCAAGCATAAGCATTAGATTGGCACAGTGGTCTTTGATCAGCCTGTATATTGTCCAATCATCTAAGTAGACTTGGAGAAACTTATGGAAAAAATATTTGAAATCCTCCACTTCTACCCATGAGAATACCACTAGGGTATTTTTCAACCTAAAAGGCATGATGGTATAGGAAAAAGAGCCCCATTTTGTAACAAATGTGGTCTTAGATCGGTCTTCCTCAACTATCTAGACTTGGAGATACCTTGAGAACCCATTGGTAAAGGAGTATATCGCACAACCAGTAACACCTTCTAGGATTTCCTCTATGAAAGGTGTGGAGAAAGGATCGGTGACACAAGATGCATTCAAAACATGATAATCCATATAGATAATAATATGCCCATCCTTCTTGATACTAATTACCATAGGACTCACCCATTCAAATTCATTAATAGGAGTAATTACTCTAGTGTAGAGCATGTTATTGATCTCTTCTTTCACACACATTTAGAGGTTAGGGTTCATCTGATATGGGCATTTTTTCACATGGTGAGTACCATCAATTAAATTTATATGCATCTTCTTGAGATAAGGGTGAACCCATTTCATTTTACTGTAATTCCTTAGAAACACATCCTAATACTCTTTCAATAACTCAAACATTTTTAAAAATTTTATCTCAGTTGAATAATTTCCAATGGTCACCACCTTAGGTTCCTACTCCGTGCCAATACTAAGTTGAATAGTTTTAATGGGCCTGTGAGAAGGGTTGTCTGTGGGAGAGTTGGTTTCCTGAATAGTTTTTGAGCTAGTACTCATAGGAACATGCAGGTTGTTATTTAATGGATCGAGTGGAGTGGACCCTTCTCCTTCATCTACTTGAAAGATGAGCTTTTACTTTCCTAGGTGGATTTCTTCATGACATTCTTCAATAGAGATTGTTGACAGTGTAAGAGTTGATTATATGGGGGGCTCGATGAATAAACCCAAGGGTTCCTCTAGTTCTTGATGAATAAGATGCAAGTGGTCTTCCACATGACTCAGATCTCCAATGATTGCTTCACATATGGTTTGAAGAGGAAGGTGTAAGTCCATCCTTGGTGAAGAGTAAGAAAGCTTTGATGTCATGTTTTAATTTAGTAACTGACAGAACCTTGTTCCCATGTGCCTTTCTTCATATATGTACGAAGCTCATGCCCAAGTGCTCAAAGTTACATAGAATGCATGGACCCATAGGTATTCTAGTAAAAATGTTTTCTCAGCTTGCCATATTGTTTCGCAAGCCTCAAGGTGAGGTTTAGGTGCTTTTATGCCACTATAACTGAGTGTGCCTCTGATTTTATTATCATGGTGGAATCTATGATGTAGAGCATATTGCACTTGATCCTAATACAAAAGGCACTCTTTATGCATATGCCACCACCTGGCAGTGGTGCCATTGAAAATGTGGTCTAATGACCTCATCTGCTCATTTTCAATACCATAGAACTCTTCGAGGCACTAGACAAAATCATGCACCTCTATTTATCCTTGAAATCATGGAGCTTTATTAAGTCTCTCTAATAGTGTTCCTCTAATGGTCCTCACATTGCTAAACCCATGAGGCCCACAAATTTATGACACTTGAGAAGCTAACACAAGATGTTTTCATCTCTATTGATGGTGTTGCACAATCTTCCAGTGAGATCATAATCACCATGGGCCCAACAGTTGCAAGCATTACTTGTTGTATCTAAGATAGACTAGTTGTCCATCTAGTAAAGAATACCATCTGGCATTGGATCATATTGTTCATCATGTCGAGCAGTCACATTATATAAATTTTTGATGTCTTCATCAGTGCTCATAGGCTCGATATAGGGTGGTCCTTGTGCTTGGTCTAAGGGTATTATCTTGTGCTGATTAGTATTCTCAAAACTAATGTATCAATTTTTAAAGCTTAAATCTACATGATTTTTATAGCACTAGGGACTTCCCAATAAGGCTGGCTAGTCATCAGCTTCTACCAACTCCAAAACCTCAAAGTCTACTTTGAATGGAACCCCAAATATTTCTATAGTTGCATTTTTAAGGACTTTGATAGGATGTGCATGAGTCTTGTTTGCCATGAAAAAGACATGAGGTGAAGGTTACAAGGCTGGACTACACATTTTTCCCCAGGCATCTTTAGTGAAAACATTTACTTCAGCACCAGTATCTACTATAATATCTTAGATTACCCATTTGTTGATAGCATCATTAACTAATTTTTACGTGTCTTTTGAGGAAGTGGAACTAGGACTTTCTTGACGTCAGGCATGGTTTAAATATCAATATTCACTTTGCCAATTATGTTGAGTATGGGCTTTGTTTGGTAGGTAGGCTTGGCCTTTAAGCCATGCGCTAAGCTAGGGAATGATGTCTTCATCAAGCATGCATTTGTATAGTTCTTAAAAATTATCTCACATTACCGAAGGTTTTGTTTCCCCTTTACACTGTGGTGTGCTATGTGACATCCCTATCCTTAAGGTATTGAATCTCACCTTAGAGCTCACATATAAGTGCCATTATATCTTGAAGGACATCCTTTTGCTAAAGTTTATCAAGGTACTTCCTAGCCTATGGTTCTTCTCGACATACCTTTTCAACTAGGTTGGGTATCGATTGCATCTGGTCCCTGCTATGAGTAGTAATATTTACTTATTATACAATAGGGATGGTTTGTCAAGTGTGTCATTGTGGTTTGTCTATATAGATCATACTGGTGCCTTTTTCATTATGGTCCTTTGTGATGGTTGCATATAAATATGGACACTCTTCTAGTCAGTAGACCTTTTTGTAGTAAGCACAAGTTGGGTATTCTAGGCAATCCCTTTGATAGTGGTCTAGAGAACCACACTCATAAAGTGTCCTTGGTGAAAACTAAACATTGCCTCATCCTCTTCCATGCACATGATAGCCACCATTGTCTTAGGAACTAGTGAATGGGGCTTGACGTGTGATGCATGCTCGAAATTTATGAATATCACTAATTAGATAGTAATCATTGGTGTCATAGGTATAGGCATCACAAATCTTACAATATGTGGATACTTTAGTGTTTGTGGCCCATTGTAAGAGTGGATAAGAACAAACATCATGATCATCATGGAAAATCTCAAAAATTTATGTTAGGATTGTGTGGATGTTCTTGCATGAGCAGTTGTTTCTTGTATGTCCTTTAGTTTCATAGTCAGTCCACCAAACACCACTACGTGTCTCATGTGCATTGCTTGCTGATAATTTTTCAAGCTGAGAAGCCATGAATCTTATTTGTGCCTCCATAAAGGGACTAATCCTAGTATCCATACTTCTAACCACTTTAGCATGTAGGGCAGCCTCTAGAGCCTCACGTGCATTGGTGAAAGTTCTTTGTGACAAGGTCCATCAAAAAGGTAACAATAATCCTCCTATGAACCATTATGCATGTTAAGAATAATTGATTTCAAATGACAACTTAGAAAGCTAGGTCTTGAACCATGCATCATATTCTCGTATGCTCTTTGTAAGTCTTTATGTCTTTTAGCACTGTTATACTCTATTGCTCAAACTCAAGAATATCAAATTCTTGTAAGAACACTACTTTGACCTGGTCATAGTCGACCACTACTTACTGAGGGTTGAATTTGTGATACCATTTTTGTACGTGATATAAGAGGGTGGTTGAAAACTATGTTGTCTTTCACTCAAAGTATGTGATGCCATGCACCCTCCAAATTAATTCACACTTGTGAATATGCTTGGCTACATTTTTTACCCCTTGGTACTCAAGTAGGTGCAATTCATTTCATAATAAACCATAGGTGGTTAAACAAATGATTGATGAGAAATTCTAGATCTTGTTCCTAGAGGGGGTCTGCTTCCTCCAGTACTTCCTCTTAATCCTCTTGTAGTACCTCTAGTAGTTGTACCTGAGTGAAAACTCATGATGGAGGGTTGACTTCCTAGATTTGGGCCTGTGCTCAGGCCTTGAGGGCCAAATCCTTTAGGCATTTTAAGTTGTGCCATGGACTTATCTTGAAAAGAGAAAGATATATATTTTAATTTATTGCCTAATGGCTTAGTCTTAGTTTCCCTTAACCATTTAGCTTCTGAATCTGTACTATCTATATCCTAGTTCCTTATATATAATATATCTGACTCAAAGGCATGAGCACACACTATGGTGGGGGAGCCTGGTTGACTCATATTTGTTTCATCTTCAGCAGCCCAACTCATTTCTCCTTCACAAGATAAAAGTGGCAAAGGTTGTGGCATGTAAGTGATGGATTCCTCACACACATATGGCTCCCTACATCTCTTCACAACACTCCTTGAGTGCTCCCAATCTCTTCCTATGCCACTAACTCCTATGATCCTCTATTGAGCTTCATCATACTTCCATTTTTGTAGTTCTCATTGGCTTCTTACCATGTTAAACCCACAATATTGAACCAACTAGTATTCTCCCCTCCAAATGTGTGGCTCATGCATAAGAGATTTTAGCCTTGCATTTGTAGTTTTTCCAACCCAAGATCAATAATTAGATTTTTAATCTCAAAGGGAAACAATAAAAGATAACGTCCCCTTGGTTATCATAAAAAAAGGATCTTTGCTTCCTCAAGACATGAATATGTGGTCACAACGTATTTTAGGATGTAACTATTCCAAACACCTTTCAACCAGTAATCAACTACACCATCCAAGAAACTTTCAGTCATGCTAAACTCCTTTGCCATTCTAGTGTCCATAATTATCTTCATCCAAGGTTTTGAGATCATCCTTGAGCATATGCTAAGATCCAAGAATGTAAAAGAATAGGGATCTCAAAATAAAGTCTCATACAATGAGTTGTAGATGTTTTGTTCTACCCACTATCACATAGAAACTCTTGGTTTAAGATATAGAATCGTAAAATTGTCTTTGACATTAGTAATCCATTCTTTAATATTTTCTAATGTAATGTGCTTAAACATTTCCCATAATCATGTTTCAATTGCTTCAAGTCCTGACAATAGAGCTAAAATTTTGGCTTTTCTCTCTTTACATCGATGATGAAGCCTCTTCCTAACAAGCTAGCACGCTAGCCCTATTACATTAGGGATGAGTCCTATGTGCTCACCTAAAGCGTGCAAAAAAATATCAATTCTTGAAGACTTTGAAACATGACGTGTGTTTACTCATTTTTTATCAAACAAATATCCTACTATTGTTCCTTAACATAACAAATTATACTACCATCACTATCTAAATATAAAAGAAGAAAGGAACTCATGACTTTATTCACTTAACACATTTCAATATTCAACATAGTTTATAGTTCATTACTTGAAGTACCATATGATAAACATTGAATTCTCATTAAGTGCTTAAGGATTACAAGACAAAATGCTCTATATTCCTTTAAAGGTTCACCCACACAAATCCCCTCATGAATGCTTACAACAAGGTTTTTATACTTATTTTGCCCTATCCAAGTTTCAAGTTCCCAATTCAAAATGGAAACATGGCACATGGACTCTCAACAGGCTGAGAGTCATGGCTCTTACAATTAAATGTTCCTATAGAAGTGAGCCTCTACACCCCTAGATCCTTGTTCTATGTAATACATTCATTTCCAAGTGTTTCATTCCTCATGGGATGGTACAAGGCCTTTGATCGATGGGATCAAAGTGTCCTATTTGATTTATTCTTCAAACTACTCTCACATTCCTCATGTTCCACTTCCTTTGCACTCTCCTATTCTTCCATTTCTTTTTCCAAGTCCTCTATTCTCGAGTTCCTCGTACCACATTTCTTCTTGACTAGGTCCTCCCATACTAGATCTTCCACACCATTGTCCTTCTACATCCTTCAACTCTCATGCTGCTAATCTCACACCATGGTCCTCCCATGTCATGGTTCTCTTGCACTGTGTTGGTACTTACATAAAAATGGACAATGGTCCCTCCACACTGAGTGTCAAAACTGGAATAAATACTTGGTCAAAATTGAGGGGCCAACAGTTTAACCTACTTTTACTTTGCTTTCACATCATAAAAATATTTTACATACATGATCTATATATCAAAAAATCACTGTAAAAGTGGCAATACCATACTTCAAATTGAAATTAGCATCCCATCTCTTCTTGAAGCTTACCATACATTTGGTCACACACTAATTTTGAATTGGTTTCAACCACTATAATCTCTATATTATGATTAGAAAGAGTGACAAGACCATCAATAAAAGCTGCATAATATAAGTCATTCAATTTACTACCATCAATGACTAGATAAGACTAAAAGTTTATCACTTATTTGCCCAAACCATAAATAATATATGAATATTTGAAAGACTATTTGTTCATATCATAACATACAACTATACATAAGACATTTTTTTTTAATCCATAATCTTATGTATAAAAATTAAAATAAATGCATTGATAAATGATGTATTAAAAAATAACAATGTCAAATAGTGAATCATATAACATTAACATCATTGTACCATAAAAATAAGGTATAAATCAACATACATTTCAATGGAATATAAGGCAACATAACTTGTCTAAAGGAATATCAATGCCTTTTCATGCAATATATCATTTTTGATTATGATAAGAAAAACAGTTATTCTTGCCATTGTTATAACTCTTAGTGGAGCTACTCTAGGATCAATTTCTATTTATGGATTAGTTGGCAGTGCTAACAAGATAGCTAGGGTATAATATCAATATAATTTTTACTTTAGGCTATTTTAATTTTCACCCAATATTTAGTTACTCTTTAGTTTGTACTTAATAAATCTTTCAACAACATATAGTTGGGAAGAAAAACACTTGATATGTTGGACATAATTGAAAAAACACTTATATATAACCCTATATTGTATTTGAAAAGTGTAGTTAACAAAATTCCACTCTGTAGATAATGGTTGTACCAAAAGATTTTTCCTCTAAACCTAGTAAATTGTTCTTCCTATAATTAACCCTAACTTCCTTCATTTTCTTATAACTAACCTTTGTAGATATTAAAATCTAGTATTTAGTACATGATAATGATAAGCTTGAAACACATTTATCATGCATGACTTAAGCACCCAAATGAGGTCCGATTTTACCATCCTCTTCTACTTTCATGTTATCTTATGATTCAATCCTTCTTTTATTGTATTTTACACCTTCATGAATCTCATTATCTATTTCAAAATTGCTAAATATCTTGCACAACCATCTCCAAACTTGTAAAGCAATCCACTATATACATGTTAGTTCTAATAATTACAATCATTATCACAAGTCAATAACAACCCACATTGGTTGGAACAATCTTGCTCCCAGTAATGACTATTTTCTCAATTCAAAACCATCCTTAGGGTCGGGCTATAATCTTATTATGTCAATGACTTGACTAATTATTCAAATGGATCCATATGAAAACAAATCAAGGCCTCATTTTGAAGGGATCTGATATCTATATGGTATCTATTTAGCACTCATCTATTCAGTATTGCACATTGAGAAAATCTACTCTATTTTTCTCAATTTACATACCTATCACTATGACCAATCATGAGCCAAGTTTATAACACTAAATCCAGGTCAAAACAAGCATTATCAAGTACCAAATCCAATCATTAGATGCATTCACATAGTTAAATAATAAAATTTTATAATCACACTAATAACTAACCTTTGTAGATATTAAAATCTATTATGTAGTACATGATAATGATAAGCTTGAAACACATTTATCATGCATGACTTGAGCACCCAAATGAGGTCTTATTTTACCATCATCTTGTACTTTCATGTTATCTTATGATTCAATCCTTCTTTTATTGTATTGTACACCTGCATGAATCTCATTATCTATTTCAAAATTGTTAAATATCTTGCACAATCATCTCCAAACTTGTAAAGCAATCCAATATATGCAGGTTAGTTCTAACACTTACAATCATTATCATAGGTCAATAATGGCCCACATTGGTTGGAGCCATCTTGCTCCCAGTAATGACTATTTTCTCAATTCAAACTGATCCTTAGGGTCGGGCTATAAGCTTATTATGTCAATGACTTGACTAATTATTCAAATGGATCCGTATGAAAAAAAATCAAGGCCTCATTTTGAAGGGATCTGACATCTATCTAGTATCTATTTAGAACTCATCTATTCAGTATTGCACATTAAGAAAATCTACTCTATTCTTCTCAATTTGCATACCTATCACTATGACCAATCATAAGCCAAGTTTAAAACACTAAATCTAGGTCAAAACAAGTATTATCAAGTACCAAATCCAATCATAAGATGCATTCACATTGTTAAATAATAAAATTTCATAATCACACTAATAACTAACCTTTGTAGATATTAAAATCTAGTATTTAGTACATGATAATGATAAGCTTGAAACACATTTATCATGCATGACTTGAGCACCCAATTGAGGTCCTATTTACCATCTTCTTATACTTTCATGTTATCTTATGATTCAATCCTTCTTTTATTGTATTGTACACCTGCTTGAATCTCATTATCTTTTCAAAATTGCTAAATATCTTGCACAACCATCTCAAAACTTGTAAATAAATCCACTATATGTAGGGTAGTTCTAACACTTATAATCATTATCATAAGTGTTAGGAGTGTGGAGCTAAAAGCTTCACCATGGAGCATAGACAAACAGGTTCGGGTCTACACAGACGCCGGCGTCGGTCAGGAGCGACCGACGTCGGTCAGTTGCAGTTCAGAGGCGCCGACGTCGGCGATATGGTCGGCCGGCGACGGTCACAGGCGAACAGGCAGGAACCGACGTCGGTTACCTGCGTGTCCAGAAAGCTATTTCCGAGGATAGAAGCGAGTGTTTGCATGATGAGTTTGAGTTGTAGACTCATGCTCGCGTCTCTATTGTTAGCAATGTTATTTTTAGAGCCCTTGTTGAAGAGGCTTAACTGTTTGTTGTAAGAGCATGCTCAAGTTTCCTATTTTCTATATGTAGGAGAGATCTTCTAAGCTATTGTAAGATGATGAATGAGAGAGTGTAATAGAGTATGAGTAGAACATTGTAAATGTTTGAAGGACTGTACTTTAGAGAGAGCTCTTGAGGAATAGAGATCTAGTGAGAGATCTTGTGTGCATCTGAGAGAGGTGTGGAAGAACAAAGTTCTTCATTTGTATTCCTATTGTAAAGAGTTTTTAATACAAGTTTTCAGGGTGTTTTCTTGTATATCTTGTTCTGTGCTATTTATCATTTCAGTTACTTATCTATCTGTTTATTTCTGCATTCATTGCTTTCATAAGTGTAATCCATTGTTGGTTGATCCCCAACAAGTGGTATCAGAGCTCAGGTTCACTAACAGGTGGTTCAGATCTGTGTAGTGTGTTCAGATTACAGGTTGCTCACAGGGATTTCTGTTTGAGTGGAAGAAGCAATGGCAGAGAAAAGTAAGTTGAGAATGGAAAAGTTTAATGGCAAGAACTATCAGCACTGGAGAATGCAGATAGAGGACTATCTGTATCAGAAGGATCTTTACTTACCATTAGGTGGGATAGCAAAGAAGCCCAAGGACATGGAGGATGAAGAATGGGAAGTTCTTGACAGAAAGGCTCTTGGTTCTATAAGACTGAGTCTGGCCTCCACTGTGATATCTAATTTGTCACAGGCAAAAACTACGGTAGAGTTAATGACCACGTTAGCAAATTTATATGAAAAACCCTCCGCTTCAAACAAGGTATATTTGATGAAGCAGTTATTTAATTTGCATATGCAAGAAGGTGGATCTGTTTCTAATCACCTGAATGATTTCCACGGTATTGTTAATCAGTTAAGTTCTGTTAATATTGTATTTGAAGATGAAATAAAGGCTCTTTTGATATTATGTTCTTTGCCTGAAAGCTGGCATGGCTTGGTAATGGCAGTTTCTAATACTGCTTCTGCTTCGAATATTTTAAAAGTAGAGGATGTGGTTAGTGTTATTTTGAATGAGGAAATTCGCAGGAAAAGCACAGAAGAGACTTCTGGGACATCCGGGAACGCTTTAAATTTTGAGAGCAGAGGAAGGCAAAAAGAAAGGAGCAAGAGGAGATCAAGATCTAAGTCTAAGGGAAGAGGCAGATCCAAATCCAGGAATGGCAGAAGGCCACAATGCTGGAACTGTGGAAAGTTGGGGCACATAAGCAGAGATTGCTGGTCAAAGCCTAAGGAGGATAATCAGCACGAAGGAAAGGAAGAGACAAAAGTTGCAGGTATTGCACAGGATGCTCTTATTTTCTCTTTGCATAATAACATAGAATCTTGGGTATTAGATTCTGGTGCATCTTTCCATGCTACCCCTAACAGAGAATATTTCAGTGACTATGTCCATGGAGATTTTGGAATAGTGTACTTAGGGGATGATGAGCCTTGTAAGATTATTGGCAAAGGTAAAGTGCAGCTAAAGATGCAGAATGGCAACACATGGGTGTTGAGGGATGTGATGCATGTTCCTAGTTTGAATAGAAATCTGATTTCTGTAGGTAAGCTAGGTGATGAGGGTTGTACAGTAACTCTCACAGCAGATTCTTGGAAAGTGACCAAGGGTGCACTTGTTATGGCCAGAGGTAAGAGAGAAGGTACTCTCTATTTGTGTAATTGTATTACTAACAAATCTCCTTCAGTTTTATCTACTTCAGATGTGGATGCTAAATTGTGGCACTCAAGGCTTGGCCACATGAGTGAGAAGGGGATGTCTATCCTTAAGTCTAAAGGTATGCTTTCAGATTTGAAAAGTATGGATCTAGAATTTTGTGAGCATTGTGTGTTTGGAAAACAGAAAAGGGTTAGTTTTCTAAAGACTGGGTCTACTAAGAAAAGGCAAAAGTTGCAGCTTGTTCACACAGACGTGTGGGGACCGGCTCATGTAGCCTCTATTGGCGGATCACAGTACTATGTTACATTCATAGATGACGCCACAAGAAAGGTATGGATCTACTGTATTAAAAAGAAATCTGATGTTTTTGAGACCTTTAAGATATGGAAAGCCATGGTTGAGAATGAAACAGGCAAAAGATTAAAGTGCTTGAGATCTGATAATGGTGGTGAGTTCTGCAGTCTTAAGTTCAAATTGTATTGTTACATAAATGGAATCCGTAGGCAAAGGACGGTTCCAAGGACACCTCAGTAGAATGGTATTGCTGAAAGGATGAACAGGACTATTATGGAGCGTGCAAGATGTATGAGATTGCATGCAGGGTTGCCCTTAGAGTTTTGGGCAGAAGCAGTTGACACCGCAGTGTACCTAATCAACAGAGGACCCTCTACAGCTCTGGATGGTGGAATTCCAGAAGAGGCATGGATAGGTAAAAAGGTTGATCTTTCATATCTCAAAGTTTTTGGTTGTGAAGCCTTTGTGCACATAGATAAGGAAAATAGAAAAAAGCTTGATGCTAAGTCTATGAGGTGCACGTTTATAGGCTATGGCTCAGATGATTTTGGTTTCAGATTTTGGAATCTAGGAACTAACAAGGTAATCAGGAGCCGTGATGTTGTTTTCAATGAAAGAGTGATGTACAGTGATCAGACAAGGAAGCTAGATCAATCTGGGCAGAGCAATAATGAGTTGGACGAAGTTATGGTCCAAAATGAGCTCGCGGAAAAAAGAAATAATCACTTACAGGAAAACACAGAGACCGACGTCGGCAGGTTTGGAACCAGCGTCGGCAGTACAGAAATCGATGTCGGTCATACAGAGACCGACGTCGGCAGACCAGGCACCGGCGTCGGCCAGGAAGAACCGGCGTCGGCCAGTAACAGGTCTACAGGTGGCCGAGGTCGGTCACTGTCAGAAAATTTGGGTGGACAGATTGTGGAAAACGAGTCCAAGACACCAATCAGGAGGTCTGAAAGGGTAAGTAAGCCTCCAATTAGATATTCTCCTTCTTTATATTATTTATTACTAACCGATGGTGGAGAACCAGAAAGTTTTGAAGAAGCTTTATAGGTGGAGTCCAGGAGTAAGTGGGAGCATGGCATGCTTGAGGAGATGGAGTCCTTAAGAGAGAACCAAACATGGGATTTGGTTGAATTGCCAGCTGGTAAGAGAACACTGAAGAACAGGTGGACTTACAGGTTGAAGGAAGGTGAGGATGGTCAGATGAGATACAAGGCCAGATTGGTTGTAAAAGGATTTGCACAAAAGCCAGGTATTGACTTTGGCGAGATTTTTTCTCCGGTTGTTAAGATGACTTCTATAAGGGTTGTATTGTCTTTGGTTGCTTTTGAGGATTTGCATCTCGAGCAGCTAGATGTTAAAACAGCATTTCTTCATGGAGATTTAGATGAGGAAATTTACATGGAACAGCCAGAAGGTTTCGAGGTCAAGGGTAAGGAGAAACTAGTGTGCAGGTTAAAGAAAAGCTTGTATGGCCTCAAGCAAGCTCCAAGGCAATGGTACTTGAAATTTGACAGGTTTATGACTGAGCATGGTTTCAGTAGGTGTCAATCAGACCATTGTGTATATTTTAAGAGATTTGATAACGGTAGATACATTATTCTATTGTTGTATGTAGATGACATGCTGGTTGCAGGGTCTCACATGCAGGACATCTCAGAGCTTAAAGTAAAGTTAGCTCAGACATTTGCTATGAAGGATTTGGGAGCAGCTAAGAAAATCCTTGGCATGAGCATTAAGAGAGACAGAGAAAATCACAGGTTGATATTGTCTCAAGAAGATTATGTGGACAGGGTGTTGAAACGGTTCAACATGCAGGATGCGAAACCGGTAAGCACACCTTTGGCAGGACATTTCAAGTTAAGTAAAGAGCAATGTCCCAATTCACATGATGAGGTAGAGTACATGAACAAGGTTCCATATTCTTCCGCGGTAGGAAGTTTGATGTATGCAATGGTGTGTACTAGACCAGATATTGCCCAAGCAGTGGGAGTAGTAAGCAGGTATATGGCCAATCCAGGAAAGGAACATTGGAAAGCAGTACAATGGATCCTTAGATATCTGAGAGGAACCAGCAGTAGACACTTATGCTATGGAGGTTCAGATACATCTCTACATGGCTATGTAGATTCAGATATGGCAGGGGATTTGGATGGCAGGAGGAGCACCACAGGTTATGTTTTTACTGTAGGTGGAACGGCAGTTAGTTGGATTTCTAAGTTGCAGAAGGTTGTAGCCTTGTCAACTACAGAAGCAGAATATATTGCAGCTACAGAAGCTAGCAAGGAAATGATATGGATGACACGGTTCATGGAAGAGCTTGGAAGGGAGCATGGGAGTTGCAGATTGCATAGTGATAGTCAGAGTGCAATCCATTTGGCTAAGAACTCAGCTTTCCATTCTAGAACCAAGCACATACAGCTAAGGTACCACTTCATACGGCAGGTATTGGAAGATGGTGAGTTGAAGCTGGAGAAGATCCATACAGACATGAATCCTGCTGATATGCTAACAAAGCCGGTTACTAAGGAGAAGTTGAATCTTCATTCAACTTCTGTTGGTCTTCATGATTAAGTTGAAGATGGAGGAGCTAGAAGATCTTGCTGTACAGGTATTGGTGCAGCTGGTTTATCTCCAAGTGGGAGATTGTTAGGAGTGTGGAGCTAAAAGCTTCACCATGGAGCATAGACAAACAGGTTCGGGTCTACACAGACGCCGGCGTCGGTCAGGAGCGACCGACGTCGGTCAGTTGCAGTTCAGAGGCACCGACGTCGGCGATATGGTCGGCCGGCGACGGTCACAGGCGAACAGGCAGGAACCGACGTCGGTTACCTGCGTGTCCAGAAAGCTATTTCCGAGGACAGAAGCGAGTGTTTGCATGATGAGTTTGAGTTGTAGACTCATGCTCGCGTCTCTATTGTTAGCAATGTTATTTTTAGAGCCCTTGTTGAAGAGGCTTAACTGTTTGTTGTAAGAGCATGCTCAAGTTTCCTATTTTCTATATGTAGGAGAGATCTTCTAAGCTATTGTAAGATGATGAATGAGAGAGTGTAATAGAGTATGAGTAGAACATTGTAAATGTTTGAAGGACTGTACTTTAGAGAGAGCTCTTGAGGAATAGAGATCTAGTGAGAGATCTTGTGTGCATCTGAGAGAGGTGTGGAAGAACAAAGTTCTTCATTTGTATTCCTATTGTAAAGAGTTTTTAATACAAGTTTTCAGGGTGTTTTCTTGTATATCTTGTTCTGTGCTATTTATCATTTCAGTTACTTATCTATCTGTTTATTTCCGCATTCATTGCTTTCATAAGTGTAATCCATTGTTGGTTGATCCCCAACAATAAGTCAATAATGGCCCACATTGGTTGGAACCATCTTGCTCCCAGTAATGACTATTTTCTCAATTCAAACCCATCCTTAGGGTCGGGCTATAAGCTTATTATGTCAGTGACTTGACTAATTATTCAAATGGATCCATATGAAAATAAATCAAGGCCTCATTTTGAAGGGATATGATATCTATCTGGTATCTATTTAGCACTCATCTATTCAGTATTGCACATTGAGAAAATCACTCTATTGTTCTCAATTTGCATACCTATCACTATGACTAATTGCAAGCCAAGTTTAAAACACTAAATCTAGGTCAAAACAAGCATTATCAAGTACTAAATCCAATCATTATATGCAATCACATAGTTAAATAATAAAATTTCATAATCACACTAATAACTAACCTTTGTAGATATTAAAATCTAGTATTTAGTACATGATAATGATAAGCTTCGAACACATTTATCATGCATGACTTGAGCACCCAAATGAGGTCTTATTTTACCATCATCTTGTACTTTCATGTTATCTTATGATTCAATCCTTATTTTATTGTATTGTACACTTGCATGAATATCATTATATATTTCAAAATTGCTAAATATCTTGCACAACCATCTCAAAACTTGTAAAGCAATCCACTATATGCAGGTTAGTTCTAACACTTATAATCATTATCGCAAGTCAATAATGACCCACATTGGTTGGAACTGTAAAGCAATCCACTATATGTAGGTTAGTTCTAACACTTATAATCAATATCGAAAGTCAATAATGACCTACATTGGTTGGAACCATCTTGCTCCCAATACTAACTATTTTCTCAATTCAAACCCATCCTTAAGGTTGGGCTATAAGCTTATTATGTTAGAGACTTGACTAATTATTCAAATGGATCCATATGAAAATAAATCAAGGCCTCATTTCAAAGGGATCTGACATTTATCTACTATCTATTTAGCACTCATCTATTCAGTATTAAACATTGAGAAAATCTACTCTATTCTTCTCAATTTGCATACCTATCACTATGACCAATCGTAAGCCAAGTTTAAAACACTAAATCCAGGTTAAAAAAAGCATTATCAAGTACCAAATATAATCATTAGATGCATTCACATAGTTAAATAACAAAATTTCATAATCACACTAGGTGGGAGAACTACGTATGACTTGATTTTCCTCCTTGGAGTATTGGATACATAGGCAACAACCAATCATCAAATGGGAGTGATTAGATTTACACTTCCTCATTTTTGTAGGTTTCTATCCCTCACAAACACATCTAGGGTTTCAAGATGAAAGAGGTTGATTTTTAGATATGTGTATGTCATCAAGGTTTGGGATCACAAACACAAAGCAAGCACAGACAGTCATAAGTGACTCTATAGTCATTATGTCATTTTTCTATATAAGTCAATATCAACCTACAATACTGACCCAATCTCATGGACTGGACCTAATGTAGACAATAAATCAGCTCCTGAATTGAGCAAATCAAATTCATAATTATCTTTATTTTCCACTTATAGGACACAATCACAATTAGAAAATCAACCAAAAAACTAAAAAGCATGATCTCTTTAGTACTTTCCATATTTAGTATACATCATTGTCAAATCAAAAGAATCAACAATCAATCTTTCAAATTCATATGTATGCTTGAATGCCATATCTTATAATCTGAATTCTATTTCAAAATTCTATCTTAATTAGATTATTCTTATTAATTAATCTAAATTAGGGTAAAACACCTATATGATGATCAAAGAAAATCATTATGCATAATAAGAATTCTTCATACATTTAAAAAAATCATAGTCAAATATAATCTATATCATATATTTTAAAACTTATCATCTTAGAACATAATTTAGTTACAATAATTTATATGTCACAAATTTATTTTAGATGATTGGCCTTTCTATTTGGAAACTCTACAACAAAGTTGAGTGACAAGAGAGAATTCCTACTTTCTATATTCCACTATCCTTGCAACCAAAAGCGAAATGCTACGTCATTATCATAGAAACTTCAACAATAATAATCATAATCTAAGCTTCAAATTATACTATAATCAAAGCTTCATAATGTCATGGACAAACATTAATCAAACATTGTCTACAACTTCCTCTATTGTACTATTTAATCCTAAATTTGCCCCGCTCCCTAATGTCATGGCATTGTTAGGGGAAAAACTATTTCATTATGCATTTACCAGTAAATAAATAAATGAAGGCATGTGTTATATTTAATTTATAATGTTGAACACACCAAAATATATATTAAAAACAATACTTTTGTCCATAATTAGTTAAGAAAAACATTATACAAATAATGCATTATATTGAATGTCGATAATAAAATAGTGTAAGGACCAACCCAAAGATGTAACGAGATCAAAACCATGATTTCTTCCTCTATGACATCTTCCTCTGTTGCGATGCTCAGCTCAAGCACATGCAAAAAAGGAGAATACTTTTTATGTTTTACATAAGATTTTGTAAGTGTAACTATTCACTCTCGATAATAGTGAGATTATAACTGCATTTACTACATTGATTTTGTAAAAATAGAAATTCATTTGTATGAATGTATGTTGCCATAAACTATGGAGGATTCATTGATTTTAAACCATTTTAGGGATTTATGAGGGTTATCAAATCCTTAGCTCCCATAATTATGTTGAGTTTTAGGCTTATGGAGCACTTGCATTCAATGCATCGAAGAGCTTCTTTCATGCAGGTGTTATTGAGTTCACATTCACCTCCTCTCTACTGCCATTATCACTTTGATGTTATTGATTGTCCAAATTTATGAAAGAACTTAACTCCTCGCCTTGTTTGGCCTCATTAGACGACACCTCAGATCTCTTTTTATCATTTAACTTGGGGTTACGAGCATTAAAATAGGGTTTGGAAACATCAGTCACTCCATCACAAATTACTGATCTTAACCAGCACTCATAAATTAGTGGGGTCCACACTTTTAATCAATAATATAAATGTATATAAAAAAATGTTAAATATTAAAAATATGTATTTGGTTGTCCAACTAAAATCATTTAATTTGTGAGTATTGTTTAAGTTTACCTGTCGTAAATAACCTCTGAGCAAGTATTCTTGTTATCACTCTTTGAACCCCTCCTAGAACTTTGGTTCTAGACAACATAGTGATCATGTTCTTGTCCTTGAAAGTTGAGGGAGTAAAACAAACGAAGGTTGCATAGTGATGATTTATTTCCATAATCGTTGAAAAGTATTTAAATTTTTGTTACACAAAAATGATTGAAATCTATGGAACATATTATGACTCCTTCCTAGTTCTATTTTACATGGTACATTATTTCTATAGTGGTAATATTATAATATCGTATAAAAAATAAATTATCATTGGTACTACAATTGTATATATATTATAAATTATGCTAAAAATAATTAGTAGCCCCTCCCATTGCATGATACTATAAGAATCAATTGTGAAAATAATAAAGGTCAATAGACCAATCAAAAGCAATAATTTGTCATCAATATTAAAGTTACTAGTGTTTATATTTATTTTTTATGGTTTATTAGGGATAAAAAGAATTAAGAATAATTTATTTGACATCCTATTCACTAAACGGTACCCATATGACTATTGTATATAAAATAAATTGTTATTGGTGTTACAAGTATCTATATATTATAAATTAAGCTAAAAATAGTTGATAGTTCATGTCATTGTAGGATACTATAGAGATCAATTGTGACAATAATCTTGGTCAATAGACCAATCAAAAGAAATAATTTTTCATCAATAATAAAGTTTTTAATATTTATATTTATTTTTCATAATTTATTAGGCATAAAAATAAATTAAAATAATTTATTTGGCATCCTATTCACTGAAAGTTACCCATATAACTATTTTTTGATATTTTTATTGTATAATTTTTTTTTAAAAATAAAACAAAAATTGTTTGAGTGATATGTGTGCAGGGAATTAAATCAAATACATGCCAACTAATTAATATTGGCAGTAACATAAGAAAAATGTTAATTTTTTTAAACTTAAACTGTGAAAAATACAATAGTCTAAATGGAGATATCTAATGTATAGTAGATCTAGTCACTAGTTTGGAATGGTTGTCATGATGTAACGTTGAAAGAATTATTGAAGTAATAAAAAGACAACCATGACTACATGTTTTCTAAGACTAGGAATACAAACAAAGAGGTCATGTGAATCAGTGTTTAGGTTTGCAAGAAAGGAGACATGAGGTTTTTTTTATTGAAAAGTAATTAGGTTAGAAGTGATTATACTCTACAATAACCATAATAAATCCAATAGTAGGTAAAATAGTGGAAATTCATGAGAAGTGATCAGAAATAAAATTAAAGGAAAATAAATGATTTTATAAAGATGTGATTGAAATGATCTACATTTGACACTAAGGCTAGAAATAGTATTTAAGATATATTGGCTAGCTAGATTCCTTGTATAGAAGGGTTGGTTGAAAGTACGTAATGAATGTTAATATATATTCAATGTATATATTTTCAAACATCCATACTACCCTTTACTGAGATGTTGACATGCTTTGAAAATTTGTGCACACAACAATTCTTGAGAATGTATTGAAGATGAGTTGATAAATAAAGAATAGTCAAATATTGAGTCCATGGTTGTGATACCTAAGAAATGAAACCTCTTTATGTCTATGATATTTACAAAATAGAGATAATTAAACATAGGAGGCAAGTTTTTTCAAACAAAATATAATTCTTATTTATTTTGAGCATCTCAAGGGATAAGGAAATACAATTTTGCATATTTAAAATAAGGGCCACATCATGGTTAGTACTACCATTAAATATTTGATTTGTAAATGATTACTTATAATGAGACGTGATTAAAATAATTGAAATAATGAGTATTCTGGGACATGTTACAATGATGGGAGCTTTATTTGTGTTTAATTTGCATCGTGCATAATATCTTTGCAAACTAAAGAGTACTTTGTTGTTAATTCATATTAAAATTTGTTTAACTTGTATTTGTTATAACTACGTAATTTTTTTGTTTGTAGTTGGCATTTGCATATAGCATTGAATGGACTTTCATCTATTAAGAAACAAAAAAATTATAATTTGTTGATTTTCAAAACTTTATAATTAAATGAAAAAAAAAGTATTTTTATTAATTAAATTTCATAATTTTTTGCACAGTTACTCTAAATACAAAAATATTTGATGAAAATTTTTTCATATAAAAAGAAGAAGAGTTGTGTCGCAGGTAGTTTCTACCATATTAGTTTAAAAGAAAATATGTAAAAGTTGTAATGGCAATGTAAGGTTTGTTAATAGAAATTGTTTCAACAATAGAGAAGATGTATTAAAAGATAAAACATTAATTAAATTCATGCAATATTTGGAACATAAAGATATAATTTCTTTTAGATAAAGGTAATAAGTATGTAAAAAAGATTAAATAAAAAAGGTAGTGTACTAGTTAAACAAATTTTGATTGAAACATCATATACACATTATAAAATCAAGTATACGTGTAGCTAATATTGTCATATAATGTTTTGACTGATGTATCAAATTTTGTCAATGCAATATTATAAATTAGGTGTTACAATATTTCATTCAAAATTAAGTATGAATTTTGTGATGTGTCACTGGGGCATTTTATATGGACCTACAAGATGAAAGAGAGTATAGAAATTAGTTTGTTTTGCACATTGAATTTTATTTTTCTAAATATTAAAAGAATAAAAGATCAGGTTTGAGGTGGGATGTAATGAATTGATGTAACTTGATTTTAGTTTGTTATGTCAACATATATAATGTGGTTGTGTTTGTCGAGTGTAAATGTTATTTCAATAGAGAATGTTCGAAACATGTAGATGTAGATGATGGAAAATTTATCATTTATGTAGTATTCATGCAAGACTTATGTTAATGAACCACAACAAATCTTATACACTCAGGTATAAAATAAAATAAATAATTCGTATATTTATAACTAACACCTGAATCTATTCAACTCTTCCACAATGTTAAGAGGCGAGGAGTCTTCTATGAAATACTTTGTTTAATATAGTTTAACTATGATGTAGTACATGACATCAAGACATCATTTTTATTCTGAACATTTGTACCAAAAAATGTCAACTAACTTGGAAAAACTAAGACTACATCAAATTTGTCTTTGAGGCTTGTATGATTGACTGATGACCAATTTAGCATCATTCTAGCATTAAAAACATACATTTTTGTTATCATGGTGCTCTACGGCATGTGTTTTTTTTATGCTGGAGCACATCCATATAGGTCTACAAGCATGGTTTCATGTAGCCTTGGCTTGTCTAAACAACAAATGACAATGCTTAGGGTGATCATTACCTAGATCTTGAATTTTGCCTCTTGTTGAGCAAGAAAATTGAAAAAAAATAGACTGGCAAAAGATGTGATTATCATTTTCTAGGAGAAGTCGAATGCTTCAATCATATGGTTGTAAACATTTCAAGCATCGACCAAACTTTCACACTTGACAAACATGCTGGTAAGTGTGATAAATGTTGATGAGTTTACCTAAAGTAGTAGTCAAAGTCGAAATAAGATAATTCTTAGAAATGCTTAATAGAGAGAAGACACACTTACATATACGATCTGCAACTGGAATTTTTTATTTGTTAATGGTTTTAAGATATTTTTGCTAGTGGGTGTGTTTAAATATTCTTCCTCAGCCATATGTCTGTGTGTTGTGTTTTGTGTGGTTTGTGGAGCTTCTACAACTTGAATAACTGAGCACTAGATGAACATTAAGGGTGTGCTTGTTGCCTAGGAGGTGCATCACGATGAAGGTGTACATTGTATTACAAATTATAACACTATTTTTCTCACAAGTTGTTTAATTTTATTCATATTGATGTTTAAGAAGTTGATTTATTAAGGAATGAGAAACACCTTTTAGACCTGAAAACATGAATGTTTTTTAATATTTACTGAGTATGATTTAATATTAACTTTTAATTTGACCAAGTCATTTCTAAGCCCAATTCATCTCACTTTTAGGTATATGCTACGTAACTTTAAAATTGCTCGTCTCGACCATGGAATAAGTAATATGTGCATCTAGTGAGCATTGAGTGTAGAGTGTGGTGAAGCATGGACACATTTGAATGATATGTGGAGTAATAATGTGGTTTATACTGATTATGCTTGATAGTGAGTAAGAAACATAATTGTTTCACTCAGTGTGCCATAACAAATGAGTTCAAGTTAGTAATAACACGAAGAATAACGCATAATACTTTGATAGAGAAAATCAAAAATAAACTTCTTGAACAACAAAGATAGCCAAGATTTGAATACATTTTAATGACGATAAAGGTATTTGTAAATTTTAAGAATTCATAGATGGCCTTTGACAAGATGACCCACATTAAAAAATGCAGTTAATCGTCTACTATATTTATTATAAAGTTTCAATATGTCATATAGTAGCAAATCTTTATCATATCAGTTTTTGATTTGTTAAAATTTTGAAGGCTTTAATTATAGTGCACCGACTATTCAATATTTCAATAAATGCTATAATTTGTAGGTAATTTCTTTCCTATTTAGTTGTAACATGATATTATTTGAAGCTAGTGACATTCATCCAACTTAAACTTATTTTAGATTACAATTAATTGAAAATTCAATAGTCTTTGATATAAATACAAATGATAGTGAAATAAATAAATTCTTGTTGAGCTCTCCAACAAATAAATTAAAATGTGTTCCAACTTCCAAACATAGACCGAAAAAAAAATTTAAAAAAAATAGCTGGCAACATTTCATGTGAAAGTAAACAAATGTATTTTATAGGTTGCAACTTGGGTGCGGTAGCCACCATGATGAAGGTGATGATAAGTGGCACTACGACTTAGCTAGAGATTTAAAAAATACATGTTTATATATCACTAGCTTCCTGCTCCACAAATATAGTCTTCAAAAATCTAAACAATATTAAAATTTTGCAAAGAAGAGAATAGGAGACACACGTTAACAATAGCACTAGTAGTTATGACCATGGTTGTCAATGTCAACCATAGAGGAAATAAAATAAAGGGTCTTGTCAACTACTATGTCAAAAAATTGTAGAGTTGTAATTTTTCCCATATATGTGGAAAATACTTTCTTGTAAATAACAAAGGTCGAATAGCAGCTAGTCCCTACCTTTGTATTAAGAATTGTTTGTGTGTGAGTTTGCATGTAAGCTTGCTTTAATAATTTGAATAATATGTTGCATTTCAAGTTTGTTTCATTGAATTCAAAGTATCGGCATGAGTATGCAGATAAATGAAAGACATTTTTAACAAAGATCGTTAACAAATATGAAAAGCAACATTATTTGTTGACAACTATAAGGCATTTTGAACTTGAAGATACAATTTTTTAACAAATATGAAAGGCAACATTATTTGTTGACAACTATAAATAAATTTTAACTTGAAGATACAAATTTAATATTGTGCAACTATTTATTGCAATTTGATTTTAATTAGCAATAATTCTTTTGCGATTTTATGGATTGCATAGATGACAATGCTAAGAGCGGAGTTTTAACATAATTTTTAAGCACCGAAAATTTATCAAGCTCTTTAATAGCACTCAATATTGATTACAACCTACCAAGTAAAATAGAAATAAATCTAAATAGATAGAATCTACTGGAAAAACTATACACATAAAAAAAAAATGAAAAAGAATTCTAGATGAGTGATAAATTTGTCCAAAAAGATTTTTTTTTAAATGGACTAGTAAGTAAGAGATAAAACTACAAATTACATGAACATGAAGCACTATGTTATAAATTAAAGGTTAAGAGTGCTTAGGCATTAAAAGAGTAGTCAATTTAAAATAAAATAGCATTTGACTTTGATAGGTCTCGAGAAGAATGAAAATAAGGCTAAAATTTTTTAAGGGTTGTGAAATTTTAAAAAACAATTGTTCAAGTATTAAGTAAGCCTATAAATGCGCTAACATAATGATCACATCGTTTGATGATATGGCTAGATGACATGGTGAGATGATGTAATGTTATAACTAAAAGTAAATAATAATGTATCACAAAGAAATAGGTAGTGTTGTCGCCTCTTCGAGTAGACCTTTAAAAAATTTATGACAGTGTATCAAAAATAGGAATGGAGTTGTATTGAATTGAAAACTAATTATTGACATGTGAATAGTTGCTAGATACAACATAGCAATATTATGTTACAGTATATAAACAAAGCGAAAATATTTGTTTCACTTATAATGACCTTTAAACTTTTAGCTTTTATTGATATATAATAGAATAGATTGCAACTTACATTTAAAATGGACTTTTCGCTTAAACCTTAAATAATGGTCGTAGGTTTTAGCACTTCACAACTGATAAATTAAAACGTATACTATGTAAACACTAGATATCATATAATATCTAATTTTCCTAAATATTAAGAAGCATGCAACTATTTAACAAATAGTTAATATGATGAAAGTTTGAGAATATTAAAGAAAAAGCTGTTTTTTTTCAATGTTGGCTAAAAAGGAGCTCTTAATGTGTTATTGGAAGTGGTCAGCATAATGTAAAGATACATTTAATTTAAAACAAAAACCGGTGATCTTTGTTAAGCAGGGGGAAACTCTTAAAGTAATATATTTTTATAAGAGGAAGTATAAACGTGTTATGGAGTGGAAGAGGCGTGCACGGAACTAATTAAGATGATGTTTATCTTAGGGATATAGATTGGTGGAAATTCTCTTCAAATCTATCTAATTTTTTTTTTTTTTTAAAGGTAGTTTGAAGCTATTTATTTAGAAAGGAGATAATTAAAACTCTTTAATGTGCCATATTTCATAGAGTTAAGCTAATAAAGGCTTATTAAATATTGATTTGGTTTGTACGATATATTTTTAAGAGAATGGTTAAATGTGGATGTTTTGGATAGTGGAATAATATAATTATATCGATGTGAAAAATAAATCGATAGAATTATGAAGTTTTAATTGCATGTTTATCGTGTCTTTAATAAAATCTCCTTGTAGCTGTGAAAAAAGAGAAATAATATGGAGAAAAACTTCAGAGTGAATCTTTAAAATTCTTGTTCCCAAATAAAAAGAAGATTTAGAGAACGTTGTCAAACATCTATTCTTCCATATTTGCAATAAAATAACT